>CAAE01014979.1:3421280-3448252 GCA_000180735.1 Tetraodon nigroviridis
TTATAGGGACCGGAAGTGCAGCCTGTCAGACACAAACGAGGGGAGCATTTTCCGGGCAACGTCTAGGTTACCAAGGAGACGAGAGCCGTGGCGCTCGTCACACCAAGCCTTTCAAACAGCCGGACGACTTCTACGCTGGACGTTTATATACAAAAAAAGACATTGATAAAATGGGGGAGCTGCATATAATTGGCCAGATTGTTGGAGCGAGCGGTTTCCCAGAGAGCAGCCTTTTCTGTAAATGGGGCGTCCATACCGGAGGAGCGTGGCGTCTTTTGTCGGGGCTCAAGGAGGGGCAGACCCAGGTGGATATCCCCCAGATCGGCGACATGGCGTACTGGAGCCACCCGATTGATCTGCATTACGCCACCAGGGGCCTTCAAGGCTGGCCCAAACTCCATTTACAAGTGTGGCACCAGGACTCTTTCGGGCGAAGTCAGATGTACGGCTACGGGTACTGCCACGTCCCCTGCAGCCCCGGACATCACCGGATCAGCTGCGTGACCTGGAGGCCCCTCGGTTCCTGGCAGGAGCAGCTGGCGCAAATGTTCATCGGCGGAGGTCCCCAGCTCCGCAGCCCGGACCTCGTATACAACGGGGCGGACAGATATAGACTGAACACCGAAGCCATGGGAACAGTGGAGCTGGAGCTCGGCATCATTATGAGGCATTTCGACAAATATGGCGTCGATAGCTAACCCCAAACAGCGTCCGACCAGAACTGGATTAGATCTGTACACTATTTAGACAGAACTGACCTATTTTAGTCTTAGAAACACTTAGCTCATAAAACTATTTTGCTATGTAAATAAATCGTGTCCCTTTTTTGCCATTAAAAGTATCTTATGCCATTCTACAGGAGACTTACGAACATTTATAGTTGTGCGTAAGATCTACGCAAACGCCGTAACACAACTCACTACTTACTTTAAATATTTACTTGGTGCTTCACTTCTAAATGAGCCAAAGTTTTGAAAACACACAATAATAAATAGCTGTTGGTTGTGAGACAGAGAAACGCGATGCAGCTAGTACATGCAGCTAACATACACTCACCATTATGGAAGACATTTTCATCGGGTTTTGAGATAGAAACTCGTGGAATATGTCAGACTCCTTATAGAAACAAAATGACACTTTGCTGGGACTTCAACGTATTAGCAGCTCGCATACTGAAATTAACGAAAGACAACTTTTAGCTGCTGCTGGTGACAACAACAGTTCAGTTTACGCGCCCCGATTGGGCGCTGATCTTCGGGCTACGGTTCTTAAAGGGGCCATTCTGTTGTAACCCTCAGCGAATGCAAGCTTCCCGAAATAAACAATGTATATTGTTACACTCATTCAGCAGCAATAATATATAATATAATTGTAATGAAATATATAAGTGCTCCTAAATATTCGATTGGTAAAAAATTCCAGAATTGTTGTGACTCAATCTTACCACTAGGTGTCAGCAGTGTCGCATTACCTGAAATTATGCGATTTAAAGACAAAATTGGTTGTTTTACAAAACAACTTTTCAAATATCGTTTATAAATGTTTCTTTTATTGTCCAAATATCTATAAGCAGGGAAAATAACCTTTTATTCTTATTAGCAATTGGGCATATCTATTATAAATTATATTTGCAAAGTAACAGAACAAATGTTTGTTTATGGTAACAGGAGATTTTATTAAATTTGTGTTATTTCAATTGGTTAGTAGTTTGGGTTTTTTTGTCTTTTTTTTACTGCATACTTAATATTCATAAAATATTTGTAGAGGCTACTTAATCAGTCTAAAATCTAACAGAAATCTGAAGAAATTACCTGAATCTGGTTGTGTTGTGATCAAGTATAGGATAAGCAAACAGCTTATTTCATTCAGTGGTTGAATCTCTCTGTTTTGGATGTGCGCAAAAAAACACAACTCATTTATGACTTAATTCAAGTTATGGGAACTCTAATAAAATGTTTACAATGTCCCAGTTATGTAAAACATGAGCTTTATTTGAAATTACAAAAACCTACTGAATTTGTTCAGAAAGGAAAAGCAAATAATCATAATACTGTAAATGAGGCCGGTGGCATGTTTCCCTGAACCGATTAATAGTTTATTGCTTTTATAGATTAAGTAAAACCACACAGCTCACTCATAAATACTGAAAGAAGAAGGAAGAAGATAGAACAGATCTTGTAAATTCCCTCTTAGTCATTGCTTCCTAGTTGAAGAGACACACACGTGCTCACACACACTGCAGTTGCTGCTGCAGCAAAAGTGCAACAGAAATACCGGTAAAACAAAATTTTCCTAGAAAATGCAGAACCAAATAAACATTGTTTATTTGATGTCTTTAACCCTGAGTGAATAATAGAGCACCTATTTCCATCTCATCCCTGGTCCTGTCACATCTCTCCAGGTAATCTAGGATTTTCACTGGGATTTAAAACAGAATTTTTCAGCGATTACAATGAGCTTCAGTGGTTTCCTAAGAGCAATGAACGTCATTCACCCAGTGGTCTCACACAGCAGCCTGAGGCCTTGCCGCATTAACGGGCGTTATCCACCAAATGCCATCAATTCAGTAAATCACAGAAAAAAAAATATTTTCTGTACTTGTGTCTCATTGTTCGACTTCGCTGGAGTGGCAGCTGTCATTAGTGTGAAACCACATGCGTCATATGAATGTCCACTGACACGATGAGCAGTCGTGTCAGTCACATGCTTTTGTTTAAAAAAAAAAAAAGAGAGAGAAGAAAATGACCAAGCAGGAAAGACAACATATAAATGACTTCTTCCTTCTCAGCTAAGTTATGTGAGCATCTTTCTTGGACTGGTGTTATTATACTTCCTTCTTCCTCCTTTACACAAACACTTGTACTCCACTGCTTAGCCATTCAAGGGCAGAAATTATGTTCAATTGTCAGATGGCTTAAAGGTGGAAAATGTTGCAAAACTCTACAATAGCTTTTTCACTCCCAATTATGAAAAAAAAAAACCAACTTAAGAAATGAGGAAAACAGAGACCATTATATTGTGATGTCGAAACTCTAACAAGTCAATGATTTAGCTGTATTAAACTAAACTGCATCTAATTCACACGTTCCTCCAAAAACAGACATCATTGGGATTATGCAACCTCTGCCTAAAGTACGACCTTTGCATCTACTTGTGGTGATTGTATTTAAACCCACACGAGCGAAAGCCTAACGCTGCTTTTTATTGGGTTTTTTTTTAATTACTGGTAATGCAGTAAACCCTTTAAAAGCTTGAAAGACTGTTTGCCAGACTTCCAATTATCTTCAGGTTTTTCTTGTTTTTCCTGGTCACAGAGAAACGGATACTGATTAACCTGCTAGATTTTTATTAAAGAATATCCTGAAAGTGTGACATGTTTTACCATCATTTAAGGGTTTTGTGAAGTAAAATGTAAAGTATCACTCTTACATCCTTACCCAATACTACTCAAAACGTATATTTAATTGTCTGGAAATTAAATGCTGGAGGGTCAAATCCACTTTCCCACCTGCAGAGGATCAGTGATAAAGGTGCAGTTGTCGTCCATGGAAACTGTATTTTTGTAATGATTTTTCTTTTAAAGGAATGTGGGGAGAAAACACTACATTCACCGATTACGTTCCTTTTGCTGATCAGTCCGCAGCCCCGAGCACAGCAAGAAGTTCAGGTTATTCCAGTGTCAGTAAATTCTTAATGGAGTTAGTGTAAAATCACCCAACTGGTGTAACGCCAGGACCTTTAGGCTGGGCTCGAGGTGTCTGGTGTTTACCTGAAGCACCTTTAGCTGTACAGAGTTGAAGCGGACTGAGGAAAGTGCAGAGTCATAACCCTCCTGCAGTTCTGTGACGGCCTCTAACCCAGAATGTTATCACAACACAACCAGAGAGTTCTGTTTAAACTTTAAATGGACTGTGTACAAGCTGTTTTATAGGCTGGAGAGAGGAAATAGAAGGGCTCAACCACCATGGCTTTATCTTTTCTTTTTTCTTTTTTTTTTTTAAATCTTATTATTTGATTTCTCTATCTGTCTGTCACAAACACAGAACAACCCTGACACACCTTCGTACTAATGCACGACTACTTTTTGAGTGGATCCTCAAACATACTGTTTGCTGTGCTGGAATTTAGACTCTTACAAAGGTTCAAACCTGTTTTAACCAGCATTGCTGTGACATCCACACTGGGACTGACTAGTGTTCTTTACTTTGCAACTAGTTTTCCTTGCATGAGCCTGGATACGTGCAATAGGAGTAACTAGTGGGAAGGTTAAACCAAACACTATGGAGACTGCAGTTTTTTCTTTCTTTCTTTCTTTCTTTCTTTTGCTTTCCAAAATGGGTGTTCAGCTCTTCAATGCCAGACGAGCTCTTATTTCATCAAATGACCCCGTGGGTGTCATCAAGGACGGACTGGGTGGTGAAAGGCCATGAGGTGAAAGGAATGTCAGGCAGCTGCGGAGCCTGGGTGCCGGCCAGCCATGCCTTGCTCGCACGAGCGCACAAAGGTCGTCGTTTTGCGTGAGACCTTCAGATAGAGCAGTCAAACAGGGGAGGGTGGCGTCTGGATAGTTCCAGATTTCTCTGATTCAGAGTTCTCAGATTGTGGTCTTCCACATTCCTCCTAAACTCACTTTGGGACATATTTCTCAGAAGGCCCAGTTGCTCTGCTGCAAAAACCACAGCAGAAATGGTTACACAATATTTAACCCAATAACCTTGTGGCCTTGTAGCAGAATGTACACGCTTCTTCTGCCTTGCGTAGACTTTCTGTGGTAGATGACACATTAATGTGACAGGTCTCCATCTTTGAGGCAGTTGGGTCCAGCATGCAGCCATTGATCAACCTTCCTGACCTAATTACCAGACTTAATCTTTTTCATCATCTTTTCTTTTCACACCTAGAGGCAAAATACTGCCCTGGTCTCAGCTTGCACAGCCCGCTCTCAAGTGATCACACGCACCGTTTATCAAAAGCAGCCATCTTGGCACAGCTGAAACGAGTGAGAGGTTCTTTGAAACACCCCCCAAGCACAGATGGGCGGCACGAGCGCATCTCCCCTCAAAGCTAGCTGATCTCAAACGGAATAAAAGATCTTCTGTGTTCAAAACCCAGCAGCTGCAACAAGAAAAGGACACAGAGGAACGCTACAGTGGTTACCGCTTTATAAACAGACACGAGGAGGGCAGGAAGGATCACATGAAACACTCCAATCAGTGCGGGGAAGGAGCTGACGCTTCTGGAAACTAAATAAAGGGAAGTTTGGGCCGATAATACTTAGAAAAACACACGAGAAGCTGTTGCATGGATGTTATTCTCAGATGCTGTCAGAGACATCTGGGAGCTGCAGGCTGAGCAAAACCAGTATCACTTCAGCAAAAGCCAACAGGTGCCTTTGATTGACCATCAGGAGCGTTTGACTCGCCTGAAGGACCGCTGTCCTCCGTTGTCATGGTGATAGGGAATGAAAGGTCCAGGCTCAGAGGAAGAAGGGGGCGATTGCTCACTCAGACACGACACGTTATTACGACCGTGATTCATACGGCACAACCACCTTGAAACACCAGACACAGTTCTGTCTCTGTCTGCATTTTAGCTTTTATTTGTTAAAAGACACAGATAACGCAAGAAATTGAAACCAAATCAGCAAAAAGGGGCTTGTAGATGATCAGCCAAGTTAACTAAAATAAATGAAATGCTTTCCTGATCAATTCAAAGGTTTCTTTACTTTATCTTAAAAATTATTTATATAGGGAAATAGAGCAAGAAACTTTAAATGAAAGTATATTTTTTACTTTTCCTGTATAAAATGCAAGCAGACAGTGGTTGTTAGTTTTACAGCCAGAGCCCTTCACACTTGGTCTTTTCCAGCTGGGAGGATTTACTCACTCTGGTGATTAGATAACATGAGAGCCCTTCGAAAGGTTAAAGATAATATTTACTTGGAGAAGACATTGACTGAGGAACACAGTCTTCGGGCCCCTTCCTGGCTGTGAGATTACCCACGTAGATTACAGTTTTTTTTTTAAATAATTTCTCAGTTGTCCAAAACCATTTCTATTTATGACAAATGTTTACTGTAGCTTGTTTATCGAAGTTAGTGTTTATAAAAAAGAAACACCGGTCATAAACTCTGATTCTGGATTTGCTGGAAGGAAGCGTAACGTCATCCTGGAATGTGCTGGAATAAAATGAAGAAACAGTTCCTGAAAACCTTCAGTGTCATTCCTGTAAAACGCACATCCTAACCTGTCTTTCTTCATCTGTGGAATCAAATCTACCAAATTAGATGTAACACATGTTCTGGTACAAAACGAGCTTCTTACTGTGCAATAATATTTTGTAATAACATCAGCATTTACGCTCTGACCACCACAGTCAGCTGTATGTCACTATTTTTTACATGTAAATGGTAAAGAATACCACAGCAGGTCAAAGATGAATGAGTATAGTGACATAAAAATATAGAAATAATTCTGTCTGTGACTCTTACATTTAAGGGCAGTAAATTGCCCCATGAAAAAGTCGTTTTCATTGTCAGACCAGTGTAGTAAATAGAAAACTCTGTATATCAGCGGTTTTTGGATATTGGGACTAAGCAACAGTAACGGCACAAGGTGATGAATTCAGGTTTTGACATTTTGTTCCAGTGCAGCTTCCAGTGACATTGAGGTTCCTGTTGTTTAACACACTTGTTTTTGTGTATATTTGAACCATATTTATTCCGTGGTGTTCAGCCCTGTCGTGCCTCGTAACAGAGCTTACGTGAATCATTTTCAGGACAGTGGGTCAGTCGGTCACAGCGGTGCTGGGGCGTCAGGCTCCTGTCTGAACCGTGAAAATGATTTGGATGTTCAGCCATCAGCTGGGTAAGTGTTAGAAGTGACCCCCGACCATCTTCTCTGACCCTGTTTCCAAGTACACTTGCTTTATGTTCTGCCTCAGCATCTGTCTGCCAACAACAGTCACCAGTCCATGAACCTAGTTTATTCAGCGCCTGACGGTGTATTAAAGATTTATTACTCTAGTGTGCAAGACAAGAATCTGTCTATTTGGTTAATTGTATTTTACTTAAAATTATTGCTGTATATTTCTTTTTCGAAGGTCAGAAAAAAGAGAAAAATACATATTTTTTATTGTATACTTTATTTGGTGAATATAGAATTTCAGGACATAATATATTTTTATTTTATATATGTGTGTGTATGACTCCAAGTAAATGAACACACAGATGACAGGAATGTGCGTGTCATCTCTCCTTAGTGTTACGCGCAGGCAGAGATGGGGTGACTGAGGCCGCTGAAGTACGACTTCTCTCGCTCGCTCATCAGCTCGAAGTGCAGCGGCTGCTGGCAGAAGTTGCATTCGGCTGAGGAGTGGGGCTTCAGCTCCAGGCCCGCCTCCTTCCAGGTATGCACCAGTTTCTCTGCGGAGGAAAAAACACAAGAACTTGAAGTGAGCGTCAAGACTCTAAAATATGGAGACTCACTTCACTGGTATTTGTTATCTTACCAACAAAGTACTTCATCATCTCGGGGGTGTGGTGAGGTGTTGCAGCGATACGCAGGAGCTCCTCTCCCCTGGCTACGGTGGGATAGTTGATGGCCTGAACGTAAATGTTGTGGCGGCTCATCATGATGTCACACACCTTTGTGTTTTTCTCAGCGTCGGACACCTGGATAACAAATTAAAACCATTTAACACACATTCTTATTTGAACTGAAGCTGAGACTCACAATTCAGAGAAAAGAAACGACACCTACCCGAACTGGGATGATGTGGCTGGGGCAGTGTACCACAGGCAGACCCGAATCCATCAGCATTTGTCGCAGCAGCTTGACATTCCGTTGATGGTTGCGTCTTAAGCTGCGGCCCTCTTCGCTCTTAAGAACCTGGATGGACTGCCGTGCTCCAGCTAACAGCATTGGAGGCAACGAGGTGGTGAAGATGAAACCAGCGGCGTAGGAACGCATTGCGTCCACCAGAGCAGCAGTACTTGCAATGTAACCGCCGACACAGCCAAAGGCCTTGCCTGAAAGAGAACAGGTGATAAACATCATTTCTGCAAAATACATCAAAAACCCCCTGCTCAGTTTGAAACCTGAACCTGGCCTGAAATCTGGGCTGAAGGGAATTACCGCCCTCAGCTTCACAGTGAAACGGGTAATTTAATAGGACAACAATAATTGCCCATTGTCGCTTAGCAACGGCGGATCTGCTTCACCTTACCCAAGCTCTGACATATTAGGTGACAAACCTGATTCTGTGTTAAGCAATGAGATAGAAACACTTGAAAAGGTTCCCTTCAACAGTGGTGAGAAAATGGGCCAATAAAAAAAAGCAAACAAAAAAAGACACAGCACTGCATAATTGCCTTAGGGCAAAAGTAAACCGTCATGGTAAATGTTTGCTTGCGAACTGACCGAGTGTCCCTGAAATGATATCCATCTTGTGCATGACGCCGTCCCTGTCTCCGATGCCCCCTCCTCTGGCACCATACAGTCCCACTGCGTGAACTTCATCCACAAACGTGATGGCACCAAATTCATGGGCCGTATCGCACATCTCTTCCAGTGGACACACGGCACCTGATGTAAAAAAGACAGAAATTCAGCCATTAGTGTATGTTCAGTCAAAACTAGGCAACACAAACACGGTTTTGTAAGGTAAAAAAAAAAAACTATTTGCATGCATGACAAGTTGTTTGTCTTTGACATTGATATCCAAAAAATTAATAGTAACGAGAGGAACTTTGGACTAACCATCCATTGAATGGACAGTTTCAAAGGCCACGATCTTGGGTTTTGTTGGATCTCCTTTCTGCAGAAGCTCTCGGAGATGTCCGACGTCATTATGGCGGAAAATAAATTTCTTAGCGCCGCTGTTCCGGATTCCCTGAATCATTGATGCGTGGTTGCCAGCATCAGAATAGATCTCACAACCTGCAACAGTCCAAAAAAAGTGAAGAAAAAAGCAAAACAGATAGTTTAGAGATAGACAGATAGTTTGCCTATAGAAACACACTAAATAAATGCAGGGTTTCAGGGCTTAGCCTACCAGGCAGCATCTTGGCGAGGGTAAACAAGGTGGAGTCGTTGGCAACAAAGCAGGAGGTGAAGAGCAGTGCTGCATCCTTGTTATGCAGGTCAGCCAGTTCATGTTCCAGCTCTACGTGGAATTTACTGGTCCCAGAGATGTTCCTGGTCCCTCCAGCCCCAGAGCCATGCTTTCGTAAAGTGTCCCTAAAAACAGAAATACAAAATGCGGGTATAAATAACACCTCTGTAACTAAAAAGCAGGTTTTCTGTTGTATTACTCCTACGAACAGCAAGTAGCATCCATTTTTTAGTAAAAAAAACAACTTCAAAGTTCTCACATAATGGCCTGCATGACTCTTGGGTGACGACTCATTCCAAGGTAGTCATTGCTACACCAGACAGACACCTCCCGTCTGTCCTCCAAGGAGCTGGTGAAGTCATCCGCCATGGGAAATTCACTGGCCAGGCGATTCACCGTTTTAAACACGCGGTAGGTGTGGTCACTCTTCTTTTCAACGATCTTCTTCTCAAGGAAATCGTCATATTTGTAGCAAGACACTGTGGGAGAGGAAGAGGTCAAAGGTGTCTAAATCGTATGGAGCAATGACCAAACAGAAGAAACCGTCAGTTCTGCTTATTAAAGAGAAGAAACCCTACAGCAGGAATTGCCAAGTTTGTCAAAGCACAAACAAAACTCACTGTTTCCTGGCAAGTTGTCCTTTAAGAGGTGGGAGACCTTTTTAGGTCGCTGGTTCAAGAGGACCTTCATCAGATTTGTTCCCCTATCTCCACTTCCTGTAAATACACCATACAGGCACTGATGACTTTGAAAATAACTTCCTAAAGCAGGTCAGCAAAAAAAAATGATAGGATTCAAAGCATGTACTAAGAATCCCCAATACCCAAGATTTTATTTGTATAAATTGTACCTTTCTGGACTGTGCGGACTTCCTGAACATCCTCTTGGAACTCCATGCCGACCTGACGGACAACACTACTATTCTTTTGACCCATTTCAGCTGCCAGGAAAGGACATTTAGAAGCCAGTGCTTGACCAGAGGGTGGTACAGGATGGCCAGCAGGGAGCTTGGACTCTCCTGCCTGTTTGCAGCCTACATTTAAAACACAAAAGTTTTCAAACATACAGTGAATACATATTAATACAATTGTAAAGTAATGTACAGAAATTTAGGTTTTGTCTTTGTCCCGCTTACCTTCACTAGCAGACATCTTCTCCTCGGTGTTTGGGTAGGAGGGAGATGAAGAGGAAGAGGAGCAGAGGGCCCGTGCCATTACTGGCGGCATGGGTTTAGAAGCCAGCTCCATCATAACCGGGCACTTCTGGGCAAACCCAAGCAGCGAATTTTTGGTCTGCTGGAGGAAGGTCTGAGGCATCCGGGCCAGAAATGGGCAGCGGCGCAGAAGAACATCCATCTTTTTGAAGTAGAGATGATTGTCTTTCTATGGGAGAAGGTTAACTGGTAAAACTAGACCTTGTTTAAAACACGTAATTTTACTAAACCCAGAAAACACTGAACTCTTAAGGACTTTTACATTTATTTAATTTGAAAAACTTTGAGGTGAAGAGAGAGTGTCGTTGTAATGATACCAGTAAAAAGCTACATGACGAGACACCATTATTGCGTAAAAACGAAAACTCACGTTGCGTCAATCTCACTCAGACCATCCCACCAACGAGAAATTGGATGAATACAAATGTAAATAAACTAATTACTTTGAAAACGAAATTTTAATAGGATATAGACACTTTTCCCAAAAAAAATCTAGATTCCAGAGTAACTTATCGCCGGCCTACAAATATTGTGTTACGCGACTGCCCATTTAACAATGGGAATATCACTGTACAGTAAATCATTCATTTTCAGGGGTTGTTAACCCAAACAAGACCGAGTGTGGCTTTCAAACTGGCAGCTTTACGCTCGACCGGTGAGAGTTAAACCGATTGTTGACATTAACACTAAAGCTCAGGGTCCTTGACGGTTTACCGAATGTTAGCATGACTGCTACTCGAGGAGCTAACCAGAAGTAAGGACAAATAAAGAGACTCAAGAAACCTACCTCTTAAAAAAACACCTTATGCGGTCGTTCACCTGACTATAAGTGGTGGCCGATGAAAAAGCGGAGATGATACCGTATGTAACAAAAAGAGAATGCAATTCGAGCGGCGGAGGTAATGTTTCCGTTATCCTGCACTGAGGACGAACGAGAAGGACGCGCACGCCCAGGTTCTTATAAGAGCGTCCGGCCGACGCGAAGTATCGCGATACTTTGCGCGATGACGTCAAAGAACAGTTCGCTCCTGCAATCTCCACCTTTCTTCTAGGAATTCTTCAGCTTCGCACTTATAATCATCTTCATAGCAGATTGATGTGTTTGTTTATTTGGTACATGTATGTGGTAGATACACTGCATGAGTGAAGTGAGAGTAGTATGAGTTTGCTGTTAATATCAATTAAGTCAAGTCCAGTGTGTTGGGTTATTTATTTCTCCGAAGATATTAGTTTAAACAACGTTTCTGACATCTAACTTCATACTTTTGTAGATCTTGTCTTTTTGGGTTAGTTTTTGGATAATGTAATTCTGCCGCCTGGTGTACAAAAGACGTACTGACATGTTTCAACGAAAGAAAACATTTATAAACATAGGTGCACTTCTGCTCCCTTTCCCCACGGAAAGATAATATTAAAAAGCAAGGATAAGGAACTTTTATTTTAGGATTAAACAATAGCATAATCAATAGCATAATAATTTGTCTTCCAGCATAGACAGAATTGCAGACAAGCAAGATTTGACTGTACTATGCAACAGATTTAAAACTTTCAGTAACAGAACACATACAAAGATACAGACAGTCAAAAAAAAAATTAGCAAATTATTTTAAATGCGGAAATCACGGGGAAATAAAGCAATACAGCGCCATCGTCTGGCATAAAGGGGAACTGCAGCTGAAAAGAGGCTGTGACCGAAAGTTGTCCCAAGATCTTAGACCAAAACCAAGACCAAAGGGCCAATACACTATACTGATAACATGTAGATATTTTTGAGTCAAACAACTTCAATAAACAAATCAGTGTCTTATTTCTAAAACCATAGTCTATAATCTCAGCAACCCTTTTAGCGAGGGTAACCCTAGAATACCAGGCGAGCAATATAGCAGCAGACAAAGGGTATTCAGAATAATTGGTGTCAGTTTTAGGTAATCACAACATGTGGGGAAATGACCAAGGTCTGAGCTCTTTGAGGGCTTCTATAGTTTCTCTGTCATATTTTTTTTTTAAAGTGCATTAGAGAAAACATATGCCAAATTTCGTCATTGAAAAAGTTGCTGAAAATGGCAGTGTTTTGAAACAAATATAAGACCTATTAAAAGTGATTTTTAAAATATTAGACAGAAAAAAAAAAAAACTTTTTTGGCGTAAGTTACAGTGAACACATGCACATAGTATACTGAGTATACTGATTAATATGGATATAAAATCATTTAAAACACAGCGTGCGTCTCAACTGTGGAGCTACTCAACTACAAAAAGAAACGGCAAAGTTTGACGGAGTGACGCAGCTCCGCCCTGGTGTTTCTAGACGATCTTTGCGCGCTCGGAATCCCACCCAGCGCCTCCCTGCCAGAAGCCCAGATTCTTCTCCCAGAAATGGCGTCAGCCTTGGTCAATGTGCTTCTGCTGGCTCTTTTTGTGATCCTAGCTCCCGGTGTAGACGGTGAGTCCCACTTTTAAAAGAATCCAGCGATTAGTTGTTTTGAATTTTGTTGTTGTTGTTGTTACACGTAGCATTAGCTTGGATTTTGCAGCCAGGGCTGGTACCACTTTAGCGTCAGGATGGGAGTGACGTTAGCTTGTCCTCAACGGGAGTCCCTAAAATTAATGACAAATTCTTCTGTTCCTCTGTAATTTATTGAGAATTTATTTTAATGTTTGCCGCGGAAGACAGCACTGTCTGATCTGACGTTGTTCGTGAACAGGACGTGTCAGTCTAGCAGTAAACACCAGGTAAAGCTAGCCATTTTATGATCCGTGTCAGGAAGTTGTAAATGTGGCCATACATATTTTGGTTGGTGCGTATGTACATTTTGTATATACCCACCCAAAACCATTTGCTTGATTTGCTTGACCCTAACCCTAAATCTCAAAGTCAACAATCTAAGCAATCTGTTCTCCATTTTACTGTCGTGAAGCTGTTATTTAAACTGATAAACCACAAATGGGCGTTGAAGTCAGTCTCTGATCGCTCTGCCTGTCAAAATGTCCACCCATCACTGTGGGGCCAGCCTCTAATGGCCTTGTCTGACTGCTGATTTTGCTCTGTTACAGGAGACACCTCATGTGAGTCCTACAGAGACCGCAGTAACAACCTACATCCCTCCCAGACCTGCTGGAGGAGCTTCTGCTGCGGCGACTGCTTCAACAGATACTGCTGCAGTAATTCATTTTTGCGTTTTACAGAGGATGCGCAGGAGGCTTGGTACAATTTTCGTTTTGGTTTAATATATTTATAGGACGATAAATTACCCTGAACATGTGGTTCTTTGTTGGAAAAATACATGGTTGTCATATTTGCTTTTTTCTGACCAGTAATGGAATAGTTATACAAATGTTTTTTGCTAATTGTTGCTTTTGTGTGTCCTCCATAGTATTACTTACAGGGACACTTTCGAACAGACACCCATATATGTCGGCGTTGGGTTTCTTATTTTGATTTTTGCCATCGTCGTCTGCTGTTGTGTCTGTCCCTGCTGCTGCCTGTACAAGTTGTGTCGCAAGCCAAGACGTAAGTAGCAACACTTAGTACATCTTACTCTGTTGTGTGTATTGTGTATAACTGCAGGGGGGATTCTTCATCCATCCATCCATGTTCTGTACCTGCTTTTTTCCATGGATTTGATAGGGTAGATCTATCTGTTCAAAATGGATCGTTTTTAATTTTGGTGATGTTCTTTGACCTTTGATGGACTGTGACCTTTGATCACACACAACCTACAAGGAAACAAGGTTTTTTTGGTTGTCACGATATGACCTGCTTGACTAAAGTCTGCTCCTGAAGTGTTTTGTAGTTTTTAAAGTAACTTTGCGGAGCTGAAACTTGAGACTGTTGTCTGCGTGTATGCTAGTTGAACAGTGACTGGCAGGTCTTTGCACCCAAACCTAGGAAACATGTAAAAATCAGTGTGTGTCTGTGTTTCTTGTCAATCATAGTTCCTACAAACCGTAGACAGTAAACAGAAGAACACTGGTTAAGACTTGATATTAACGAGGTTTCCTACTCCAAGAAGGAGCACATTTGCAATAAAAAAATACCAAATTTATACACTTAAGTGCTTACACCAAAGGTTTCTTTTACTGAGGTAACACACGCTGTAAAGTCCGTGTGTGTGAAACCTGAGCTAAATCTGTAGCTGTTTACAATAGTTGCACATACAAAGCAATTCCTAAGGTTGTAGTCAGACAGATGCAGCCTGTCTCTGTTCCTCATCATGACAGGGAAAATGCAGCAGCAGCAGCAGCAGCAGCAGCAGCAGCAGCAGCAGCAGCAGCAGTTCTGGCTTCCTGTTAACCTTTCTCTCATCACTCTTCTCAGAATCTTGTTTTCTCAGGCCCAGATATTTTTGTCCATCCCTTAAATTGCTTTTTTTTTTTGTCCCTGAATGCTTATGTGGCTTCTAGGATCTCTTTGTGTCTTTTTTGGTGTCAAGTGTGACTAGCAGGATGAGGGGTGAGAAGGGGCAGGAGGGAGCAGGCCGGGGGCAGGCTGAGAATGTGGCCTCCCTGTGATGCGATTGGATGCCATTTAGGAATCTCCTGGCTCCACCTCGTGTGACTCATTGTTTCCAGGACGACCACAGAAGGGAAAGCTTTAGACCGACCTGCGTCACTGTCAGGAAGTGGTTAGAATGTCTGCAACAGAAAATCACATGGCGGGATGAAGACACACACACACACGTGCACACACGCACACACAGTTGCATTGTTGTTATTTTGCTTTCTAGTGTAAACGCTGCAAATGTTGATTCACATATTTTTCTTCAAGCTTATTTTTTTACACTAATCAGCAGCTTCTGTGAATGGATTCTAATGTTTTCCTTTGACCAGCGCTCTAAAATGTCACTAGGTTTGCAAGTGTGTGCAGCATTGCAGGCTGTGGTTGTTTCATTTGAGCTACTTCCTCAGGTTGACTCTGCAGATCCTCTCCTTTTCTCTGCCCTCGTTCTCTTAGTTCCAGTTTCTGCCTTGAGACTGAGATGAAGTACAGGTTTCTTTGAAACGTGTTTCTGACAGTACACATTTGAGAGTCTACTTTGGTTTGTTGGCACTAAAAGTACAAAGAGAAAACAAATCAAGTTATTTATTCTGTCTTAATTTGCTTACAGCGGTGGTAGCAACCACAACTACAGTGGTCACTTCAGGTCCTCAACAGTATCCACAGCAGCAGAATACAATACCCGGACAGCCCTACCAGCAGTATCCACCCTACCAGCCCATACCAGTCCAGCCTGGATACCCGGCCCAGCCTGGATACCCGGCCCAGCCCGGATACCCGGCCCAGCCCATGATGCAGCCGTACGGCGCTCAGAACATGCCAACGCCAAACTACCAAGGACAGCCATTCACGGCAGGGCCACCACCAACCTACCAGGAAGCCAGTGAGTCTAGATCTTACTCCAGGACTGATTGGGAATTTAGGGGAAACCACTTTAACTAAATCAGAACTGAATTCTGGAGTGGATTAAACTGTAGCTCTTGTTTTTTCTTTCCATCTCTAGCTGGTCCGGGATACCCTGTGTCGGCTGCGTTTAGCCCGGGCCAGCCGGCGTACCCCCTGCAAGTACCTGCACAGCCGCAGCCGAGCAATCTGCCCACACAAGCAGACTTCCTCGCCCAGCCTGCCTACAACCCGGACTTTGTGGCTCCTCCACCCAAGACCGGATAATGTGCTATTAACATAGCACGCTCGCAATGTCAATGTGCTACAAGCTTGGTAGAACTGGAAAAAATCCGAACGAGCCTGGCTTTTGTTTGTGGGCTGCTTGATCCCTCCGTTTGGTGGCCTGTTACAGGGACGTCTTTGTGTCTTCATAGTAAGTGCCATAGCCAAGTCAAAATATCGATACAGATATACGATATTCATGGACATATACAAACATTGGTGGGGCTTTTCAGTGTTTCTTAGTGGCTTATTCATTGCTCTCCTTTAATCACCTGAACATGCCTCAATATGTAGCGCCTCCAGTTTATCAGTCTGTACTCTACTATCTGAGCCTTTCTTTTCCTCTATGCCTTCTTTTGTCTGGTTTTCACCACTTCTTCTTTAGAAGACAGCCAAAAGTGTGACAGTACTACACAGAGAAGCATTCAGGGCAAAATAAGACAGGAAACTAAGAAGTTATTTTCATGCCTTTGTGTAAAAGGGAGGTTTTTTTCTGTTCTTTTGACTCAGGTCACGCTCATGTTAATTGATAGATTTTAAAAATAGATTTGTTTGCATTGAAGTCAGCAGTACTTCTCTTCGTCAAATAACCAAAACACTGCTGATGATCACTGATGTAAGAACGCTGTGCCTTTTTCACGTTTGGTTTCTGTCATTTACACCAGTCTGACTGTTTGTTCTCCACATTAGATTTGTATTTGCAGTATTTTCCCTTTTCTACTCAAAAACCCTGCTTTCTAAGACTCGGATACAGCCTTTATTTTGATACGGCATTCAGAAATCTGATGCCAGTGTTGCATTTCCTTGTTCCAATGACCTTACAGTTTGATGAAAATGTCCTTTTTCCTCTTCTTGTTCTGTCTCTAATGTAAAGACATTTCTTGTGCTTAACAAAAAAAAAGAAACATTGTCTGTTTTAATCCACCAGCCTTATTTATGGGGAAGCTGAAAGTTATTTTTACAGTGACAATGTGATCTGATTTCTATGTTATATATTATTTGATTGTTTTTCTCCTTTCACTCCTTCAGCCAGTATTGGTTCCTCAGCTCGATGTCAGTGACAACTTTGTATTCGTACCAAAATAATTATTGATCGATCTGTTGTCGCAGTTGCAACTTTGGACATATATGCACATGAATATTCTAATCAGGACCCACCACTTATGCTGCAGAGTACAATAAAATATCTATTTTCTGTTTTTCTCCACATGTGTTTATTAACTGGAAAGAACTGTTTTCTGTCTGTGCTCGTAGGCTCATTCTGACTGAAAACACAAATTGTAATCCCACACTCTGGCCCATTAGTAGCATTTTATTGTATCTTTGCAATTATACATGCCTCCAAATAAGAATTCCCCATATAGATGTGCTTATAAAGTGGTATGAGCAATTGTGCTTGGTCATAACCCTAAATTCAGGAGGTCGAAGACACACATCGAAAATGTGATCAAAGGGCAAGTGATGTTTGATGAAGAAGGCCCAGAGGTTGATATAAGGTGGCAGACTTCCTTCCAAATTTCACAACCGCAGCTCTTGATCAACCGGATAAGCAACTGTTGTTTACTGATCTGTTCTCTACAGTGTTTGGTAGTGGTATTTGTTCCCTACTTGTACGATCTGATGATTGCGATATCTATTCATTATCGTCTAAATGAACTACCAAGTATTATGCATGCAAATTAGATGTAAAAAAGGCACACAACACGCATGACTTGAAAGTGGTTAAATCATTAGGAAGTGGGTTTGTGCTGTGACAGACTGCATTGTTTGGACATGGAGACATGGGATGTTTAGTCCTACAACATGTTCTCTGAGTCCACCAATCGTGAATCACTTCAGAATTAAATGTGTTTTCAGGTCGGAAGGTGAGAATGTTAGTGGAGGAGTGAGCAACAAGGTAAACTGGTTTAAACAAATGAAGGTGGTGTTGATGCTGCATTTGTCTGTAAACTGTTGCTCAATCTCCCAACAGTAAATGATGTAATTTCCGTTCAGATCAGTGTGGCCAAAAACAATTGTGTTAAGGTTTTTAGTATAAGGACATGTAAGGATATTTAAACTTGGATCTTAATGGAGAAAAGTATGTTCATAAATACAGAACTGAGCCGCAAGAATACAATTAAAGAAAGTCTTGTGATGTATTGAAGCTTGAACGCACCGCTCTTTCATGAAGTGGAATGCTGTGGTGCAACATGCTGCCGTGTGAAACAGACTTGTTGTAACACTCAGGTGCTGCTCGGTTTCTCCCCACAATCATAGATTCACATGTCTGCTTCCATCTGTGTGCGTTGAGTTTGTGTCCATTTATTTAAATAATAAACAGACTTTTGGATTTACGGATTGCCAAAGATGCTATTCAGGGTCAGGCGTTAACGGCAGTCATTCAGGGGCCTTTTGCACACGACAAGCTCAGTCGTTGGAGTGTTTGTATAGTGCATCTGTTTTTTCCTGGAAAATCTTATTTCCATTGGGGACATGAATGGGGACTTCAGTCAAACCCAGCAGGGCGGCTCCATGTATTGCTGCGGAAGCTGCAGCTGGAGATAGTGCTGCGGTGAAAAGAAAGAGTGTCTGACCTCAGAAGAACAAGGAGACTCACCCTGAACGTTCCGACCTTTGCTGCAGCCTTCTACTAAATTATTGCACGTGTTGATATAGCTGTTTTGTTTCTTTTCCAACAGTCCATTAAATACAAAAAAAAAAATTCAAAATCATAAAATTGCAATTGAAAACATTTTTATACATCTACTTTTCTAAAATACCTGAATGAAGTGGCTACACAAAGGGGAAAAAGTTACTTATCCCATGGAATGCTTTAGTTTATGCCTAGACTGGCTTTAATTGCTACATTTTATAATCTGCAATTTATTTTAAAAGCAACAAACGAAATCTCAGCAGCACCGCATCCATACTCAGATGAATTTGCAGAGCCGCCCTTCAACCCCACTTATGACCCAGACTCCCAGTCTGGACATTTAGAATTGCTCTATTTTTCACAGTGGGTTTGTGCCATTTTAAAACTATACAGACAGTATTTTCTGACATCGTTAACGTGTTGAATATATTACAATGACCGACTGCGTCGTTTTTATGCAAAAAAAAAAAAATGCATCACCATAACAGTAAAATTTAATGACGGTTCCTAGATGGACGCATAAGAAGTTTTTTTTTTTTTTAATCTTTTTTTCTTTTTTTGATAATGTTGGTAAAGATTAAATGAGAATATTATAATCATTTTACATTTTATAATCATGTTGCATAATCATACACTACGGAGTATAGCGTATTTACTTTAAGAGACAACAATTCATAACGCTCATTTTGTGGTCTTTTGCGCCATAAGGGAACATATGCGCACATGCGCACTTTACTACGCCGGTCAATAATTTATCGATGGTCCCTAAATCGAGCCCAGGCGCTGTAGTTTTAACGAGAGCGGCTCAACTCACACTGGTGCCAAACCACTCTGACCAGTTCGACCTAAACTCACTGGGCCCAAATCACTGACTTTACCGAATTAGGAAATGAGGTGAGATCGACTTTTGTCGCTTTTTTTCATCTGTTATTGCCGAGTCTTCCCGTTTCCCCCTTCTGTGAAAACGAAAGTCAGAAGTGTTACAAGTTCCAGACGCTTCCCTATATCCTAAACAGTTTCTGTCCAGACAAAACCCTCATCGAGGAAACGTGTTAAACATTAGTTTAGACTTATTTGAAGCGATCTCGTCTTTTAAGGGTTTACATCACAGGAACGATCATCTTACAGTTTCACCGACTGTATTAAATCTTATTGATTGAATTATTGTCTTTCTTTTGCCCCCAGACGTTATTTTCTAGGGGACATTTTGGGCTTGCTTATTCCCATTATCATTGTCTCCGTGGGAGTTTTCGCTTGCTGTGTGGCTCTGTGCTGCTTCTGTTGCAGGAAGAGCGCCCGACGAAGGCGAGAAGGTAGGGGACATTCTTGATCTCCTCTTCTCAAATGATGACGCTTCATACCGTGTTTCGTCCAGAAGTGCCTAGAATAATAACCAGTATCTTTTTTTTATATAGAGTGCTAAAAAGTGCTACATGGGTATCACAGGAAAAGGTTTTCTGTAATCTGCGCATCTTTTGACTTCCCAGATGTGACGACAGTGATCTGCACTCATCCACCTCCCCAGCAACTACCCGGCTCTGGGTGGCTGCCATCTTATCCGGCTTACCAGCCTGTGCCTCTGCATGCACACGGAGGCCAGCCTGTCACACCTCCACCATCATACTTGGAAGCTAGTGAGATATAACACACACACACACACACACACACACACACACACACACACACACACACACACACACACACACACATTTGTGCATTCAACAGTCGGTGATTCAACGCGTCTTTGGTCTTTTCAGCCAGTCCTGCTTTCTACCATAACAACCCAGGGCCACCGATGGTCCTCCACCCCAGCCAGCCTCTGGGACACCCAGATGTGCACCCACAGCCGCCCTACAACCCTGCTTTTTCCTCGTGAAACCTCCTTCGCAATAAGTACCGATTACCACTAGAGGGCGACACGTTGTTTTGTATTGGGTCTAACGGGGTCATACGTGTTAGTGATTTTGTAGCTGTAAAATATATAAATATATATTTGTATGTATATTTATGTCTTTATAAACATATGTTTGTTTTACATATCCCTTGCAACTTATTTACGTAATTTTTGATGAATGCGCACGCAATTCTTAAATAAAACCATGTGTGAGGCAAGGATTATAGGTACGGTTTAGCATCATTCTTCAGAACAAGTCAGTAAAAACAGCTTTGGCACACTGCAAAAAAAGATTGTTAATGGTATTTCATATAGGCATATACCTGATGTCTGCAGTGTGAGGAGAAGGGCTGGGCGGCCGTTGTGAAAGCCCTGAATGGAGGCATTTGCTTGCCAACACTTCTGAAAACACTCCATGACTTTGACATAATGTAAAGACAAAAACCTTTCTACCCCCTTCTACCTCTAATACATTTGTAGAATGCAAGCATTGTGTCCTAAATAGTTCCCATAAAGCATTATTCCCTGCAGTGGGACAAATCCACCGTGGTCTGTTTCCACTCTGCCTTTAGGATTGTGCGTGCTTGAATAGTTTTAGTGGGTGTGCATGCATTTAATCCCATAATGTCCCGGGCCACTCCCTCTTATTGCATCCCTCACTGTCCATTAATCAATACAGTATTAGTGCTGACCGCAGCAATCTCCGTCACCAGACCGGCTGTGGGCTGTGACGGGAAGAACGACCCTGCCAGTGTGAACAGAACTCCCACCTTACTGTCTAAAAAAAGAAGCTTTCTCCTTGAAGTGTGGCCCAGACTGCTAATGAGCACTTCTGCAGCAATGCCAAGCTCATGGACGCTGTGTCAGATAATCTTTATAGCCAGTAAAACACTGCCGTTCTCATCCTTTTAGCATTTTAGCCCATCCCTGAGTCTGTGCTTTGTTCTGCTTGAAGGCCTTCTTTTTCTGGCCATCTGCCTGAGCAGCCACCACACTATTTTCAGCGTGTTCTCCACGTCCCACGCAATTCCTTTCCTCATTTTGTTTTTCCTGCCCCTCGAGTTTTTGGTACCGTGGAACACCCACAGCACAGGGCTGTGCTCTCGTGTATCAGAAGTTAACGTTTTGATATGGCTTTTAATCATTTGTTCGGTATTCTTGAATGAATCAGCAAGCAGGGTGTGGAAACAAGTGCTGACAAAAGTCAAAACTCCCCAGTAAATGCCTCCGCCCAGGGCCAAGATGCTCCACAGAGATACATACCAAACTCCTACACATGCTTGGAAACACATTTGTCAAAATGGTATTTACAGTTTGATTTTGTACAAAAAATATTCAGTTTCCTAAATAAAGTCAGAATGTTACAGTTAAAAAAAGAAAAGAAAATGTTGAGCTTTTTGTGGTACTGATGAATAAAATCAGATTGCCACCCATTATTGACATGATTGTCCTCCAAGCAGTCAATTGGTGTTTTTTCAGTTGCAACCTAAAAAAATGAGTTTCTGTAGATTTTATAAAACCAGCTAAAACAATATTTTAGGAGTAGTTGGCGTGTTAAATCTACGCATACCTGTGTAGGTTTTTGCCTGGATTTCCTCCCACAGGCCACAAACATGCTCTTTAATTTGAGTGGGGACTCTAAATTAGGTGTGCGTGAGTGGTATTATGGTGGTGACCTGTCCGTCTTCCTGACTGCATGGGATAGACTCCAATGACCCAGATTATGACCCTAATTGCACACTTGGATAAAATGTAAAAAAAAAAAAAGAGTCTCCCCCATTATTTACAACAAAACTAAACCTGGGGGATTAGATTGGGTTTATTTTTTCCGTCAGCAGAAGGAGGCGGAAAAGATTTGGTCATGGTAGAGTTATTGCTGAATCCAGCCCATACGCTCGAGAAAAATGTAGCCTTATCCTCCCAGAAACATCACCCGCACACGCGTGTGTGTGTGTGAGAGAGAGAGAGAATACTGATGGTAGTGCGGGGAGACACTAATCCTAAATTTTAATCTTCTTTAATGTGGAAGTTTGTGGGTCAGAGAGTGGAGGAAGATGCTGAGTGTCTTAATCTTGCACTTTTACTTTTCTTGGACATGAATGTGAACACATCCAGGACCTCTCACACGATCCTCCACACAAAATAAACGTTTTGTGTGCCTCGTGTTTGTTGGTGCGGAACAGTTGAGGTAGCGACGTGACAGCTGCCCAGGGCCTGACCTCAGACAAACACACACCGGCTGCTTGAAACAGCAGCAGCGGTGCAAATCTGCAGGACACTTGCAGGAAAAACAACTGAGGCTGAAGCGCTCTCTCCTTGAGTGTCTCCCACCCTCTCTTTTCCAGAGGAGTTAGAGGTCTGTAATAAACTTTCTTGGGTCACTGTGCACATTTTGCCCTTTTGTCTCAGATTCATTCTAGATCACTGCCGCTCAAAGTTAAACTGCAGGCATTTCAAGTTAAGAGAGGATAAAAACTTCTTAAGATTTTCATCTGATTAACTTTTTTGACTCTTGTGTTATCCCTCCTGTTTTCCTACTTGTTGTTTTTCTTCTTAGAAGCACCTGAGCCCACAAGTCCTGTAAGTGTCATTTTGGGCCGTGTGAACCCGCCGGACCACAGTCTGCTGTCTTTTCTCTCTCTATTCACTAGCCACTAAGTATCTTGACAACCTTGCCTGGTATTTTGGCAGCAGTCCCCTGAGTGTTGATGTCAGCTGAGAGAGGGGAGAGGAGGGAGGGTGATGGAGGGACAGAAAGAGAGGCAGAGAGAGCGAGAGAGAAAGAGAGAGAGAGAGAGAGGGGCGGGGGAGGACTATTCAAGGCACTTGTCCTCTGTCTCTCTCAGAGCTTACAAGAGGGGGAGGCGCACATGCATTCAGAGAATCACACACACACACACACACACACACACACACACACATAGTAGAGGCGGCCACATTTTCACAGCCTGCTCTCCAGACTGACAGCAGCAAACGGAGTTTAGGGCGAGCACGATAAGGAGGAAGGCTGCAAACAAGAGGCACCCACACACCAGACAGGAGACTCCACCGGATTTGCTCTGTTCTACCTCTTGTGGAGTTGGGGAAGCAATCTGCCCCGTACCTTTGCTGAACTGATCTTGCTCCTCTGCACCTTGCTATGGCAGCCTCGCTGGGACATGCGGATGCTTTCTGCCCCTCATCTCACTCCTCTCACAGTTGGACTGTCTTCCTCTGGGCACTCTGGACCCTTTCAAGCCAAGCTTTGGGCTTTAACCTGGATGCTACCCACACACTGCACAAGTTGGGAGATGGTGGCACATTTTTTGGTTTCTCTGTAGCACTTCATCAACAGATCAGCCCAGAGCCTCAGAGCTGGTGAGTGACTGCGGCACCGAGCATGCCCCACGTGCCTCTGACACAGTACTTTTATTGCTAGGTTGAATTATTACTGTGCACCTTCTCCTCATTATGTACTTTTCCCCCTTCTTTGTGAACGATAAAGTACAATCTGAGTAGTGCAGCTCCAACAGTATTACTATGCTGCAGCAGTCTTTGCTTATTCACCGTTGCATCCATAACGCAAACAGGCTGCGGGACTCCCAGCATCTCCGCACCGTGATTTGCAAGCATGTGGACAGCGGCTGAGAGCAGGTTTGCTGAATCAGCTGCCAGGCAATAAATTCCAATGAGAACAGACACAGTTTTAGGCAATTTTATGTGTTTTAATTTCCATAGCTCTGCTGATCTCCTGATGTGGGCTTCACGCAAGGGAAATGCGACAGTCTGTAAGACTGCAGCAGGCGCTTGTTCGATTTTCCCGGCTTTCTTCGACTAACTTCGACTGTCCTCAGTATGCTAAAATTAGGTAGCAGAGAAAGTAAATTTGTACTAAAGCTTTTTTTTTTTTAATCATCAGTCAAGATACAGCATGATTTGTATACTGCAATTCAAACAATTGCGTACAGTCATAATATTGATCCATCAAAGGTTCGTAGGAATTTCACTGCTACTCGTCAATATGTAATGGTAAAATGTTTAGAGTGATTTAAAGATGCTGGAAGCAAGCTGTCCTGACTTTAGAGGTCCATATTTAACTGTTGCCTCCTCAGTTTACTCAGACTGGAGTCATCCTGTCGTCCGGAAAGACCCATGATGTCAGCATTTACAGACCTACAGTCTGAGGTGGGGTCACGTCACCTGCCTGAAAGCTCGCTGTCCGGGTTACAAATCAGCTCTCCTTACAGCTGATTTGATGCACCATGAGTATTACTTTCATCACTAATCTGTGACATCATGTTTACAGTTCAGATGACTTTATAATGACATCACCTTCACTGCGTATAGTGGTTTTGATAAAACTAATGTAACTAAAAGTTTTCATCTTATAAAGATACACTTGATAGCAAAGCCTGTGATAACATAAATCCTAAAGTTTGATGATTTTTTTCCAAACACCTTGTTTTCTCGCCCATTTTTGTTGGTGCTGCAGCCACAGTGCATCAGTTATATTTTTTTGAATATTCCAGTTAATCTCTTCTCTTCTGAGCGAACTGACTGGCTCCTGCGGTGGCTCCTGGTCACAGCACAGAGATTCAGGAACTTGTTCTCTAAAAGGTTCCTGCAGTGATTAAAAACAGACTCTGACATCTGTAAAATGGAAACCAAAAGGGTAAAGCCAAAGGTCAGTGGGATCTGATTTGCTAAAAGAACTCACCGCTTCAAACAATTTGGATGTTTATGGCCAACAGCAGCCTCAAAATCAGCCTGAAACTTCTGCAGCCAACAAAATGGAACATGCAATATAGAAATCAGCAATTTAAATAATTCACAAACCTCCTCAAATACCCAGTTATCATATCATTTCTGGTGACTTTTTTGAGGAGTTGTAGTTGAAAGATCTAAAGTTTATGTGATTACTTTCACGGTTTGAAAAATGTATTACTCAGATAGGGGCGCAGCAATTATCTCTCCATCTAAATAATACAGGTCCATTAAGCTTTATGAGTGCATTCTTGGCATTACTGCAGTTCAAATGAAGAATTGGTATCCATTTCTGCACTCCTCTTATCATCCCTGTGCTTCTATCTCTGAACAGAAACATCTCAAAGTTTTTGTATTTGCACTGACTCATTTTCTATTCACCTTTGGAAGGTTTAGGTTACATTTGCCTGTAGTCATGTTGGGTTCTGCTCATTGTGTTTAATGCACCTGGATTCAGGTGAAAATGATATTACAGCTTTGATGCTCTCACTCTGAACTAAATCTCTGGAGTGGTGAAAAAACAAGCCCAGAGAACTCGTCCTGCAGAGTTGTCCTCTGTTGCCAGAGAAGAGCAGGCTTTAATTGCCGTTAGTTACAGCACTAGGTTGTGGTCGCAGCAAACCTGCTGCTGCCCTTCAAGTCTGGCGGAAAGGACCGGAGCAAAAGCCAATCCATGTGATATTATGATCTCATATTGACTCACGCTGTAACAAAATCCTCTTTGGGAATTTGCTTGAAAGAAGTAAAAGAGTGCCAGCTTGTTTTCATCTTACCAGCTATAACCTGACATAATTTTCCCTGGGAAAACCTGCCACATGTGGCTATAATTACTGTTGTTTTGTGGTAGGATCCTAATCTGAGCCCAGGGATCTCGTCCCGCTGCTGCTGATGGCAGACAGAGGAGGGTATTTCTGTCTGAGTTATGTGTGTTCCTTCTATTTATACTGCTATGAGAGGTGCTTCCGCTATTAGTTGACAGTGACGTGAAGACAGAAAACCCGGTGAGCTTAGCGCCACCTCTGCCAACCTGCCTTAATTCAGAAAAAGATCTCATACTTTCACAGGCTGAAAGATTGTAAAAAAAAAACTCTAATGGAGGTGATTTGAACAGATGTTTTCTGCTGTGAATTTTGGTCTGTCAGGATACACAGTAGTGCATCACTTTCACTCATGGTGGTAGAACAGAGGCATGTGGTACATTAACGTGGAAGGACGGTCACGCAGGACTTATTGCAGCTTTCTGTTTTCACACATGGTGAGAGCTGAAAGGGTCCCACAACTGTAGTCTGGAGGCTGGATTTACTGGCTGAGGGAGAGACAGAAACAGAGCTTTTTGAAGCTGAACAAATCCTCTTGTTGAACCGAAAGCTTCATTAACAGGAGAACACTAGACAAGTGTGGTTCCTATACCGGCTCTTAAATGCTTAGGATGAGACTAAAATAAGGGATGAGGAGTTCCCTTAACATGTTTGGAAGACACACGCACTGTTTACAATTTCCCGCTTGCTAAACCTATATTTATTTCCATTAACTTTGTGGCATTCATGTAAAAAAAAAAAAAGAACACTCTTTTTGTGTTTAACCTCTGTGACCTCTTTTTTTGTTTAAGGAAGAACACAAGTTTAAATGAGGTCAGGCATAACTTCCTCGTGTGCTTATAACACAAAGATATTCTAATATCAAATTTTCATTTAAATACCCACATACA
>CAAE01014979.1:3449001-3468192 GCA_000180735.1 Tetraodon nigroviridis
GATTCGACCATTATGATACATTAGCCTTTATTAAAATAAAGGCAGCTTTTAACATCTAGGCTGAGGTTTTGTGGTGCCATATGAGACAAGTGCAGATCAATAGATATATGAGTGACTAAGAAGGAAGAAGAACAGCAGGAGATTAAGGGACAGGAAGAAACTCTGTGTGTGTGTGTGTGTGTGTGTGTGTGTGTGTGTGTGTGTGTGTGTGTGTGTGTGTGTGTGTGTGTGCGCATGTCCCAAACATCTATGTCTACAAATGGTCAACCCCTGGTTCATTTATTGATCAACAGTGGGGCAGGTGGTGAGCGTAGGGGTTGTTAAAGATTCATCTGAAGTGCAGATGGGGCTTACAGCTGCTCACAGCTGTTGTGGTCTCCCATTTGAAACAGTCACACAGTCATAGGTATTCATTCAATTCAAAACTCTTCTCTTATTGCATTTGTCATCTTTTCGGTAAGCATTTCCTCACGCTGGCATCAGGAATGGTCAAAGAGGAAGTTGAGTCATGTCCCTCGGCAGACAACCACAGAATCCCTGAGGGGTTTTGTTTTTTGTTTTTTTTACAGCCTGGCAGCTGTCACCGTGAGCGTGTCTCTTTGACTTTTATTGTGTATTAACCAGCCATTTTGGCCTTTTTGGAGAGCAGATGAGATACTAAAAAACCTGATGAGTCAAAGCTCGATCACCTGGGCCTCAGATGTCATTCTGTATACCTGAAATGAGAAACCGGGGTTGGGGCGTGAGCGTTGTTCTCTTCTGGCACCTACCAGTTTTTATGATTGTCACAGTTGATGCAGGTGGACACGTTGCAGCGAGTGAGTTGACTCAGTTGTTCAGAGTCTTCGTGTGTGTGACTCCTACATGACCAAATTTGTCTTTGTGGGTCGTCCATTGATGTCTGCATGCTTGCACACACTTTCCTCTGCATGAATGTGCACATGAGGGTGTGTGTTTGAAGGGCAGAGGTCACAGTCTTGCTCCATGACAACAGAAAGGCCTTAAGAACCCCTGGTCTCTGCGCTGGTCCTGCAGAGCAACAGTCTTTAGAGCCAAGACCTCACACCGCTCCCAGATGTTAAAGGGTGTGAAAGATGGATTTAACTATTCAGAAAGGAAAAAAAAAAGATTAACCTTCAAAACAGGAGGCATGCATGGGTCATACCTGCTGCCGCTGTCTCCTCTCTGCGTATTACATAATTATATACTCCCCATTTTTCCTCCTTTTTTGGTCTCACTGCAAGCTGTCTTTTTCCATAAAGAAGCAAAACAGATTTTACTGACTTACTGTGGGATCATGACAGGGAAGGCGATTGTGTCTCTCATTTGTTTACTTAAAGGTGTTTGCAGGTGAAATCCACAAACATATGGCACATTTTAGTGAGAGCAAAAAGTCAAAGAGTCCAAGAGGGTGGAGGAAAATTTGGCATTCAATTAAGGAAAGTCACCCACTGGAATTCATGAGCTATAAACACTAACAAAACGTAAAAAATAGAGGACTTGATCTACATCTTGTTTGGTTTTTATCACCACGGAGAATCAACACTGGGAACATTTTAGTATTCCAGCAAACATTCTGAGCTGAGTTTGCCTCCATGTGTCCTCAGTGGTCTTTGTCTCATTAGAAGTGTCTGTGTGGGAAGTTTCAGGGATTTCAGAGGGTGGGGGGAGGAGTGAGGTAGGACGGAACATCCGTGTCAGGGTGACGCTGGGGGGTAGATTGATCAGGCTCATGGTGAGAATTAATGCCTGGTAGGGTCAGAGCACATGATCTCCTTAATTGAATGCATCAATGTGGTCATGGTGTAATAACGCTCAGGGTGTGACTATATTTCATATGTGAAAATTAGCTGATAAAACAAGTGCACATCCATGCTTGCTGAGTTTATGATCAATTATGTTGTCATTGTTGTAATTTTTTTTTTCATGTGAAAGCAATTGCAGAAAATATTAGTGAACACTAGTTGGTAAAAAAGGCAAATGTTAGATGGAGTGTTCAAAACAAAGCAATAGGCTAATTTCAGGGTACAAATACATCCTAATCTGTCTATATTCCTAATATGTCTATAATCTTGTGTTGTGGGAGGGGCAGCGAGGTATACCATCAACTCCATCTGTGCACGCCATCAGACTCATTCTCCAGTTATGCTGCTGCTGGCTCTGCAGTGATCCGTGCTCACATGGGTGTTTCACGCACGGCATTGTCACGGTGCCATATTTCGGCCCAGCCAGCAATGGGAACAAATGCAGTTTCTCGTAAAGGTGAAACATGATAACGCTGTCTGAATCCCCCCAGAACAAATGGAGTGGAACGGCAGATATATTAGTCAGCCATCACACGTCTTCTGTGGCAAATCTGGGACACGCGTGACTGTAAGTCGGGCATTCCTTATCTCATAATAACTTGGTGACTTCATACAAGTTGATTCACACAGAATACCCAGGCCTGCTTCTTCTGGACCACCATACAAAATGTCCTTGTTCAACAGTTAACCGATGACTTACATTTTCCACATAAAGGCGTCTTTCATGTTGGAGAAGCGTTAAAATAGAGGCATGGATTGTCTTTTGTTTAGACCCTATTTGCACCCTGTTTTTTGACCTAATCCAGAACTTGGGTGGAGAGTATATGCATGCCCGCATGTACTCTCCAGTACTGTTTTAGTTCGCGTGACAAAACATCTCAAAATACTGGCGATATCATAGCTTAAAGGACCCCCTGCCTAACACCTGCTTGTGTGTGCCCATATGTGAAGAATGACATTATCTTTACTCCCAAACATAAGCAAGAGCCTTTTTGGTATGTGAGCCGGTAAGAGGGATCGGATCTTATCATTTTTGTGTTCCCCCACTTACCGGTAATTAAAAATCCATTGTTTGGGCGGACATGGTAGGGCACCAGACAAGTGAAGCCCTCATTATTACTTTGCAGTGTCTTGACTTTGGGATGTTTGGGAATCATTCCCGGGACACATGACTGCAGAAATGGTATGAGCAGAAGAGTTCAAGAGGAGCTCCCTGATAATCTGGGTGTTGTGCTCTAAGTTGCTTTGCAATGCTAGCTCAATGTCTCACTCCTAGCCAGTCAAACAATGACTCAACAAGTAACCTTCACGTTTATAATATGGGCTCAACAACAACCAAAAAATCAAATCTGTTTCAGCCAGATCAACAATTTGTGCAGATGTAACATAGCCCAAATAAACTGTGATTGGTGTTTCAACCACTGTTAGGAGTGTTCCTCCTATATAATAATTATAAGAGATTTTCTTTTCCTGTGCTGAATGATAAACAACACTTTTGGCTCCTGAAATATCTGCAGGAGAACATTCAGCTCAGGCTGTTTGTTGACGGCGTCGACAAACAGACCACCCCATCGTCTGTTTGTCTGTGCATGGTTCAGGCAGGGCTATCAGTTTGCTACACAGTATTTATAGGCAAAGTCGTCCCATAGAGATGGTTCTAATTTAAGTATATAGATTTGAAAAATTGCACCATTATGATAGTTACAGATAATCATCAGGCTCATGGGAAGTGCTGTTGTCTCCTCCCCACCTCCACCGTGCTGTTTTACAGTATGCTCTTTATTTCCCTGTGTCTCCCTTCTGTGCCATTGCTAATGGTGTTGGTTGGAATGTGGCTCCAGGTTCTGTTTTTAAATAGCGACCTAAGTTGTATCAGCCGCTCCTAATAAGGCAGAGGGCAGTGACCCGGCGTTCTAAATACAAGCCACCATCTCCGAGAATAAAACTTTCTTCAGACTGTCATTATGAAATGATGCCAGACGGCGACACTGTGATCACAACCACGTTGAGAACACACGTGCCGTGTTTTGAACATGAGCGTATTGTTGCTGGCTGAACTGTGAGGCAACCTGAGTTGTCGAGCAGATACGACTGAGCTTTTCAATCCAGGCATCTCACTTCCACCTCTGTTTTTTCAGGATCCTTGTTGGGGCGCCACAGGCAGCAGGGCAGGGCCCGTTGAGGGGCAGCCGACCTGGAGCCTTGTTCAGATGTCCGATCACACCTGAAGAGTACGATTGCGAGAGAGTGGACATAGATGGAGAAGGTGCGTGGGGGGCAATTTATAAGCAGGTGGAATTTAAGGCCTATTACATTTTATTATTCCATTTATTGCACCAAAAATAGAATGAATGCTAGATTCTTTATGCTGAAGCTCAAATGTTAGTGGGTGTGCAGATATTTTATATATATTTTCTATACCCTTCTCTGTTTTACCTCAGTAAGTCTGAACCGAGAGAGCAAACACAACCAGTGGCTGGGAGTTACTGTCAAGAGTCAGGGGATCGGGGGCAAAGTGGTGGTAAGTAAAGACCGCAGCCTCATGAGGCCCAACAAACTTAGAGTTTAGATATTAAAGTCAGTCAATAATGTGTTTGCAACCCACTAGACCTGCGCGCACCTCTATGAGCTCAGGCAACGTGTAAGTCAACCGTCAGAGACCCGCGACCCCATCGGGCGCTGCTACGTCCTGAGTGAAGACCTGACGGAGCGGGACGACCTGGATGGAGGAGAATGGAAATTCTGCGAGGGCCGCCCGCAGGGACACGAGCAGTTTGGGTTCTGTCAGCAGGGCCTTTCAGTCAGTTTCACGCCCGATAACAACTTCATTCTGTTTGGGGCCCCAGGAACGTATAACTGGAAAGGTAACGACCCTCTCTGAAATGGCTGCGCTGCTACTTGCTGTCAAATGATCAGAATAAAACTAACTGCTGGTATGCTGCAGGCAGCTTGTGAAGACTGAAGAAACAAAACATATGCTATTAAAAAATATACATTTGAGCTAATATCTTTTTGGACTGTGATATTGTGAGCTAAGGAATGTAATGTATTTGCTAATTTATGCAGCCTGTTTTGTTGAAGCATTTTTTTACAGAACAATTCTGTTGCTGTTTTAAAGCAACATCATCCCTGTTGACATATTTCATGTAGCGCGTCTTACTAAAGAGACAGATTTCTGCAGCAGGATGATTTATTTCATACTGTTTCTGCAGAGATCAATAAGATGATTTACCACCCAAACTTTGTAATTTATAAAATTCCCTCACCTGTAAGTAAAAATTAGTTTATGGGTTTTTAAACATGTGTTTTACAACGAGGTGATGCTGGATTTGGGGAATTTGAAAGCGTGCCCTCCTGTCATTTTGCTGTGCCCCTCGCCCGTTTGCATTCCAGGTGAGATGCGCGTCCAGCTCCTCAACCAGACTCTGCTCGACCTCGGTCTCTATGACGACGGACCATACGAGGTGGCAGATCAGAAACAGCTAAACGCACAGCTCATCCCTGTGCCCTACCACAGTTACCTGGGTAGGATCTGCCCTCCCTGCTGACTGTTGCCCGTGCACAGGAGAGGATGAGAGGGCCGGTGGAGCGGGGGGGGGACACCAGAGCTCAGACTGCACCTCATGCTAGACAAATAGGCTAATACCAGTGGGGGACTGCAGCTTCCAGGCTGAATGTTTTTGTTTGAAATGAACGTGGGAGGAAGGGTGTGGGAAAATGTCAAAAAGGGAGCCTTGTGGCCTGTGATTCTTATGGTTCTACTTTTTACCAAACGTGGGATGCCCTGACTCTAGTGTTTAAACAAACAAATGGAATAAAGACAGAGGATGCACCCTGAGCCTGAAATGTCATCTCCTCTTCATTGGACCCAGTGGTTTTCCAGGAAGCACCGCTGCAGCACCAAAGCGCACAAAAACAACCAATCACAGCCTGCGTCACCTGCACACCCCTCTCCTTTTTTTCTTTCTGTCCACTCTTTTATCCCCCTCACCATTTCACCGCCCCCATCACTCCCCACCTCTCTCTGTCCTTTTCCTCTCATCTCGGGCCGTCTAGGGCTCTTGTTCATGGCTAGTCCAATTGAAGATGCACTGCTCTACAAAACTCTGGAGCCCTCCAGTCGACCCACACCATTTGAGGATGTAGCTCATAATAGCTACTTAGGTTTGTAGGCGTGAGGTGTTCTTGTTTTGGATCGGACTTGGGCTTGTAGTGGAAGTAGTTTTACTGTGTTTTCTGTCTTTGTCCTAATCTTTAATACCTGCTAGATGTTTGGTTTTGAACTAATTTAGACCGATTCACCTTTACTGCTATGAAGAAACAGCCATCCAGTTTAATTTTAACATATTTTTTTATTTTGTTTTTAATTAAATTTAATATATAATAACATGTTTTCCTTTGTTTTACTCTTTTGTTTTTATTTTAATTTATTTTGAAGAAAGGGGATGGTTGCATCTGAGTAGCAGCAGGGTGTATGTTCTGCGTGTAGGTATCTGTCTCTAGTGCTCTCCTTGTGTGTGTGTGTGTGTGTGTGTGTGTGTGTGTGTGGCTTTCCTGGTGGTTTAGGTTATCTTTGGAGTTGCAGATTTAATTGCGTTCCTGATTTAAAAATTGACATAACAATACACACCTGTTCACTGTGGCAGCTTGGTGTGCGAGTTTGCTGGTTTATTGATTTTAATGAATGCTACTGTGCGGCTAACCAGGCTGATGATGATAACTAACTATGATAAAGTTTATATGAAGGTACAGGGGCCCCTCCCCACCCCTTCCCATTTTGGCTACAAGACCTGTTTTATTCCCCTGTATAAGTACATATACACAGCCACAAAACCCCCATTTGATTTAATATAATTCACTTAGTTTAATTAGCATTATTGTTACAGCTATTACTTGCTTTTGATTTACTCTTTCATGCTAAAGTGGCTGCTAAAAGTTATAGATCTCAAGGTACAGGATCTTCTGTGCAGCTGGAAGTATGTGTTGGATCTTAGTTTGTAAGCTCAACTGGATGTTGGAAGCTATGGACGAAAACACCACAGTCACCTCATATCAGGATACCAAAACTGTTTTTGCTGTTCTGCAAAGATCATGATGTTATACCTTAAAGAATCTGTTGGTCTTTGGTTTCAGGAAGAACTATTTATCTTGTGTTGGCTGTTCCAGTTATCAGTTTCCACTAAGTTTGTGGATCTGCCGTAAATCTTTTCATTCACATACCTCTGAGCCTGCTCACCCTCCCGCTTTCCATATTGAGCCGTCGCCCTGACAACACTAATTCCCACGTGACCTTTGATCCCTCATTTAATACTCACATGCTCCCATTGATCCTAATCAGATTATACGGCAAACATACGCATGCTTCCTAAAACAACCCCCCCACAAACACTGTTGCAGCTCATTAAGATGATGTGGAATTTTTCTGGGCTATTATTAAATTGGAAACGCCACATAAATTAAGTTTCCGTATCTTGCTAATTGAAAGCGTAAATCTTTTTACTAAAGCACCATCAGACTAAACGCTGTCATGGGCAAAGCAACAAATGTGCGCAGAGCTAAATTGGCTGCACTGGAGCTTTCAGGTTATCTGGAGGTTCAGCACCACATCTAAGCTGACACAAATATTTCGACTTAGCATGGCAGCAAACAATGACTTAGAAATTTTGAAAGAACAAAATAATATTAAAAAAAGCATTACATCTTGTGTTTTCTGTTTTTAAAACCAATCGGTAATAGAAAGGGGGGTTCTTTTTAGGACCCTCGCTGCTTTAAGCTTCAGGTTTATAGAGATGACCTTGTAGCCAAAGCTGCACGTTAAAAGCCACCCAGAGTGGAAAAAACGGCACCTTTGTCTCTGTCCAATGGTGTTTACAGAATCTGTGATGCTGACAGTTGCATTCCACACCTGCCACCATGGAGTTGCCCACTTGTTGTCTCTGTGTGTATGTTTACTTACCCTCCCTTCAATTTCTTGAATAGTGGCTCTTCCTCCTCACACGCCCTCTGCATGTAATCAAACTGTTGCATGATTGTCTGTAAAATGTTTTATCTCATATGCAGTTATTTACTGCTTAATAACAAATATACTCACAATCCCACAACACAAACTCACACCATCTTCACACTCCGTTGCACACAAATGCCCCCCCACACACACTCCTTCTTCCCATACAGCTGTTCATTCCTCTACAATCCCTGATTTATATGCATCCATGCATTCCCACACACACACAGACATGCATAATTCAAAGGCACACAAAAGCAGAGTCACTTTAGGTGATAAATCTGATGCTTGGCCAACCTGTTTACAAGCTGACTCTTCCCGAGGCAGCTGAAACAGCACAGCAACGTCGTCAGTCCCAGGAGACATTCAAAACCTAAACATTTCATTCTGTTACAAACTGGCCTCTTTTTTGCTCTTGGCCTTAAAATTGCTCCAACAGCAGCACACAGGACATTTACACCCATCAGGACGTTGACATATAATCAATAGGCTCTTAAAGCACACATTTCATTAGTATAATGATGAGCAGAACATGACGCCAGAAAGAAGATGACCCCAGCAGTCCCAGGGTCGATACCCACCCCTGACCCTTTTCTTTCCTCCCTCCTGCCGTCCTCTCCTTCCAGGATTTTCAGTGGACTCAGCCATGGATGTCATGAGCCTCGGGGAGCTGACCTTTGTGGCGGGGGCGCCTCGGGCTAATCACACAGGAGCGGTGGTGCTGCTGAGGAAAGACAACGTGTACCGACTGGTACCACAGCACATTTTCTGGGGCGAGGAGCTGGCATCGTCCTTCGGGTATTCGGTGGCCACAACGGACCTGAACAAGGATGGGTGAGAAAAAAGATTATCAACATGATTTTCTAAGAATATGCAGGAGAGATTCCTAAATTTCACATTTGCTTCTCTACCCAGTTGGACGGATCTCATTATTGGAGCTCCAAATTTCTTTGACCGTAAGGCGGAGATTGGCGGAGCTGTGTACGTCTACCTGAACCCCTTTGGCCACTGGGATGATCAGGCCCGGCCCATCCGCCTGAACGGGACGTACGACTCAATGTTCGGGATGACAGTCAGTAGCGTCGGAGACCTCGACCAGGATGGATACGGAGGTGATTTTTTTCGCTCTTCAGCATGGAAAAAGAAAATCACACATTTGCTTTTTATAAATCATGTGAAACATGTGTAGATATCGCTGTGGGCGCACCTTTTGATGGAGATGGCAAAGTTTTCATCTACAGAGGGTCAGACGCTGGAATTGAAACTAAACCTGCTCAGGTGAAGGACAAGGCACCTTAAATGTTTCTTTTTTTGTTTAATCTTTGTACACGTCTTTCACGGCATCATCTATCTTTCCAAACAGGTGCTGGATGGTCGCGATTTTGACGTGAGACGTTTTGGGTACTCCATCTCAGGTGGTTTGGATATCGATGCTAACCATTACCCAGATGTAGCCGTGGGCTCCCTCAATGACTCTGTGGTTCTTTTCAGGTAATTAAAAAAAACCAGACTTTACACATGTAAAATTTAACATATTTTGCTGCTTCCAATGGCATCATTGTCATCTGCCTTCCTTTGTTAACTTGCAGGTCGCGTCCTGTCATCCACGTGATCAGAGAAATATCCATCGATCCTCAGCAAATTGATCTGGAGCAGGACAACTGCAAGGGCAGGGCTGGAGTCTGGTGAGAAGTAAACCCACAGCCGTGTCAGCAACCGCTACTGACTCTTGATGCATGACAGATAATGTTTTTTCCTCTTCCGCTGTCTGCTGTTTTTAGCGTGGAGGTCAAGGCTTGCTTTGCCTTTATGGCCCACCCAGAGCACTACTCACCACACATAAGTAAGTCACCACCCTTCGGTTTTCTTATCATGTGGGACTTGGGCTCAAACTGTCAGGACTCTATTTAGAGTGGAGCGTTATCGTATCCATGGTGTAGCGTTACGCATCATTTTGAAGAAATCACAACTATCTTCCTCTTAGATGCTCAGATTAAATAGGATGAGCCCCTGGTGGGCCCCTTAGATGCTTGCTCTGTGTGTGTCCTGACATTTCTGCTTCCCTTCATGCATTGCTCCCACGCTGTTCCCCCAAGCCCTGCTGGTACACTTTGAAGCTGACACAGAGCGCAGAAAGCTGGGCCTCCCTCATCGCGTCAACTTCCTGGGCCGCAGTTCCTTGGATCCAGAGTACACTCAGATAGAAGAGGTGGAGCTGCACAATCAGCACCACCACGTGTGCACCAGCGCTGCATTCCAGCTCCACGTCAGTAGCGCAGATTTGCTCTTGTTGTGCGCAGCAGAAACAGGAATGACCTCTGACAAAGCTTCTGGTTTGATCATTCTTCCATGCAGGAGAACATTCGTGACAAACTGCGGCCCATCTCACTGGAGATAACCCACACCATTAAACCGGTTCCACCACGCAGACACTCTGCTTCCAAGAGACTGGAAAAGCTGCCGCCTGTACTCAGTGTTTCTCCCTCCAACACACTTTACTCAGAGGTCTGTAACAGAGTTTATAGCCCAAATTAACTTTAACTGGCTACCGCTGTGTACAGGTCACTAAGATTTATATAGGCTGTAAGAAAATCTCCATTTTAAAAACGTTTTTTTCACTTGTAAGAGGAATTAACCAATATCAACCAAACAATAAATGTGTGGCTTTCTGCATTGATGAACTTCTTGTCTGACTTCCGAAAGGTGAACTTCCTCCGAGAGGGATGCGGAGTCGACAAAATCTGCCAGAGCAACTTGAAGCTGAGCTACCAGTTTGGAACACGACCTTTGACCTCTGACCTCTTCACGCCTCTGCCAAAGTTAGCATCTGTGTCATGCATTTCCTGTGCAATCTTCTGCCTGAAATTGACCCTGAATGTACACGTCACTGGACATAACAGTGCGAGTGTTTCCGCTTTGCAGGGATGAGGACGATGTGCAGGTGTTCTCTGTGTCAGACCAGCGTTTGGTGGTGCTGGAGATCACCGTCACCAACAAGCCATCCAATCCTCTGCTTCCCGAGGAGGACGGAGATGATGCTCATGCCGCTCAGTTGTTCATCTCTCTTCCTGACACAGTGTCATACGCAGGCTCCAGGATCCCAGAGCAGGTACATTCAAAAATGCCTTCATATAAAGGGAGGAAAATATGGTAGTTTGCATTTTATTTTCTGTTAAACTACATGCAGATGAGGTGCCAAGCAAACAAGAATGGCTCCTTTGTTGAATGTGACTTGGGGAACCCAATGAAAAGGAACACAAAGGTAAGGGCAGAAGGTGATTCTCAGCTCCTTATGAGATAATCATTCTATGCTCATTAATGTTGATATGCTTTTGGGTAAAAAAAAATGAATATACAGACTAAAATCTATTTATATACCCTTAATGTACCCTTTTGTGCCTTTCAGCTGAAATTCTCAATCAACTTGAGCACGTCTAACATCACCATCGAAACCACTGAGTTGACAGCAGACCTCTCACTGACAACGTAAGCCCAGTGTGACTAAGATCTTTACACATCTGGGACCATTTCAGTATTTGAATGGATCCGGTAAGGCTGCGTCCCTTTGTGCTTTGGCCCCCAGGATCAGTGAGCAGCCTGACCTGGTTCCAGTCACAGCTCTGGCTAAAGTTGTGATAGAGCTCCCCCTTTCGGTCAGCGGGTGAGCAAGACCACGAAGGCTCTGTTTTCACACACACACATGCACACACACATAGGCTTATTGTGGATTCTAGTGAAGGCATACAGTTTGTTACAGGTGTCCGGCACAGTTTGAGTGCACACACAGCTGTCTGACCTTCTGACGTGCTCCTTTTTTCCACTGCAGAATTGCTGAGCCTCGTCAGCTGTTCTTCAGTGGGTCCGTAAGAGGTGAGAGCGCCATGAGAAGCCTGGAGGACATCGGCAGTCCTGTTGATTTTGAGTTTGTGGTAAGAAACAGGTTTTTTTTTTTTGTGTGTGTGTTCAGGTCCGTTCTTCTGCATTTAGTGTAGGAGGAACAGCTCACTTTGCTTCTTGTCTCAGGTTACCAACCCTGGTCAGGAACTGCAGACCTTCGGCTCGGCCTTCCTTAACATCATGTGGCCCTATGAGCTGTTCAATGGGAAATGGCTCCTCTATCCGGCCAGCCTGAAGTTCAATGACGCTGCAGACACGCGCTGCACCTCATCCGGGGCCCTGAATCCTCTGAGACTGCACAGCTCCTCCCCTGCAGGAATCACTTCTGTCAATCACAAAGTAGGATAGTAACACTCAGCTCCAAACTATCTGAAAGCTCGGCATCATCAGAGTTCAAAAACTGCCATCCTACACATGAGTGAATTTTATCGTCTCATTACAGCACCCTGGACGAGCTCGGCGCTCCCACCCCGAAGACGTAGGTCATGTGGCCACAAAGGACAGCGTGGGAAGGACCACTCCGGCCGTGGCAGCTTCAGAGAGACGCAAGTCCCTGAAATTGGTAAGAGGTAGAAACAGGAAGGGGAAAAAAGGGAAATACAGTAGTCTTGTTGCTCATTGGTCCTTCTCCCCACCAGGACTGTCTTCTAGGGTCCGCCCGCTGCGACCTGTTTCAGTGTCCTCTCCACAGCTTCTCTGGACAGGCTGTCCTCAAGATCCACGCCAGGCTGTGGAACACAAGCTTCATAGAGGTGAAAAACACGTTTCATCCTTCTCTCTGCCGACTGTCAGCAAGCGCTGATATTTTTAAAACGGTTTCATACTTCTGAGGCAGCAGACAAAGAGACGGTGAAACATAGCTGTTCTGTCACGCCGTGTGTTGTGTGTTTCAGCGGTTTTCTTTTTTGTTTGTCAGGAGTGTCCAGCCGTCAGCGCTCTGGAGCTGATGGTCAGAGCCAACATCACCGTCAAGTCCAGCATCAAACATCTGGTTCTGAAGGATGCTGCTGCACAGGTTTTTGGACACACACATGCGCACACACACAGGTGCTACTGGGTATAATTAACCAATGGACCTTTTGTCTCCACCAGGTTCCTGTAATGATCTACCCTGAGCCGGGCCTGGCCGATCAGTTCTGGATCCCCTGGTGGATCATCCTCATTGCTGTCCTGGCAGGCATCCTGCTGCTGACCCTACTGGTCTGCCTGCTGTGGAAGGTAACCCACACAATCTTTTACACACGTGCTCTCAAAACTCAATATTTTGTCTTTCTGATTAAAAAAAAACCCAAATCAGCTAGTTTTAGCCTGTTACTTCACTTGACATCCAAAACCATTCCACTCTATGTTTGTCAAGTTATTTCTTTCTTCTTTCTCCCAGTGTTTTTTTCCTTAAATGATTTTATTCTCACATATCCGTTTCCTCTTTTCTTACCTTTGTTGTTGCTCTCATTTGCATTTTTCAATACTCTCTCTCTTTTTATTTCCCACTCTTTCCCCAATCTATTCTCTCCCCTCCTCCGCTCGGGTCATCTCTTGTCCAGTGTGGCTTCTTCAAGCGCACCGAGCCGCGCCGCCACTATGAGACGGAGTACTACCGCGCCCACTTGGGGGTCCAGCCCTCGGAGGTGGAGAAGCAGGCATCAGAACTATAATACCACAAATATTTCACTCTGGCCTGCTCGCTCCTCCTCCTCCTCTCCCTCCAGGCGGTAAAACAGCATCCCCAGCGGTGTCTCCTAGTTTACCTTACCAGGGTGGCTGGTGGTGTTTATTAGCACATGAAATATTAGCACATTTTTGTTCTCCCCTGTGGTTAAAGCTGTGAGGTGGGGCCAGGTGAGCCTCTGTTAAACGTTATGATGCTTCTGATACGTTGGTATTTATCCACCTTAATAATGTGCTAGCAGGCCAGTGGCAATATTCCTTAACTTTCAATGAATTTGGTGCTGATGTTGGAAGGCAAAAATGTGCTGCTTTGTTGCCTATTTACATTCTGGACTGGTTGCTTTGCTGATGTTGCCTGTTATTCATCTGTACAGTGAACGCCACCCAGCCATGGCTCAGTCTGAGCCCTCTCCCCCCTGCAGTGATGTGTGTTTTGCTTTGGCTGCTGATTGCCTCCGTGGGTTCATTCTGACACCTGTCTGCGAGTTTGTAGTGCACATTTTAATTCCCCCCGTTTTTCTTGTGTCACGTGACCAAGTTTCCAGGTGGCAGAATAAACTTAACAGAATCAGCGGTTTGGTTTGGACGGTGTGTATAGCGTTACGTCACGTTGGAGTTCAGACATCTACTGATGCTGAGAGCATGTGGTTGTGTGTTTTGGGTTTTGCTTCTACTGGAAATTCACCTTGTTTGCACAAACTCATCAGATAAATGTGTGCGTATTAATGGAAAATCTTTCTTCTGTTCTCCTCCAGTGTGGTTTCTTCCAGCGGGCCCACTACAAAGACAAATTGCCCCAGTACCACGCGGTTAAGATTCCTCGCGGGGATCGGCCGCAGTTCCAGACAGAGAAGTCGGGCAAAATCCATAAAAAAGAATGGGCCACACACTGGAGCGACGGGACCTCCTAACTTCTTCTGTAGCACTGACTGACTCTACCAGACCACGCCTGGCACGGGCGCTTTCTTTGCATCGATTTGCGACATTGACAGCCAGGACTTTTCTGCGCCGGCCTATCACAGTCCATTAACACGCTGAAGGCCAGCATGAACGATGGAACCAGTGTAGCTACCACTGTAGATGCAGACAGACACACTGGATGCTGCCGAAGACACTGCCCCTCACAAAAGACTACTTCTGCCTTAACTACTGCAAGACTGATGACAGTTTAGGCAACAGAAAAAAGCATTTTTATAAGGAGGATGTTTGGGGATTATTTTTAGCACTGGTGGACATTGGGAAAACATATATCTGTAAAATAAGAAGTTGAATGTGTTGTTGTGTCACTGAGTGTGTCAGTTGTTCTAGACTGGCTGACAAAGCCATTAAAAAAAAAAAAAAAAGTTCACCAGGTTGTTTAGCGTCATTATTAAAATGGACTTTATTTGTGTCAATAATATTTTCCCATATTTTCTTAATCCAGTTAGATGTACTGTGTTTGTTACCTGAGTGAACTTGAACAACATCTTACGTAAAAAGTAAAACACAAGCAGCGTGTATTGAAAAAACCCCCCAACAACCATAAAATTATTATTGCATGATAAATTATGTAGTATAAATACCTGTTAGGAGGTTTTACAAACACAAGGCTGGAGCCTATGTTTAGAGTATATAATTATGAGATCTTTAGATTTTTTTTTTTCCAATATAGGAATGCTAAATTTTACTGTGCGACATCAAACTGAATCTGGTAGTTTCATTTCTTGCCTTTCTTCTGCTTCATACAAGTGCCTTATGTGAGAGTGAGCGCTGCTGGAAAAGTGGTGGAAAACCTCAGCTTAAGCAGCCACTAAACATCCGTGTGACACATAAACAACATGAAGACAGAAGATATGCACCTGATTATGAACCAAAAACAAACCTGCAACATGAGGAGACAGCTTGCGTTTTTGTTTTTTTTTTTTTTTACATTGCTGGACAATCTTGTATTTGCTGCATGAAGCTACGCTGCAATTCTGCCCTTAACCCACATTTTTTGTGGCTCGCTGTTTTATTTTGGTCATGCTTGGCTGTTTTAACACTGTAAAAAAAAAAAAAGAACACAATGAAAAGAAAAAGAAATAAATTCTTTACCCAATAACGCCAGTTTTGTTTAGTATTATTTTGAGACGCGAGCATGCAGGTCACTTTTACATCGCTAGATGGCAGAAAATTCAAAATATGGAAGGGAATTTGCATAATTACGTTAGAGCTCTACCGATCAACAAATTACTATAGAAATGTTTTGTCCTGTCTTGAAAAGAAAAGAAACTGAATGTCGTTTTCTAATAAAGGTCTTTCCTCTGACGTCAAAACAAGGCAACTGGATTTTTTTTATTTAATTACAGTAATGGAAAGTAATTCCTCTCAGAATTATGCCATCCCTGTTGCCATGACAATTAACAACACACCAGTAGTGCTTACGTGTGTGTGATAAGTAACTTTTTCAACGCTGGATGTGACATCAACAGATTTACCTCAGGAAAGTGCCTAATGGGTGAAATCCGCTTAACTGACACACACACACACACACACACACACACACACACACACACACACACACACACACACACACACACACACACACACACACACACACACGGCAATTACAGCCTAAATAAAATGAAAACACTGTTAATTATTTCCTGCCTTGTTGCAGAGTTACAACGTTTATGCGCATGGGTCATTAAAAAATCTGAAGTGCTGAAGAGTGAGCAGGAGGGTCTAATAACTGAGAGACTGCAGAAATCTTCATCCCTATTATGATTTGGATGCTTGTGTTGCTATTATACACTGCGAAGAAATTTCTTTATTGCACAGCATCAACCTGCCTTTGAATGTTAGGACTAAATGTCTCGCTAATTAATTCATTTACTGGCCAAAGCTGCTTGTAATCAAAAGTAATATCACACATCGTAGCTTCCTAGGGAGTTGACAGGACTTATTTAGAAGCTTTCTAAACTATTACCAGTTGTTAATGCTCACTTCACTTTAAAAATACCAACAGAAAAAGTGAAGCGCACCCTCTCCGCGCCATGGGGCCTGCGCTGCATGCAAATAAAAGCAGTTGCGCATTTGCACTCCAAAAGTCATTAAATTAAATAAACAACTCACCAGTACAAATGTAAAAAGCTACGGTATTTTAAACAGTCGTGTTTTTAGTGATAATTGTCTTGCATATAAATTTTTATGTTTATTTCTTCAGCCCACAAGTGTGTTTTGATGAAGTGGTTATTGAACCCTCTCACAGATTGTCTGTCTGTGTATATTTGGAACTAGTGGACAATGGGGACTGTGGATGAGTCCATTTGCTGGGATTTATCTGTTTAATAACTGGTAGAGTTGTGCCGCTTTGCCCCGAGGGCCACACACCCCGACGCTCAGTCATCGCTAATGCACTGATCCTCCTAAATGGACCAACTTAGATCTCATATTAGCGGACGCTTCTTCTTTAATCCCGTCCCTTTGTATATTAGCATCATTCCTCTGGTCTCTTGGGGGCCTCCGGCCTGACACTGGGAGGCATATATTAGACCGAGTCAGGATGTCACCGCCACAGGACACAGTTCAATAAGAACCTCCCCGAACCTGAACAGAAGGAGTCAGTTCCTGGGAAGCTCTTGAAAACAACAGGTGTGACCAGCGACCTGCGTCTCAGTCTGCCTTCGTCCTTCGTCCTTCGTCCGTCTACCTCCTCCGCTGTCGCTCAACATGGACACGTCGGTGCTGGTGTCTCTTCTGGCTCTGGTAGTTGCGATGGCTGGCGTCACCGGGGCTCTTCACATCCAGGGCAGTCCGAACAAGGATGACCTGCCAGGATCAGAGGAGCAGATGGCCGACAGCCTGATGGAGATGGTGAGAAAAGAAAAAAAAAGTCATTCTCTTTCATTTCATTAAACCTCATTTATGTGGGCTGTACATTTGGTTTGATTTGGTTTGGTTCGGCTGCTGTTTTAGGGCGGCAAAATTGCTGACAACAGCAACGACAATCATCTGCTGAGCGCAGTGCTGCGAGCTCTTCTGCTTGGAGCTCAGAGAGAAACCAGGAACTCCGTCCTTCATCAGCCACAGAGGTCGGTGTCAGTGTGTAATACCGCTGCTGTTTAATGTGCAGGAAGAAAGCCTAGCCATACTTGTGTTATTTCTCCTCTATGTTCTGCATTAAGTTTTTCTAGATGGCCTCTAAAATTACATCTGACATCTTTTTTTGACAGCGCATCCATTTTTCACTACGCTCAAATGTTTCTTTTGCATCTGTATTATTTAGTGTCTATGAGGCTTGAATTAACTAATGGAACAGATCAATTATTTTTAATCACAGTTCTAAACATATACGTTAATCTACCAAACAAAATCAGAAATTCTGTTTCTCTCTGCAGAATTTATTTTTTTTTTCCCCCCTGCTTAAACTCAGATTAATTGTCTTTTTTTTTTTTTTAGATTTGGACGAAACTCCAATGGGCCGACGTTGCTAGACAATGAAATGCATCCCCACGACTGGGAGGGAGCACCTGGTCAGATCTGGAGCATGGCTGTTCCCCAGAGGTTTGGCAGGAAATAACAGACAGACGGGACCACGAACACTGCTGAAGTCAAGCGGAAGGCACCTAGAAACGCACCACATGTAAAATCTGAGCCTGAAAAACCAGGATTTCAGCCATCAACACGCTTAGTTCCCCAACCCCAGAATCTTACAGGAACACAAGTTTGCTTGCGTGTTTCATCCCATTGTGCTTATGTTCACTGGCCAAATAAAACAGCTCGAAACCTAAAGGCTGTGTGTATGTCTGTATAGAAATATTGATAAGGCTAATCTGTTTTTAAGATGAAGATTACAAATGAATCTGAAATCCTAAATGCTACGGATGTTTTTGGACTATCTTACTACATATTAACACCACTGAAAAGCCTTGCAAAGTGCACATTGGAGCTTTTGTCTTGATTTACTTCAGTACTGGTGACATTTTGTTGGTTGTGAACCCACATTGTTTGCTTGCTAAATGTTGGTTATTTCCACAGCATGAAGGTCCCTTAGATGACACATAAACATAATTATATATTACTGTCGACAGTCCTGCAGCGTTCATTGGCTCTCTCAGACATCAGAAAAAATATTCTCACAAACTGAAAAGACGGTCATCTGCTTGCATAGTTAGCATGAGTTGAGACTTGGGTATTAAAGATTTAATTCAGCGATTATTTGATGAAAAGCTTTGCAAGCTCTGTTTTACCGATTGTGGCTGTTTGGTTTTGACTGTGCTGAATTTACAGGCCACCTGGGGAAGCAGCAGGCGATCAGCCTCAGCACTAATTAAAACACAGCAACATGCAATTACTGTACGCCTTCATTGTTCCGAAGGCAATTATTAGGAAGGGAAGCACTTCCATCTCTTTTAGGAGGAGTCCTTTATTATCCTGACCTCCCAATATTCTTCTTCAGACAAAAACTAACCAGACTGGAGACATCAGATATTTGACTAAATTTCTGCGGATTTCTTCATCTTCCTGGAACCCTGTGACATCAATTGAAAAGCTTTTTAAAGTTTTATATTTATTAGATGAATATATACCAATTATATGTCAATCCAAAGTGGCACATTAATGACAGTCCCACCAGTCTAAATTAAATTTATAAACCAATATTAAGGCAAGGAGAAACAATTTTTTTAGATGCGCTAGGAAGGGAATATATATATACATACATATATATATATAACCCCCCATACATATACACACACACACACTCCCACATCACTATACTCTATATATATATTTATTTTCCAACATATATACATATAAAAATATATATATATATAGATATATTTATATAAATATAAA
>CAAE01014979.1:3497965-3516671 GCA_000180735.1 Tetraodon nigroviridis
CTAATGGAAAATAAAGGAAAGCCAAATAATCAGAAACAAGCGCTGGTGCTTGCTTTGATAAACATCAGCCATCGGCCACTCATAGTCTTGCAATCCAGACTCAAAGACAAACGCTTTGGCTCAAAGGGCGGCAGGCCAAGAGTAACTGTAATCGGGCACACCAGCTGAAGTTATCTGTAAACAAGTGGCTCTTAACAGAAATGTGTTTCTCGTTAAGCAGCATACTTTTCTGCGAACTTGGTCATTCGTTCTGGAAAATATAATACACGGAGATTCTAATGACAGTCAAGTATTTCATGGTAAAGTGTCTGCTATCAGCAGCTGGTAATTCCCAGACAAGTGGCCATTAGCATGCAGCAGAGGGCCGCCTCGAGACTAATTACTGTCAAGCAAGTGTACCTCCGTGCTCTCGGCTGAAAAGAGAGTTAGGGTCCGAAGCCAAGGTCGGCAAGGAGACGGCGATGTAGAGCAGCAGAAGGCAAAACAACCTATACTCCTCATCAGGGGAGCTGTTGTCTGGAGAGAAAAGGTGATAATTACCTGCTAACATGTAGGAGTGCACATTGGTGTTCAGGCAGGTTTTTTTTTTTTGTTACCTGTCTGCATGCTGCCAATAGCTGCAGTAAGGGTTGTGTCAATGTCACACTGAAAACCTGCAGCAGAAGCCAGCTCATACACACTCAGAGTCACCTGTTATCAGGGAAGGCATTTAACATTTATGTGTTAACATTGCCATATTAGTTCATTAGTGTGATTTAGAATTTACATTTAATTAATCTTTTTTTTAATTGGTCTTTACAGTTACAGACACACTGCGTGCTCTATTTCACGCATCAGCTGCAGGGGTGAAGAGCGGCTGGTGTATTCTCCCAGGAGAGCCACAGAACAAGCAGCAGGTCTCTTTTGTCATCACACACAAAATTTGATCTCAACCTATTTCTGGTTTTGCGTACGTCGTTAGCCTATCTGGACAGAGTGTTTCCACTGATGTGGTTGAGAGGGTGGGGCTTATGCCGGTAAACGGAGCCACTCTCACGAGGCTTGAGTGGGCTGCTGACGTCTTTAGGGTTATCCTGGCCACGGCTGTGGCCTGGATGACATGCTTCACTCAAAGGTCAGACGTAATAACTAGAGGTTAGGAAGTGGGGGTGGGCCTAATTGCTCCAAAGGGAGATAAGGAATTTGGTTGGTACTAGAGTGCATAGGAATGTGTTTTCTCTCTATCTCTGCTGCTTTGATCTCCTGCTAAATGCTGTCTAAATAAAAGGCATTCAGGACTCATTGTGCCACGGTTTCATGACAGCATGTTTAACCTTTGCTCACTCAGTTCCCCAAAGGTAAAATGTAAATGAATATGGATGCAATAATAATATGTCTATAGCATATATTTTCCCACCAAATAGTGAATAAAAGCACTAAAAAATGTGGGATGGTTGCAGAGAGAAAACATGGTTCTTGTGCAGGATTTTCAGGGATAAAGTTCCGAGTGGTGCCAAACTCTGCTTTACCTTGATGTCTTCCTCAGAATGGATGTCATCTCTCAGGCACTTAATAGGGCCCATTAGATAGGGACAATGTTGATGCAGGATCTATTAGTCCAGATTTACAGAGAAAACATAATGAACATCAATTGCACAGCAATGTCACAACCTCGATCCCAGGCTTTACAAAGTATTAATCTGTTATTCATTATTATTCTAAACATTCCTCATGTATTCAATTCCTGTCCAGGCTTATCACCTAAATACTAACCCCTCGTGTATTAAGTTTGAAAATCTTTTTGTTATCACACAATGTTGGATTCTGCTGCTTATCATATTCATGTTTAAGCACTTGCGATATGTGGGGGTTGACTTTGTTATTGAGTTCACTTTTTTGTCATCTTTCTAAATCTTCATCAAACCATTTTCTTTACAGCCCAGAATGAACTTCTGGTATTTTCCTGCCTTTGCTTCAGAAAGTGTTTAACTCTCCTGTCTTTTCTATGTGCATAAGGTTGACATGATGGGCGTTACATCGTTCAGGCAGTCCTTTGCCATTGATCTGAAAGTCAGGATCACCCCGATGATGGTCATCCTCTTTAGCACATTTTCTGCTCCTGAAAATGTAAATGAAAGACATTAGGGCAGCTGTAGATTACTATGGTGAGGCTTTTACGGGACCTAGAAAAATACATTATCATCCTGTTTACTGTGTGTGTTTCACTAACTCGTGCAGATTGGTGTGGCTTCTACTAAAACCACAGTAGGCTTTAGGAGTGATGCAATATTCTGTTAATGTGTGGGTGACTTTAAGGGAGTTTTTATATTTTTATTATTATATAATTGTCTCATGAGAGATTATTGCTTAGAATGAGATAACAAGGAAAGTGCGTGGAAGAAAATTGTGTTTATGCAATCGGTGCTGACTATTCCCTCTGATTAACAGTGCAGGCTGGATTATCTGAAAATCTGCAGTTCATCTGATGCTCTAATTGTCAACATCCTGCCCCCATCATACAAAAAGTCCCCTTTTGAGGCCTCACCTGTAAGTCTCTTTTTAAGACCCTCCATTTTCTCTAGATCTTCAAAGTTGTTTTTCATCTGTACCAGCATGTCCATGTTTTCAACCACCAGTTTCTGACGAAAAAAAAATAGGTGTTTTAATAATGTATATACAGTTAGATACCAGCTGGTATCTAATGTCCTCACGTTATCCAAAGAACATTTGCATCATTTTGTACCTTCAGCTCACTGACTTGAGAGGTGATGTGCCACATCAAGTTCTCGTTCAGGAAATTCAGGCCATATGGACCAAGCAGCTTCGCCAGGGCCCTCAACTCTGTATGATCATGAATAATATGAATTATTGAGATCACGGTGCAGGGGAGCAAAGGCTAACGGATGTTGACAATTGACTAAATGTGCATTACAAATTACACAAATGTGCACACGCAAAGGTTAAACCTCCTGCAGTAACAGTTGCAAAGGTCTTGTGACTGTGGCTGAATCAAAAAGAGAAAAACAACTAAAGTGATGAGAGCCTTCGTCCAGCTCAGTATTAATTAACAAGAGTGAGTAGCAACGGAAAACGATGCCTTTAGAAAGAACTGCAGTCACAGCTTCTATCTGCAGAACTGAGGTCGTTAAAACTTCAGAACAAGAGACTCCAGTAAAAGAGCCTGCTGACCTTTCTACTGTATATGATGGATTTCTTCTTGTAAATTAGATAATGATGTATTGGCAACCTTCGGATCTATACCAAATACATTTCTCTTTTTAAAGTACTCTTTAATCTCAATAAAACCCAGACCTATGAAGCATTGTGAGATAAAGTGATTCTGCTGGGTAAGAAACAGTAATAGGCTCTAGGTCTGACCTGCTACATCTGAAAACTCCTCCGCTCTGAAACTTGGCTCGTTGTCTGTGCTCTGGCTGACGAAGCAGTGCAGCGTAGGGCAGTGGACGATGAGACAGTTGCTGGCTTGGCGTAGCAGGCTCTCCAGGAACCTGAGAGACAAAAGTTAAACACGGCGTGAGTGCAGTATGATTTACAGAGAAGAAAACAAAAAGGCTGAAGCAAAGATAAAACAGAAAGTAGCAGAAAAAGATAAACAGTACTTGTGCAGACTACTTGATTTGCACGTGCAATGACAGCAGGCCTGTTTGATATATATGTGTTAACAGGTATACCGTACAATATATGCACACCAGTTTGTATAAAGGGTTGTAATGGTCTGCGCTCCACGTGCATCCTGTGGCCGTGTTTGCTGCAGCAGGACGCTCTTCACCAGTCGCGTGACGTCTACATTGATGTAGCTGGAGAGGCTCTGCAGGCTGGTAGTATAGGCTGTAATTCCCATCAGCAGCTCCGAAGGACGGGCTATCTCCTGGGTGGTCTGGTTGTAATTGGCCATTCTCACGATGATCCTGGAGAAACAGTCAACCAACGTCACTAAGCCTAACCAGAGGCGAGTCATATGGGACTTAAGAACTGGCTAAATGAGCCATGGCGGTGTGGTACTTGTGATTAAATGATCAGCACATTTATTACAGATCTATTTATTTATCTACTTATTTATTTATTTATTCACTGAAGGCCCTGCATCTGCTGTGCTGCCCTTGATAACCGTGCATTATTTAGAATTTAGCGAGTTTGAGTGTGCAGCTCCTTGAAGGTGAATTACTGCTGGGTGACTGCGGAAATATTCATTGGTCGTGACTGAGAGAATAAGCAGAGCTTCCAGAAAAAATTACGTTGCCCTGGTACCGATCACAAATCTAAACAACACAGAGCGAGCTAGTGACACGTAGACTCCTCCCACAGATTTTTAAGTGGAGGAACACAGCCTGACACAGAGGATCTGAATATAAAAGGAAGGTTGATAGCAGTCATTGAGGAGATGTTACAAATAAATAAAGTCTCTTTTTTTCTCCACATAAGATGGTTTATATTTTACAGCGCCTCTTTACAAGCGCCGGAGCTGACGTTGAAACCAAAATTTAAGGCCCGTTGAGAACTAGCACGCGTCACTTTTGTACACCTTCAGGACTCATTACATAATTAGGGCAAATCCGATCATGCCCTCAACCCCCAGTGAGGCCTACTCAGAGAGGCGGATCTCCAGGTGGGAAAGAAGAAACTCCGTCGGGGTGATGCAGTGATTGAAGACTTTAAAGTCAGAAGACAGGCTGTAGCAGCAGCAGAGCTCCGTCAGCGTCAGATGCATTTTGTCCACACTAGGCAGAGAGTGAGGAGAGAAGGAATAATGTGATATTGGCTCAGTCCGATCGTGACCCCTCTATGCCCAGCTACACACTGATTGCCCCCATTTAAAAAAAAAAAAACACTTTCAAAACACTCAACACTTTGTTGAGTGTGTTGAAAACAGGCTTAATGAGACCAGCAAAAAGACGAATGGTACTAATCAGTGAGATAAAAATAAAAAAACTGACGTAGTGGCAACAGTCCGGTCCTTTCTCAGGCTTTCAGCACCTGGCTTCTCTTTCTGCACTTCTCCTTTCTTCGGCGTTTGCTTCTTCTGTTTCCTGCGGCGAGCTGCACTAATGGTGTCAGCACAGTGTTTGGGCTGCAACTAAGAGTAGATCCAGAAGACACAAGAATGGTACAAAGATACAGGGAAGAGTGGGGGAGTTTTGACTCTTCTGGGTCTGAGTTTCACAGCAGGTCACAACCTCTTTGCTTTCCTACCTTTTCGCTGAGGTTGCACTGCTCAGCACATAATTCTAACACCACTGTGCTGGTCATTTTTGCGATTTGCTCTAAGAAAGTCACACACAGGTGCAGGCTTTTCTTCTCCATTGCCTCCATCTGAAGAAACACACAGGTGTTGGGCACTTTTTCCATGCCCGCACGCAAACGTGATTGGACGGTGGAACACTGACCTCTTCCGGACAGAGGGGGTGACCACACTGGCTGAAGTGACAGCAGACGGCCGGGAAGGCCAGGATGTATCTCTTCATGCTTATTTCCTCACAGCTCAGGGAGAACATCTTCTCAAAGACACGAGGGTAGAAGCTATAGAAGAAAAACAATCATTGAAGAACTGGAGAGGAGAGGAAGGGAGAGGAGGGGAGAGGAGAGGAGAGGGACCGACCCGAGGATGGACACCTCAGCGGTCTCATGCAGAATCTCTTCCATGCTGTCAACCATCTTGGTGTGAAACTGAACCATGTTCATCACTAAGGCTAAATCAGTGTAGTCTTTAATTGGCAGAGGGGCTTTGTTCACACTGGTGTAGGCCTAAACAGAGAAGAAGACATCTGTCAGGAACTTTGACTTTTATTAGGTAAAATGAACCGAGGGTGCTACACTTGCCTGCAGTCTTAACCAGTCCAGTCTCAGTCCTCTGAAGTTAAACTCCACTTTTTCTTCCACTGTAGATGGATTTATTCAAATCAGAATCTTTGTCTTGCATCTAATTAAATGTTCTAGCGGAAATGTAATTATTGTTTGATAATCACCTTGTTTGATGGACAGAGCAGACAGAGTGGAGACGAAGGAACTCATCAGAACTGACTCCTCTTCGGGACATACACTCATGTTCTGCAGAGGTGAACAAGGGTCTTAAATTCACTAAAAAAGGGGAATTTTTTTTGTTTGTTTTTCCCCATGTATCACAAACAGACAACGGTTTGATACCTGTATGGTGTCATTGAGAACCAGTGCGTCAAACTGTGCCAGGTACTGGACGTGGTAGCGCTGAACTACATAGTTGTGTTTCTTCACAAGTCCTCTCAGTTTTTCCATGTAGAACAGCAGCTCTGCCATCTCACTTAGACCAACAAGAAAATAGAACACACCATCATCGTAGGAGAGGTTCAAGAAACCCGGCAATAAATCGATCTGATTCAAAACAGCAAAACTCTATGTGCTATTACGCGCTATGTAATTCCCATCCATCCATCCATTTTCCCAGTATTCACTGGGGTACTAATGCAAATTTAACATGTAGTCTAACAGGCTGAGAATTCAATGTAAAGAAGATCTAACACTAATAATAGTAGATGTTATTTAGCGTGTTCTATGTCACACAAGTTAGTTTGTGACACATTAATGCTGATGACATACTTATCAATGTAATCTTCAGGTGTCTTGATCTTTGGAATATTTTCCGAGTGTCTGGTGAGCCAGAGGACCTCATCACGGGAGAAGGAGAGGGCAAAAAAGACATACATTTTCTTGTTGTTGTTCTCTGGGTGAGAAGATGTAGAGATGAATGGGGAAGGAATAGAGATGAACAGTACAGCTGTTTAGTTAGAACTGAACATTTTTTGAAGCTCAGTGAAGCGTGGTCCAACTTGTGCTAGGATTTGCCTGTTTTTTTGTTGTTGTTTGTTGACCACTTATATAATTATTCCAATTATGAGGCCAAAGCGCAGGTTCTTTTACCTTTGGTCCCAGAAGTCCCGGCTCATCCTCTAGTACATTAAACAGTTCCTTCAGTGTGCCTCTTAGAAAGTGCCTCCTCTCTCTGTGGATCGCTCCGCTGGAAAGGACACAAAACATGGAGATCTTCTTTCAGCTCTCAGAGCTAATTAAGTCTTTTTTTATAAACAGTATACATAAAAACTGTATTGTTTTAACTCAGCAACTCACCTATTCACGATTGCATAATCTTTGCACTCCTTAATGTCTGCGACACGCTTGTTGTATCTTATTTAAAAAAATATATATTATTAGATTTAAACATTAAAACACAAATCCTCCTATAATAATTTGGATTAAACTCTTATTCTCAGTGAACAACACAGGAATTATAACAAGAGTTTAAAGTGAACTATAGAGCAGTGTTACTTTGCAGGGACTTGTATGTAAAGTTGCCAATCCGTGGAGATTTCTCACCCTTTCATGTTGTCAAAGAGGTCCTCAGAGACTTTGTGTATGTTCAAAATCTCATCTCTGGTGAGGGTGAGGTGGAAGCTGCTGCGCAGAGCCATTTTCCACAGCTCCTGGGAGGCCTGGTTTGTATTCAGGCTGGTGTGGCACAACATGAAGCCAACTGGAACGAGTACAGCAGCTTTGAGTACAACATTGATTTTAAATTTTGCAAGCAAATTCAAAGATTTTGACTCAAGTTAACAATAAAATCTAGTGTAAAACCAGTCAGACACCATTGGCAGGTGTTGTTAGAACCCTCTTTGAGCATCCATATTTGAATGCAGCACACATCCCTAAAGTTCACTGGTGTTAATGTTGAGCACTCACTGGTGATCCAGCGTTCCATCACCTCCATAGACAGATATTCACAGGCCATCTGTGTTCAAACAAGCAATGTATCAACAACTGAGCATGCAAATCCCAGATGACCTCTGTGAAAGTTAATGATCTGATTACTATCATTCTTTCTTGGAAAAATAACCAGTTTCCTTGAAGGTTTAGATTTCCAGACATCCATTAGTATCTTCTAAAGACTCTAAATCACAGACTGTAATTGTCTGTCATATCTGTTTTATAGATCTTTTAATCATACAAGCTGCCACTTGCTCATTGCAGTACTCATTTAGGAGGAAAGAAGAAATATTTTGAAGACAGCAGACTGAAGAGAAAATAGAGCGAGAAGCAAATGAGTTTTGGAGCTGAAAGCAGGACAAGCCTTTAGAGACACTTTTACGCTCTCCTCCTCGCTTTCTCCAGCAGAACGACAGTAAAGGTGACTCACGGTCTCACAGTGGGTAGGGTCCAGCATGGCAGCTGGAAGGCTGAGCAGGCTGAGGAGCTGGGCGTTGCGCCACTGTTCTGCTGGCAGGTTCCTGCGCGGGTAGACCATCCTCAGAGACAGCAGCGCTGTCGTCACAGACTTGGGACAGAAGAAAAGAGCAAGGACACATTTGCATATATTTAAAGCCTCAAAGTGTGATTTTGTGTTTAAACGACAGCCTCTAACAGACTGATCTAACCTTTGTGTGAGGGCCAAACTCTTCTGTGAGCTTCTTCCAAGGATGCTCGTATCTCCAAAAACATCTGGCCCAGTCGTGGGTAGGAGGGGTCACTGCAGGGTTTGTTTTAGCATGCACGATGAAAGAAGCACAGGAAAGTTATGGTAATAGTACAATAATACTGCGCCCATCCCAAAACCCGATCACACAGAGTTTCGACATAAAAATGCACAGTCAGCAGACTCAAAAAAGTTTAGAAAAGAAAATATTAGAAAAGTTCACTCATGGATGAAGGGTAAAAGTACTCCTTTCTGCTTTAACTCCCTACCTGACACCGTTGCTCATCTCATGGGCACAGTTGAACATCCCCACCAAGGCTTTCTTATCATCGATGCGAGACAGCATGATGATCACCGATGTGTAGGTAATGATCAGATCCAGGTAGTTTTTGGTGAAGTCAAAGTTGACTGTCTGAAATCACAATAAGCAATCCATCTCGAAAAGACCAAAGCCCACTTCCATATGTGTGCTGACCGCCATGGGACCACATCAGCAGAGAGTCTTATTTTCCAGAAATATTACCGTACTTTAATATTGTTTGCCAGGTTAGGTCAAACACATTTAATCAATGTGAAAGGGTAAAGGTTTTTTGGGGTTTTTTTGTTTTTACAATGCAATATCACAAGAAAACATCCAAAAAGCTTCACTTGTCATATACAGAAAAATAAAAATTGGCACTTGTGTCCGCAGAGACACAAATGGGAAAGAGTTGCTAGAATAATGCTTACAATATCGAAGAAGCACTGACAGGCATCGATGGTGTTGAGCAGCTCGTACACATGGTCCTGAAGAAAGACAGAGAGAGGTGAGACAATGACAGAGCTGTACAATTATTTGAAATGCATGAGACCCAAAACGTTACATATTCCCTGGATTTTTCTATTATATTTACATATTTGTGTAGAATAAGGACCGAGTTCGTGGTGCAGGGGCCTCACAGAAACACGCAAATGTGACAGGAGGTAGAGGACAAACAGTGATACAACTGAATGTGACATTTAGAATGAATCTCTTATCTTTCTTGTCAAAGAGAATCTTCTGCATGTGAGACTATCTGAAATAAAACTCAAAGCAGCTACATCTACGGGTATGTCAGTGTATTTTCGGATGTATCAATGCAGAGACAGTCACCCTGAACTCAATGACGTCTAGGAAAGAGTCGTAGAAGCTTGCCGTGGCTGCCAACACTTCTGATTTCTGCCGCTGGATGCTGATCAGATTTTGCTGTAACAGACAACAACAAAGCGACATTTTTATCCTTTCTTAAATAAAATAAATCAGAGGTGATAGTTAGGCATGCTGTTTTTTTAGTTGGGGGTGTATCCCTGATGTGAGGGTCCTCCAGAGTATTGCTGTTTCATTTAAGCATCACTTGTTTTTTGATAGCAGCTGATGCAGTATGGAATCAAACCTCACGGATCAGCCATTACAGTTTAAAGAAGCACTTGATGGGTAACCTTTCTGAGTGTGTTCCAAGAGCAAGTTCAGTCCCACTTACAATGTTTCCTCTGAAGTCAATGTTGGGGAATTTCTTGTTGATGTACTTGATGGCGGACTCCATGCCCTTATCTGTCAGCAGAGGAAGGCGTGTCTTTGGGTCGGCGCAGGTCTATGACAAAAGACACCACAACGATGTTTACTGAATGATGAAAAGCAACTTTGTTTTATTTCATTCTCCCAACAACAACCTTCCGTTTGACCTGGGATCAGCCATCAGAACCACTCTAGCCTGGTTGTTTCTGTTCTGACATGTGTAAATAAGGCTGCACTTGCGTTTCTCAAAGGAGGCCAACAAACATACTGCAACTGTTTTCTCGTGAGGAGCAAAGCCCATTAATCCCTGTGTGCAAAAACTAATCTTATTCGACAGCTGTCTTTTTATTTTACCTTGACATTTACCACAGATGTTGTTTGGCTCATTTTTGTGGCCTGCGATGTCTAGATTAGACTTGGCAGGCCTTAATTGTCTCGTTGCAGTAGAAAATAACTGAAATTTTAAGAGAGCGACAGCTCTGACTTCCTGCTTGCACTTCCTCTTCATGGTAAAAAAAAAAAGTTTAGGTGCAGCTTGAAGCCTGCTGATTCTGTCGGAATCCATAGTTATAAACAGGGTTTGGTTTCGCATCTCCATTTCTCATCATGTCATTTAACTCTTTATTTTTTACAGTTTGGGGCCCAGACACTGGTGATGTTATTATTTACATATTTATTGATGACAATTTGTATCCTCAGGAATCTGTATACAATATGCATTTACATACTGCGCATCATTAATTTCTTGTTTCTGTGGTTATTCAATTTAAACAATTTGTGTTCTAAAGGACACATATTGATTCGTTTCTTGGTGGATAAGGTCATGTTCCTTTTTCTTTTCTCGGTCGCTCACCCACTTGCTCTCTCTTACCTTCTTAATGTAGTTCATGCGCACCAGAACCCCGTTTCCCCTCTCGTTGAGGATGACTAGCTTTTCGGCTAGCTTCTGCTGATAGTCCATGGCTCCAGAAACACTGAACCCTTTCCACCGTTTGAGCCCTGGCCTCCGGCAGCCGTCGAGTCTTGAGAAACAAGTGCACCCAGACACTCTGACAGAAGGTCACATGGGGCTGACAGTGGGAAGGTGGAGCCATGAGTCAAAGCAATACTGAGATGACCTAATGTTCAAAATTACAAAAAATGTTTTTAAAGCCCAATTTTGTAATGAAAAAACTATTTTGGTAATTGCAATTGTATACAAGGCAATTATGTCCCTATGATAATTTCCACAAACTCAAACCAGGCCTTTGACAAAAGTGACTCTTTTTCCTTCTTTTTTTTCTTTTTCTTTTTTTTTTTGCTGTTGAAGACGTTTCTATAATTTACCACAAGATGTCAGCGTTAACCAACGTGAAAGGAGTCGACCCACGACCGCGTGTGCGCTCAGGTTCATTCCGTTCTGCGTGACGGGCAACTGTGGTAATGATTTGACAATAATAATGAAACATCAGTTATGCAAGGTTGTTTTTTTAATGTAATGCAGTTCAAAGTATTGTGTTAAGAAAAAGTATTAAATTATCTCTTTTTTAAAATTCAGTCATGTAGAAATCACCTTCCTAGATTTAACACCAAATTTTAAAGACTGCGGTATTTACACATGCAGCATTTGCTTTAATAAAAAAATTAATAAAATAAATAAATAAATAAACGTAGCTCTACTTAGAAACGTGGCTAAATTAATTTGCTCAAGTTTGAGCTCCATCTGAAGGAACAGTTGTAAAACAGATGTTCAGTGCATGTGATCCATTGTGTAATGATTTAATCAATCATTTCTGAGCAGTGTAGTGAGGAATAGCTTCATCTGCTGGTGCAGATTTGAGAGTCTGGCAGAAGATAAGAGCACATATGCTTAAACCCAATAAGAATGTAGTGTCTTTTGATGATGGATGAAGAAAATGAAACAGCTGTTATCAGTGTTACTTTTATGTTAATTAGATAAATGACACATGTTAAAGATTATGGGCCACACAGCCAGGGGTAAAGATTAAAAAAAAGGAGAGTGGAAACGGCAAAAACAACAAAACAAAACATGCAATTAATTACACTTATTGCACATTGCACTACTTTTTGTAGCGTTATTTTGAATGTATGTGTTTGCATTTATATTTTAGTTTTAAACATACTTAAAGAGACAAAATAATTTGCTTTGCTTTTATCATACCAAATTAGTTACAATACATGATTGAACAATTATAATTCTATAAATATTGAAATGTTCTATTTATTTTTCCAAACATTATTATTTATGTAAGTCAGGGATAACAAATAATGTATCCCATCACCTCCAGCATGTAACATGTGTACCAGCGACTGGAATTAAAACTGCTTCTTCAGAGCTTCAAACTCTTTCAGGCTGTAGACTTTCGGATTATCAAAGCAGAACACAGCCTCAATGCATCACCTACAGCTGTTTGGCATCCTGCATCACGCATAATTGAACATCTAAAATGGTTAAAGATATGCCTATAGGGCAGCTGAAAGAGACAGCATTCTTTGTTGGCATGTTGAGGCACAGAAAACAAGCTAATATAAAAACCCCGAGCAGCAAGACAGTTAAATATCACTGGCAGGCAGACACATACATGTAGAATTATCTGAACAAATCCGATGTCTGCTGCTTCAAGGCATCGAGGCTGCGTGACGATACATGCGTAATTAAATATGACTGATTATTTCTTCACAATTTCACACAGTTGATATATGAATGTCACAGGCTTTTATTCTTCTTTCTTGGTTTAAATTATTGCTTTTTATCAAAGCTAAGTAATGTTTATATACAACCATTTTGTCAGTCATTTCTTTTCAGGTTGTGTTTCAGCAGTCAGTCAGTGTCAGCCAGTAGCTTTTTCTCTGCAAGGTTTAACATTAAACAGTAAGCAGTGTAAAGCTGTGAGCTAAGACCAAACATGACGGGACTAAAGTAGAAAGGGAAAGCAAAAAGCCTGCAGCCATAAGAAAGAGGGGTGATCAAATGAGCCATAACCCTAAACTTTTTTTTCTTTTTTAATTACAGAGTGAGTTAACTACAGGGCGTCGGACCTGCCCCTAGACTTTGCGAAGTAATTGTGCAGAGGGTGGAGAGTCACTGTGAACCATGGTGATGCACACACGGTTGGGTGCTGCAGGCTGTGCCAGCAGAGTGGCAGATTTATGTGACAAGACGACCAGAAAAGAGAATCAGAAACATACAAGATGGAGCACTGATGCCTTTTGACATTATGGAATTAAGTCAAAAATCCATTTACCTGTCTCTTTTACGAGCTGTCAAATGGTTTTTCTAAAATTTACCAAAGCTACAAAGTTCGCTAGAGTAGTTTTTTGAAGCTCTGGTTCAGTGTGTTCCTCACTAGAGCTTTGTTCTGTCAGGCCTCATTGGGTCAGGCTGAACCACTTCACACTGCTTTTTAAAGGTAAGACGGAGCTAAATTAATGGACTGATCTCTTCTGATTGGCTTACCGAGAACAGAAGGGTGGAATGTGAAAAGTGAAAGGGGGGGGAGGAGGAAAAGTTTCAGGGAGCTGTCAAACAGAGGTGGCAAAAACGCTGCAAGGCATGTGTGGAGTCCCTTCTAACAAATCCCTTCATGCTTTTATTTTCAGCTGTTTCTGACATTATCGACTCTTGCTGTTCTCAGTTCCAGTGTGGCCAGTCCTAAAAATAGATTTGGGACATTTATCTATCAAAGTTAATCATATAATCATTGTTTCTTTTCTTCTCTTTATTAATTGAAGCATCTTTTTGTTTGGAAACCAGAAGGAAACAACACGGCCTGTTGCTAAACTCGCTCAAACCTGTAGGTGGCGCTTTCCTCTTAGTGTAGCTCTGACTTTCCTGGTCTGTGTCCATGTATCAAAGAGGTAAAGATGACTCCCCACAGCTGACATCAAGTCTAAAGGCACAAAGTAGCCAGTGTTTAAATATAAACGAATGAAAACTATTAGGTGCCATTAGAACGAAAAAAAAATGAAATAACACCTATAACAGTAATGAACTGTCCAAGGACTGGAATTCCATGTTTAATATCATAAATGTCAGCATCAAATAGGTAGGTATCTGTTTCCATAGCAACCGCCGCTCGCCCTGATCAGAGAACCTCGTTGGAAGTCAAGACTGGGTGCGTCTTCACCTGTCACCACATGACAGGAGGCGATGAAGCTGCTGCAGGACGGACGTGACGACTGACAAGCCGACTATGTCTGTCAGCTCTGCCGGTGACGTTTCAGGCAATTACACAAACGAGCTCAGTGTGATAGAAATATCACCTAAATGTTTCTTCAAGTGCTGAGAACTGAAGTCAGAAGTCCCGTCCAGACCATGAACCCAGGCTGATAATGTTCAGAAAATGTAATTGAACATATCTTTCTTCTTTTCTTTATTAATAATTTATCAACATGCATTTACTGAAATATTGACATGAAAGACCGACGGTGCTTGCTACCGTTGATATTTTGTTTTCGGTTTTCTCCCTGCAGGTCAGTCAGCATCAGAAAATTGGTTCGAACCACCTGTCTGCTGCAGTGTAATTATGTTCTGTCATTCCTCAGGTTAGTCCTCACAGATGTTTCCCCCTCCCATGCCCACCGTGCACTCACACACACACACACACTGCCAACTCAAATTACCACATTCCTTTCACTCTCACCTGTTTGTTAGAGTCTGAAAACGTTAAAAAACGTCGCCTGTGAATATACACTCCTTAAAGGGAGATACAGTACAGAAGCTGGAGCACACTCTAATTTGGAACAGAAGTTTAAATATGTTTTATTATGCTGCCCTTACACAAACCATTAACTCACATAAGTATCATAATTACATTATTATTTATTATTTTAATAAACACATTCAAATAGAACATTCCAGAACATTCCAGCAGAAAAAGACAGACATTTAACTTTATTAGAAGTTTTTAAACGTTTCATCCAGGTGCAAAACTGATCAAATCTGATGCCTAACAGATAAGAATCACTGTGGCTGCAGGAAATGAATGTAAAACAAATAAAACCGAATAATAATTGCAGGAAACTGCACAGAGGTTCAGTTACTCTACACACCTTAGTCTATCTGAATGAAAACATTTTGTGTCCTTTTCTATAAGAAAAACAGCCCAAAGAATGTTTGAGTCTTGAATATTATCAGGCAGGTACAGAATCGACCTTTACAGTATTTAAGCATATCCTGGATGTCAGCTGTACTGCTAAACATCTATAGAAACAGAAGCATTCAAAACCATAGTACAACCATAACTTGCTGAATTTATACTGACATTATTTTACAAAGTGCACACACACACACACACACACGCACACACACACACACACACACACGCACACACACGCACACACACACAGTCCTTTAATATGAAAAGTTCAAAAAAAAGGTGTTGGCCTTTGGGTTTCTCAGCAGGACAGATAAGAAAAAGTGAGAGGCTTCTTCCCCTCAGGAAACAGGATGTTTCCACTCAGTGCTCTCGGCACATTTAAATCCCAAAACAAAATAAAGTTTCCTCCCAAACACTGTCTGGCCAATCGGAAGCTTAGAGGCCACCCAAAACCGTTTGAACCTTTTGATTTTCTCACCGTAGACGAGAGTTTCAGAAGCTTTGTTTCCTCCAAGTTAAACAGAGAAGGATTGCGCGTATGTTTTTTTGTTTTTTTTTTTTCTGTTACAGGTTTTAAAGGACACTTATTCAGCTTTAGATAAGCTTTGGTAGTGGATAGTTTCATTAAGAGGATGAAGCAGCAACAGGATCGGGCCCTTCCTTTTTCCCCTCTTTGAACTCAGGGCTGCAGAAACTGGTTTTCTTTTCCCCATACCAAGTTCTGGAGGTGGCTCATAGAAAGCAGATCCTAATCCACACCGGGGACCTCACCCTGACTGTTGTCTTTGCAGATTGGCCCCTTTCTCCATTTTCAGTGTCGGGGGAAATATTTTTTCATTGCTGGAAAAGAATGTGAATGGCAGCTTTGTTGCTTTCTCTCCATGTTGGCGGAGTGGGCCCTCCAAAGGCTCTCCTACCAAGTTGCCTTCACCACACACAATAGATGCCGACAAATACATATCGCTCCACTCAGCTCTGCTGCGAGTCTCTGGTGGGTTTTGATCACAGGAAGTCAAGAAGCCATGGGCAGGTCTGAAGTTGTGAGGCAGACCCAGGAGCCATGTTCAACAAAGGATGCTCAGTGCTGCTCAAGCAAATTTATTTCACCAGGAAATGGGAGGGAGTCTCTGCTCTTCCACAGTTTATCTTCGGCTCAAAATTGCGTGGCTAGGATGGATGGAAGGATGGATGAATGGATGGATGGATGGATGAATGTCTGGCATAAAAACACCTTTTTTTACACGCAGAAGCCTTCAATTCATACCTAAAAACCAAACAGATTTGTTAAATCAAATGTACATGTAGCAGTGGAATTCTGAAGGAATCAAAATGTCTGAAGCCAGACATCAGTCACAGGATGCATATATAAGCAGGTGGCTTACAAATCATTTGGCACCAGCCCACCTAATGTGCTTTGCATTCACATTCCGTAGTCAGAGAGGTCACTTTGTCTGACCTTTGTTTGGGGAAGGCCTGCCGGTCTTCCAGGGTCATTGCTTGGAGAGGCACGATAGATGCAGAAAGAAGTTGGAGACAGACAAAGCCGACGGTCAGTTTGTTTGAGATTCTTGAGAAGCGATACCAGTTCACAAAGCCTTCCTAATGGAAACCAGCTGACTGCTAATAAATCCATAGCCGGGCCAGCCTTGTTTGCTTTCGTTGTAGACCTTTGTAGACCTTTAGAGAGGACTTTCGTTTATTGTGCTTCAAGCTCTCAAACTCCTCAAACAAGGCAAATTTATACAAGCTCCAGTTTGCTCTGCGTCCTGTGTTTTGTCCAGTTTTCCCAGAGTGAAGGATTTGCTGATGTGCTGAAAACTGATGATCCACCTACCCAGACTTTTGTTCTGTCTTCTTTACATATTTGTTGCATGTCATCTTGTACAGCGTTGTACAGATGTTAGATAATGAGTGCTACAACACTGAAAAACTAGCACATGCCATACGGATTTTTCATTTACATTTTTGACAGTATGACAAAAAAAATTCAATACCAGGTTAAAAAAAATGTAGGTCCTAACTGTCCAAATTACACGTCATTTGTAGATGCAGATGTCTTCTGCTCCGACAGTTTTGCTTTTTTTCTGATACCCAGTGAGCTGTGCCACGCTTTTGTAAATCATGACATGACAGATTTAATCTTTATTTGATAGCACAGCTCCGATAAAGAAGCAGCAGAAAGACGAATTTGCTGCCTTTCTCAAATAAAACAGGAGCGTTTTGTTTTGGCTGAGCCTCTGTAGGGATGCAGAGCAAAAAAAACACTTGATTCATTTTTGGACATGTTCCAGTGTATTATGGGTGTTTATCTAGAACAATGTCTTTCTCTAAATTAAACACTATTAAATTGCTGCCCAGACAGTATCACACAGATTCAGTCAGGCATAATTCAAATAATCCTTCCACAAATCTGGTCACTGTACATATTATTTGACTTGACTTTGACCAGTAAGAGACATTCCTGACGTATACTTTCAGAGAAATAATAGCTGTCTAAAATTTTGTAATACAGAAAATTTCTGAGGTAAATTGGAACAAACTCAAATCAGCTATCTGCCTTTTGGAAAGCCTACACCAGGGGGACAAGACAGGGTCGGTGCAATATGAACAATTACCCATGCAAATAAATAGCCTGTTCAGCACTCCCCCAATTCATTGACAGTTAGGTATTTGGTAGCCTAAAACCCTGAATCATCAGAATTGTATTTCTGGATCAAAATACAGTTCAAATACTGGTTTGAACTCCAGCAGGAATGAATTGCATAAGGCACTAAACGGTTTGGTGCAGTATTTTCTCTGCTGCCTGTCTGTAAAATGGCCAGTTCAGAAATTTTTGGTGCTAATGGTGCGAATCAAATAAAATGTGTGTACTTATGTGGGAGAAAGCAGTGTTATAACTACTGGGCTGGTTTACTTTGCTGGCTGCAGTTGTAGCTTTTGTTAAACATTTTTCTAGGCTGAACTCTAAACTGAGTTTAGTGGTCCAGCATCAGGATTAAACAATCAACAATCAATCAAAAATCCATCAAGTTTTAACTGTTGTATTTTGGTTTTGCCTACTTTCCTATTTTCTATTTTTTGTTCATAGATGTGATGTAATATTGCTGTTCCACTTTTACTAATGTTGGAATTTTTTTCTCACTGATCTCAACCAAGCGACTGACACGTTCTAACTGACACGTGGTGAGCTGTTGAGTTCTAATATTTCTGTACTTTTCTAAAGAATATTGACAAAACAAGCCCATTTTCACACGAAGATTTCTGATCCACAGATCAAATTAATTATGCTGGTATTGCAGATGCTCTCTTTCATCTATTCAGGCATTTTTTATGTCTGTTAGTAGACCAGACACTGTCTGGCTGACCGCAGGTGAACAGAGAAGCCATTCAACTCACTCCTGAAGTTATTTGCTGGGTTCCTGCCACCAGATGATTAGAGCTTGCTGGGCTAATCCATGAAGAGGCGGGGGAACATGCCGAAGATTTGAAACACAGTGTATGCACGATTGACAGATGGGATGCCGGTAAGACACAGACTGCCATCAAAATGTCTCCTGTTTTTATGCTAAATTTAAAAAAAAAGACAAGCAAATTATTTAAATAACAATAAAACCACAACATAACATTGCTATTAAG
>CAAE01014979.1:3519678-3548224 GCA_000180735.1 Tetraodon nigroviridis
ACTTCAGCATTCCTGAGGAGCTTAGATCCCAGTTAGGATAAAATCTGCAGAACCACAAGGGATCTCCTCACGAGACAGAGAGCCATGCAGCCACTGTTCAGCCAGATTATTGAGCGCTTGCTGTTACTTTAGTATTAGGAGGACAGAGCAGAGACACACACTGGCATCCAAACAGGTGCATTAGAATTTAATTTCAGTAGTTACAGCTCATGAAATGTCCACAAAAGCGCGTTTTGTAACAAGACTAAACTATCTTCCAGTTGGAGATGCTTCTTGTAGTAGCGATAAATAAAATTCTGTGAGAAACTGAGCAGAAACTGGCTGTTGCAGTTATAAATCACATTTATTGGAAAAGAAAGAACATCTGAATCAACTAATGCAGACAGTAAAAGTTTTCACCTCAGCTAAGAAGCATTAGAGGGGGAATATTGGGCCGTTCCAGTAAACTGTAGGAGGCAGACAAACGTCCATCAAAAGAGTTTGACAGCGTGATGTCAGCACTTCTCTGCAAAACATAAAGTGTATAAGAGAACGGCACGGCTGGACTGGCGGAACACGAGCCCTTGTCCATGAGGGCACAGAGTCGAGGAAAATGCAGGAGATCCCATCCGAGTGTGAGGAATGTACATATTTGGGGACGTCTGGTGTCTCGTACGTGTGAGTGTGTGTTTGTCTGTGCCACAGTCAGCCAGCATGACTAAGCATGTGTGTGTGTGTGTGTGTGTGTGTGTGTGTGTGTGTGTGTGAGTCTATTGATTCAGCTGGGGTAAAAGGCTTTTAAATGTCACAACTCAACACTATTCTGAAAACATGCCGCACAGAAAATAATAGCACAACCGAATCATATGTGACACACAGATTTAAATCCAAACAATTTTTTCCATAGAAGTACTTTTCCTGGGAAATTATAAAGTTAAAGATGGTCTGTGAAGAGGCTTTACAGGAAAAATGTAATGAGCACCATTTCTCTGTCATTTCTTTTCAAGGGGCACAGCAACACCGGAGCCAGGAGGGGGTTTAAAAGAATAATTCCAGATGTAAACCTGGATGAGCTGGATTGGGGAAACTCTTCATAGCTCTTCAAAAAAAGCCTGTAAACAGTGACGCTCCTGTTCACAAACAAGTAGGCACAAAGACTAGATGAATAAAAAGAATAATGTGCCTGGGGATACAATGTTAAACTGATCACAAAGACCTTTTCAGCCTTCCCTATTGCTGACTAAAGACATTCCACAGCAGCTCAGGGAGAACCCACAACTTGTTGTGTTCCTCATTAAAATCAGTTGCTGGCAGGTGGAGTTAAGGTAACAAGAATGTTTGTCTATTCAGGACAGAAGCATCTCAAGCCCCTGAGCAAAACTGTTGTCTGGAAAACTGAAAAATTATACAGTTGGAACAGTTTTTTTAAAAAAGGACTATCTTTGTTCTGAGCAATTTCAAACAAATCCCAACCTGAAGCTACAATAGATGCCAAAAAAGCCCCAATCTTTATTTTTTACAACTGCTGGAAAATCCTCCCCACTCACCCCAACTCCACTGTTCCAAGCTGTTTCCTTGTATTTTTTCTCCTCTGCTCCTCCCGTCAACCTGTCAATCATCCTTTTGACCAGGAGCCATGAGCATGCAGTTATATGCGAAACATTCCAGCTCCAGCAAAAGACCCTCCTGGCCTTGTGATTATGCAACCTGAGTGTGCCAGTGGTCAGATTGGCTGACTGCTCCTGATCTGTTCTCTAAAGTGACTTTTAGATCACACACAGACAAAATTCATGTGCATGTGAGGTGAGCCTTTAGCAGGTCCATTGCCAAAGGTGCGCTGTGTGTAAGGGCTAAGACAGTTTAAAGGTTAATGTTAGTTTAAGGCTAAGACTAGGGTTAGGGTGAGGGGTTTAGTTGGGATTAGGGTGAGGTAATGGGTTAGGAGGATTATTGTTTTAGCAAAGTCCTTACAAAGATACTGTATATGTAGAAGGGTATGTGTAAATGTGTGTGTGTTTGAAAAGGAAGAAGAAAGTATAAAAGAGGGGTGTGGGAAGTCTGTCTGAATCTCTGTGTACTGTATGTTCAGTGTAACTTGACACCAATTAATTTGGTGGACGGTCTTATAATTATCACCAAATGCGGGTGTGGTGAGTTAAAGCCAGTGGCGCTGTGACTTCCTGACAACCGATGGGTACTTTTATGGTTTAGGCGGTGGTGGCCTTGCTTTGATATTCTTTCTTTTTTTTATATTCCCTTAATTGAGAGTTTCAGGCCCAACGCTGCAGTTGAATTATGTGGAAGTAGAAAAAGAGCACAGAAGGAGGATCAGCACAGCAGATGACTGCAACATAACTCGTCAGATCGGGTCTTTTATTTGCTTTCTTTAAAGATTTTTCTTTTCAATTTATTTTTAAAATATTACATGTTGGGTTTTTTTTCTTTAGTAGTTTTTAAGCCAGTATCCGAACAATCCAAGGGAGCAGTGAGTATTGTGGTGGTGTTTCTAATTACAAACAACATATACCAGAAATGAGGGGTAGTCTGCTGGTCGAGACCTCTATTTTTTTTTTTTCATCACATCTTTTCTTTCCCCAGTCTGATGTGGTGATCAGGTGCCAATCATGTGACTGGAACAGGAAGTAACTTCTCTTCAAAAGCAACCCCACCTGTGTACAAAGCTAATTAAAGGAAAGAGCAGCTTTTCAAAAGCTTCTTTTTCTAACCAACAAAGATAAATTTAAACACATTTAGCAATTCCAAAGCTTTAACATGTCTTTCATTACACTCAATCCTCAGTTATGCTTCCTTGTATTCTTTAGTTTAACCAATTAGATTTGAATTTTTAAAAAATACCCTAAATCTTCCAGTCTTTTTCCTAATGCTGCTGTGGTTTACAACTGTCTAGTTCATTTTCAGAGCTGCTTAATCACAGGGGGAAGCATCTTTGAAAACGCTGGCTCTGCACTATTGAAAACAAACTGCTTCTGCTCAAATGTCTCTTGTCACCACCTTCCAGGTTTCGCCACATGGTTTCATCCACAGGACCGCTTTGCACCCATAAATAGAGCCATTCATTTGCCTAACCTGTACTGATCCGCTGCAGGAAATGAGCTCCATACGTTCAGACCCTGAGTCCCAGTGCTCCCTCACAAATATTCTTGGTGAGGATACTCCTCATTTTATTGCACATTGAGTCAACAATTAAAAGAAAGGTCATACGCCTCAATTGCAAAAATATTCTTGTGAAGAAGAATGTGAAGCAGTTCAGTAATGTGCACATCACATCACAAATGCTCATGAAGTTTCCAGCCCACAAACACACGCCAAGAGTGCTGAAATCTATTCCAGAGATTTGGACTAGTTTAGAGCGGTTTCTACTCCAGACTCCTTGACGAGATTTCCACAGATCCTGCCACAATCTCCCGCTTTCCTTATTTTTTGGGGGGACACAACTCTGTCTGTTTAGTCTGGTCAGGAGGCCATCTCTTTATTTAAAAAAGGTTAAACATACGTTCAGACTTGTTTTCTTCACTAGCACATTTATATTTCATTGTGTCTTTCAGTGATTCTCATGCATTTCTTTTTTTTGATCTTGGCCTCACAATTGACACTTTGCTGTCAACAGCCTCCAATCCAAATAATGAAGAGTGCGTGTGAGACAGTCGCTGACGAATGCAAACATAAACTGGGCAGTGGTGTTGACTGCTGTGTTTTAGAGACAGAGGGAGCATTATTCACACCAGCCTGGTTATGGGCAACTTTGAGGAAACCCCAACTTTGAGTTTGAGTTCTCTATTAGGAGAAATAGTTCTAATTAGAACAGAGAAAAAGAGGGGGGTGATCAGATGCACAGAGCTTCGAGCACAGACTCACAAATTAGGAACTTGAACTAAAAATCTGGTCAGTGAAATACTAATAGAAAGCAAACACCATGAAGCTGAGGTCATTTCTGGTTGTTCTCGCTTTTCCAGAGTCCAGACTATTGGAGAGAGCAGTTCAACAGGTAAGAAGTTCTCTATCCTCCAGTCCTGACGTCTCGTGTTTGTTATTCCAGGCACAATCTCACATGGCCTCAGTTAAACCTCCACATGGTGTGTGTACCTCTCCCTCCTCATCATCATCACTCTCCCCTCCTCTATTAGCTGTCCCCTCACCCACTTCTGCATTCCATCTTTCCCACCCACCCACCTCTCTTTTCTCTTTTTTCTTTTTCTTCTGCCATTCCCCTCCCTGTCTGCACACTCACCCCTCTCACTCTGTCATGCACCTATTCCCCCATTTACTCTTTGATTATCTTTCCAGACAGACTTCATACCTAAATATCTTCAGACCTATATTCAGACTCTTCCCATAATTTTCTGCCTCCATAAAGTGCAGGTCTGCTACGTGAAGCGTGTGCAGAACAGCAGATAGAACTTCCTACAGCTGTAATCTTTCATCACCTCGTAAATTATAGAACACCACACGTACCGGCACTTGCTACTTGTTGGAATGCAATCTGTGTTTATTAAATGAAAACCTTTAAAAATGTGTAAAGTCCCATTTTGAAGAAAATAATATTTTTGCTGTAACTTGCATCTCCAGATGGTGTTTTTAACGTAACACACACCACCAGCAAAACACTTGGATAAGGATGTTTGTCATGACAGAAAAGTGAGGTTGAAGAGAAAAACCTGGTTTTCTAGAAAACCAACCATTGCGCTTGAACCTCAGGTAAGAGGTGTATTTTTTCTCAGTCCCTTTTTTAAAAAGTTGTACATGCTTCATGTTCAAAGGTATGGTTTCACCCTCTTCTTCCAGCTTTGTGTGCTGGCATCTCGGGCCAAAAGCATTATTTTCTAATCTTTTCTGGAGTCCGACACCCTTAACTCCTTATCCTGTTTAGAGGGATTCCAGCCACACTGCAGTCCACATCTTTAATTGACGTTTTCAGGTCTGGAACAAAGCAGAGTCTTGTGTGTGCACGGGCTTACAGTGAGACGGGCAGTGCAGGGTATTAAAACCTTGCAGGCTGTCATTTGCTCTTCAAACCATTTTCTTCAAAGGTGTCTGATGCTGCTTCCTGACAGGGATCACCTCTGTGTTGGCATGGCGTTTACAACCAGAGATCAGTCAGTAAATGAGCCTCACAAATACACTAACTGCTAAAACCTTCAGCTGCTCCACGTGTACGGCGGTACATGCTGGTAAAGAATACCACAGATGCTGCACCCTCGGGATTCAGCAGCTGCTCTAATAAAGTGCACCCGGAGGGGCAGCAGGTCACGGGTCAAAGCTCACAGGCCACAACCTGCAGAGGGGTGAGAAGCCGTCATAAATGCTGCAACCAAACTGCTGCCCACTATTTATTAATAGCTGAGGCTGGAGCAGCTCTGTGGAATCCCCGTTATTGCTCATGTGAGTGTTGTGGTTTATAACCACAGCTACAGGTGTCAGAGCAAGACCACAGTGTCATCACTGCACAAACTCAGAGGAATCAAGGACGCATGGAGGTAGCAGCAGTAGCAATGATGGTGATAAAAGTGTCATTGATTGTGGTAATGAGCAACCTTTTGGACCGAAAAGCACTGAATTATGAAGTACAGTAATTTAATCTGTGGGCAACAACATTATCATGACCACATACTTAATAATATTTAAAATTTCCAAATGTAATGCATGTTTAAGCCACTTCCAAGTAGTCGTAAAACGAATTTGGCCGAGGTAAAGAATGAATGAAGTAATTTGCACTTACACAATAATGCGCCATGACGCATTGCGCAAAGAAGAACGCTCAGTGCCGGTCAGTACCTGAATGACAACAGGTACGCAGCTCGAAGAGCTGCCTAAAATAATAAAAGTTCTCCATTTAGAATGATTTTGCTGCTTTAATAAAAGGGAAAGGGAAGCTCATCAGACTTTAGAGGCGGATGGGGACGTTTTTCAAGGGTGCAAGATCGGCACGTGTAGCGAGGAGTGGTTAGGGACCGGGATAAGGGAACCTGTGAGACCGAATGGGAGGGAAGCGGGACTCGGGTTTCAGTCTGACGGGGGGTAAGGGGCCGGACTGATATTTGGGAACATCATTGTGAAGGCACTGTGGACATAAAACTACAGCGGCTGGCCCGGAGAGGTCGGTGTTGAGTTTGCGCTGCAGGTTCGGGTCCTGCCGCTGGATTCCCCCATCGGTTCGTTGGAAAGGGTGAACTTCGAATGATTCTGGCTCTGTAAGCGGGGACAAAAACACACCAAATACTGAGAGAAAGCTCGGCTCCCATTCCCTCTCCCCCGAAGGCCCTGCATGTCTAATATTTAGACATGTTCATCTTTATGGATTCCAGGATTGTACTGCTACTTGTAGCATCCCAAGTCTGCCTACTAACCGTTGTGAGATGTCAGGAAGAAGACGACCGTAAGTGATAGTTCATTTTTCCTTAATCTCAGAAAAAAAAAGTACTTTAAGAGTGTTTATTGGCGTCTTGGGAATAAAATGACTATGAAAAGTGTTTAGATTTAAGCGCAAGTAGTCAAATCACCTTTTTACGCACGCAAAGTTTAAGAACGTTAGAAGGCGCAGGATGAATCTACAATTTTGGATTATAGTTTTCCCGATCTGATTACTATGCCCACACGCGATATGACCAAATAACAGCGTTATTTGTTAAAAGTTAACAAAAGCCATGTCAGAAGTGGCAAGTTTACGCAAGACAAATTTATGACCGAAATTTCAAAATTTTGTTAAATCTCAGCTCTCAATTCTTATTGGCAAACGACACAAATTTAAAATATTTATTATTTTTTTTCCAGGTCTAATCAGATCTTTTCTAACAGGGACACTTCTCATTCTCCATCTTTCTTCCTCTCTAAATGAGGCTGCTGGACACCTGTGGGTGCTTTGGGAATCATGACAGATTCAGTGGAGGGGGGTGCGTAATGGGCAAAAAAGTGGCCAGGCTCATGGCCCATTGGTGTAAAGCACTCACATTCCTATGCTGTCAGGCAAATCCTGGCTTGTTGGGGTTAAAGGTGCACCAATAACCGAAATATCCACTTAAGGTGGTTTTAAAATGGCTTTAATATTCAGTCCATTTGAAATCAAATGACCCCTCCTGACATTTGCAGACTCTCATCTGTCTTTGCAGAGTTGTGATTCTGAATAGATCTTTGTCATCGTTATTGATCCTCAGATATTTGGGAGTAAAGGTGCTCCAGCCAGAAATATTGTTCCATGTGATTTCAGGATTTCCATCTGCTTTAAAGCTTAACCACAAACTGAGACAGTGAGCCAAAAGAGACAGACAAAAAGCAGGAGAGAGATGATGGGGAAAATATAAAGTAAGAGGTTATATTTTAGAAGTCTTGAGTCTTTTCTAAATGCAAAGAGTCAGACCTACAATGCAAAGAAAAGGTGGATATTTTTAAAGAAAAATATTGAGAATACTTGTGCTAAAGTAATTGACTGTCTCAGGTTACTGTTTCAGAGAAATGGGCCCCTGAACATAATACAATCCCTTTTTCTCCTTCTTTTTTTTTTTTTTGTTTTTACAAACACTGAAGTGGCAAGGAATTCTTAGCAGAATCACCTGATTGGTTTGACCTGGACAGGTCAAGGGTCACTTCTTGAATTCTCCATGTTGTGTCCATTATCACGTGACGTCTGACCAAGTCAGAAAAATGATCTTTGGCATTAATTAAGAAAAGGGAGTTGTGTCTGCTGTCCTCTACCTGGCCTCACTTGAGGGTTTCATTCTGCACTTCATGCTTCTGGAAACCAATTTGGCTGCCAACAACAGAGAGAAGACTTACAAACTATCCTCCCTGATGAAAAACACAGCTCCATATTACAGAGGAGCCCTTGTCCCCACCAGACTATTCCCTATCAGGAGAATCTTTCATATCTGAGCTAGTGAAAGGACAGGTGCATTCCTCTGACAACCTATACCCAGGCCTGAAAAATGATACGACAATTGCAAGTATATCTGCATGAACGCCGACCATTTTCTCCCGTGTGTTTGACCTGGCGTCTGACACAGCCATGGCTTCCAGATGGGGTTTAAAACGCAGCCCCTGTGTTTATTCAAGGCAGTCGTCTGTGAATTACCCACTCTGTATCTGTCCAGAAAGGCCTCATTCATTGCCCCTGAGGTCCCTCAGGTACCCCAAACTTGCAGTGCTCAGAGGTAAATATAGCTACTGTACTTGTTCCTTCACCTTTCACACTCTCTGCAGCCCCTGAGCTGCATCTGGACTCATTCAGGTTCAGTGGCTTCAGTCACAGCACTTAATTAGCTGTTGGACCGCTTTATTTTGTTTTCTTTCTTTTTTTTTAATCTTTGTGTTAGACTGAGAACTACAATCTGTATAAATACGGAAAATACGGAGTCCATTGTTACAATTTGACCAAGTACAGTAGCTGTTTTGAGGTGTGCCCCTCTTCTATCACATTAAGCACTGCAAGCTGTGTATCGGTTTCTTTTTCTTTTCAAAGTCTGTCTATATTACTGTGAGTGAGTGTGTCTCCCGTAATATAAATACACCCTGTATTTAACTTGTGGAGGAATTTAGGCTATGCTTTCAGGTCTCGTTAAGTTATTGGAGGTTTCCTGCAGGTGTCGCTGGGATTTTCTTACACCGCCCCCCTGTGGCTGCTCTTGGATATATGAAAAATATATATTTCTTACAATATTAATTTGTGAGACGATTTTCTTTTGTATTTAATAATTTGCTTCAAACTGCCTGTAAGATTTTAAAGAAAAAAAAACAGGACAGCATGTAGCAGAAGTTATTTTTCTTTTATGACTTTAGGATTGTTGGTTTTTTGATTAAAAAAAAAAAAAAAACTAAAAAAAACTACAACTCGGTAACTTTATCATTGTCAGTCCAGTTTCATACTGCATAATTAAGCAATTAGTATCAGAAAAATCAGTCTAATTATACTATATTTGTCCCAAAAGGCTCTGCAAAACCTATGCATAATCATATTTATGAGTAATAAAGTCCTTTAGTCACAATATTGTTTTCTTTTTGTACCTGATAAATAATTTTCCTTTTCCTTTCATCATTTATGTCTCTGTGTCCTTTACTGTGGCCCTGTGCACAGAGGACCCTCTTAGCTGTATGCAGGATGATCAACGCTATAGCGACAAGGACGTGTGGAAACCAGAGCCCTGTCGCATCTGTGTGTGTGACACTGGAACCGTCCTGTGTGATGAAATTGTCTGCGAGGAGCTAAAAGACTGTCCCAATCCTGAAATCCCATTTGGAGAGTGTTGCCCCATCTGCGCAGCTGACCAGTCGCCGCCCATGGGTTGTAATTTATTTATCTCACACCTCATCATAAATAAATTACTCCACAATATCATGTTGTTTGTTTTGCGGGAGCTAATTAAAATCAATCAAAGGATGTTCAGGTACCTTTTTTTACCCACTTGTGCAGGTTTTTCTACCTGTCTTTGATTTAACTGTAGTTTCCTCTCCCCAAAGCAAACACATGATAAGAAAATCTGCAGTGGCACTTCTGAGCACATTTTTTGCGAAAGGCTCTCTCAGTGTCACTTTTCCACAGCTGGCCCACCTTGGCCTCCATCTTGTTTGAATATATTCTCCTTTCCCAGACCATCACGAACACATGTGGGAGCCATTAGTAAATACCTCAGTCAGGCAGCCACGGCCTCACATTTCTACCCCGAAATCCTCTGTAGATTTCTGATGGTGAGGAAAACAGGCTGTTTAGTGACGCCTCCTGAATTAAGTGATGGGGAACGGTTTAAAGTGGGCCGCTGGTTCCTGACAAACAAGGATCTTTTAGTCAGCTTTGGAAATATAAACATTCAGAGGAGCAGGATGCAAATCAGAAGTGCCACTGTTTGTACTGCATGCTTGTGGATTCAAAGTGCTTCACAAAATGCTTCAATTCAAGCCTAGATGGAGCACTCTTAATGATCTAGGTAACAGATGTGCAGCCTCATCTGAAGCTGCCAGCCAGCTACAGCTGTGGCTGGTTAGCAAACAGCACTGTCGATTTTTTACTGAACCGTCCAGACTTATTCACATTCCTGTCTGCATAATCCAACATTTCCTCATTTAGTTGAAACAATTAAAACATTGCTTACTCACTACTGCTTATCAAGTGGCCAACTTCTGATTTAACACATTTTTTGCAGCCAGCCGCATCCTCACGCAGGTGCTTTGCTTCAGCTTACAGCTTACTGGAGATGGTGTACCAACACTTTTGTAAGATTCTGACGGGACATTGGGAAGCCCCAACTCCAAGGTGGTGGTGGTGGTGGTGGTCCTTAGAGTAGAGAGAAAATGCAATGAGCCAGAAGCATCAGACAACCCTGGTGGATATTGCTGTGTGCTATTTATTTACTAACTTTGCTCTGTTTTTTCTCTCTCGTTTAAACAACAGGAGTACCTGGAGTCAAGGTGGGACACTGATACTGCATGTTAATGTCTGAATGTGTGTGTTTGCCACCACCAACAGTTAAATTTGCGTTTGTAGCTGGCTGATAACAGTGTTCAGGGCCTGTGCAGTGGTTTGGAGATTTACGCGATCTTTAGAGCATCCATCGTTAGATGAATATCATCAGACATCTTGACTCATTGTGAGGGATAACAGGTTGCTGCTTATGATTTATGCGTTTGTCATAGTTTACAAGGTTAGGAAACAAGACAAAAAGTAAAAGAAAATCCAAATGTATTATTGTTTATGTTCTAACTCGCTCTGCTTTCTTTCAACATCAGGGCCAGAAAGGTGAACCAGGAGACATTACAGATGTAAGTTGGCACAATACTTCCAAAGCATATCTTTATGTTCTACATACAGAACATCTTCAGATTGAATCTAATGTATTAATATGCGATTAGCCTTTAACCATTCATACATTATTCTAAACACAATAATCAATACGCTGCTTTGTTGAATATTTGTAATTAACTACATGATTTAGCAGAGATGGGGGAAGCTACTCTCTGTGGCAAAATACTAAAAATACTTAAAGGCCAGCAAAGAGAGACAGTCGGAGAGAGAGAGAGAGAGAGAGAGAGAGAGAGAGAGAGAGAGCATTAAGGTCCCTGTTGCTGCAAAGCTGCACCTGGAAATGCTTTAGCCCGTCTAAAAGAATACGAGTTTATTCCAGGAAAAGAGAAGGCATTGTTTATTGTAGGTTTCCTCTAATAGTTTGCCCTGGAGAAATTAGCATTTAATTAGCCATCTCTGATTCTAGAGATAATATTTCTCCTGTAACACAAGAACGAATCGTTTAAGCATGTATCAGTACATCTAGAACTAAAGTTCAAAGGTGCAGCCGTAGATAAAACCATCACTTCCTTCTCTTTTTTTCACACAGGTTGTAGGACCAAGAGGACCCGCCGGCCCAATGGTACGCAACAATTTCTGCTTTTTGTCTCAAGTCACCTTGTCAATGTCTGCCATTTGTTTGTGACAGGTATCCTAGCCATGTTACCTTTTTATGCTGAACCCATCAAGAATAACAGCTCAAGATACAGCTGATGCTTCTGAGGAAGTTAATTATTTACCATGTCTTCTTTCAGGGCCCATCTGGAGAACAAGGACCCCGTGGACCGAGAGGAGAGAAAGGAGAGAGGGTGGGTTACAGGGAAATATTTGCACATAAATCATTATTTTTAAGACAAAAATTCTACTGCCACCCTGCTGCTTAAAGATATATGGGTTGTGCTGTAAATCAGACAGCTGTAAGTCTCAGGTGTGTGGGCAGTTTACGCCTTGGCTGTGTGGCTATGTTTGAGCCTTTAGGTCTGTTCAACAAGCAGCACAGAAATAATCCTAGTTGTCCTTGAATGTCCCGTTTATATAACGTCTGTTGTCTGTTGCCATTTACTTATCTGTCTTATGCAAGTAAAGCATATAGTGCATCTCAGTTTACAGGGTAAGTGGATATTTAGGTGTTAACAACATTCTTGTTCTAGATCCTCCTCCCAGGGTAATTTGTCACTACATGCAGAGGTATGCCAAGTAGTCTGATTCCCTCTGATAAATCACCTGCCTGCTTTACTGCATCTCACATAAGCACTCTTCAGTTTCAAACTGAACCCACGGCTGCAGGAGCTCCGTCTGGGTTTTATTTCTCTTAGTCCGGTTCCACAAATTCCACAAATTTCCATCTTCCGGGTCATTTGCTGAATCTCCGCTCGTCTGTCGAGTGCAGTCAAGTTCCTTCAAACAGCTGGTGTTTGTTAGAGAGCACCTGCTCGGCACGTCTTCGTCAACAGAGTCTGACTATGTAATACATCATCAGCTGGCAGCTGTGTAATGATTTATTTCAGTCATGAGCAGAAACGGTGGTGTGTTAAAAGGATTAATTGACTTTTATATGCTTATACATTTTCCAGAGTATTGGGGAATTGTATGTAAATTGCTGTCATTTTAGGTTTCACTGATCAACAGAAAAAGCCGCAATGCTGTGAACAGTGTGCAACAATTTGAGTTGAATAAAATTAAATTGACCGAATGACAGATTAGATTAATTAGAGTTTATATCCTGTGACCTGGATGAATCAAATAAAGCATTTTGTCATGTTAATATCAATGACCTTCTGCAGGGAAGTGCTGGTCCTCGTGGCAGGGATGGAGAGCCCGGCACCCCTGGAAACCCTGGAAACCCAGGACCTCCAGGACCTCCCGGCCCTCCTGGGCTTGGTGGAGTAAGTATTCTTTTTCCCTTACGGGCTGAGAATCATCTCTCACTGGAGATGAACAGAGCACAAAGGAGGTAACGAACTGCTAAGACTGGGAGGAGAAGGACAACGATGACGCGATGCAGAGAGGAAGAATAGATGGAATGCTTCTCATTCTTAGTAGAAGAAAAGGAGGATGAAGATGGGCAGCGGGAGTGTGATAGGCATTAGAAGGAGAAGTGTAGGGGGGATTTTTTTTTTTCTTTTTTTTAGAATTTGGGGCACAAGAAAAGTCTTTGTGAGGATGAGGGAGATGAAGAGGGCTCACATGGCTCCTGTTTCTGCTGCTTGTGTTGAAGTCGCATCTTGAAGTCTGCTGCTGAGAGGCTGTTAAAGATACATTATCTTCAAAATGAAACTAAGTGGAAAGAAGCCCCTGGCCTTCAAGATTTCACTGGCTAGAACAGGCAGTTTCCCTCACAACTCCCAAGTCACGAATGTGTAGAAAACAAAAGGATATCTCAGTAAAAACCCAACTGTTTTTCACTTTCTTCAAGAACTTTGCCGCTCAGATGGCTGGAGGCTTCGATGAGAAGGCTGGTGGTGGTGGCGCCCAGATGGGGGTGATGCAAGGACCAATGGTGAGCAAGTGAAGAGATACCTTTTTTATACTAATTTACTTGCTTTATTTTATTAAAAGATAATTGGAATCTGGGATGGAAAATAGAAAATATGTTATTGCATTTAGCAGACTTTAAATGAGTTTTGAAAAACCTGAAACAGCTGGTCAGGTCCTTGAGGGTGGCAGCAACCTGCTGGCAGTTCTGGTGCCTTCCGTTTGATGATCACTAACGTCAACCTGCTGGGGAAGTGAGGGTGTTGGACTGATGTTAACTCAAATTCTCACTGTTCCTTCTGCAAATAGTGCAAACTACACATTTTGCCCAAACACCTACATTGCAAAAACTAAAAAAAAGCAAATATTCCTGTCCCTCAAAAAAAAAAAAAAAAAATCCTACATCCATGAAAATACAGGGCTCCATTGATATGTTTCTGCCTGCTGTGGTTCTGGTTCTCCCTGACCCCTCCATCACTGCTCAAAGAGAACTTTCATTCATTTCAGAGGAATTTTTTTTTGTTGTTGTTTGTGGCATTTTTCCTGGCTGTCACTTCTGATTCCTGTAAAGTACAACCATTATGCTAACGTGTGAGCTTCAAGTGTCAATCGTCTACAGGAAAGTATGTAGTTACCTAATAGCAAATGTGTAAAGCAATTAGTGAATTATTTAGAAGAAATGGGTTATTAAAAAAAAAGCAGATATAAGATCCAGCAAATATTCTCTGTTCAAGGACCTGAAAGCCAGAGAAAGAAGCAGCAGAGATTCGGCTCATCACCTCTGTAGAATGTGATATTCTCTTCTGGAGCAGTGAAGCATGAAGCTGAAGTAGAAATCCGTCTGGCAGGTGACTCCAACCAGAAGCGTCACACAGAGCAGATTAATAGTCCAGTCAGACAAAATTTAGTTGGCCACATCTCACCTTCTCGTTCTGGTGCCTGAAATGTTTAAACATACAAGCTTACAATAAAATAAACAACAACAACAACAACAACAAAAATAACAGCTTGGATAGTATTTTTTTGCATTTTGTGTTAAACTGTCAGAAGTCATTCAGAGTTCACGTAGGAGAACAGCACTACCTCTTGTGAAATTCAAACTACCGAAATTCACAGTCGGCGGAGGGAAAGAGGTTGAAAAAAGAATGGGAGAAATGAAAAAACAAATCACAGAGGGCAAAAGAAACTTTAAATGCCACTGAAGAATTTTAAAGAAGTTATGGAGTTTTTGGTTGCTGAAGGGCAAAGCAGGTGATACTTAGTTTTTATAGCTTCTTGCATAGTTCAGGAGGGGAAAGAAGTCCCATTTTACATTAACTCAAAAACAGAATGATTTTTGTAATATTAAAAAAAAACAAACGATGTGCCGATCTGTTTCACATGTTTGTTTTAATATAATCTAATTATGTGACTGGGCCTGACGTTTAATATCTTGCCTCTTCCCCTTAGGGTCCCATGGGCCCCAGAGGACCACCTGGACCCTCCGGAGCTCCTGTAAGTACCTCCTGTCTGTCCCAGGCATCCGTCTGGTGCACCTGTTGACGCAGCCTTTGCTCAGACACTAACAGCCCGCTCCGGCTGAAATTTCCTAATCTTGTAGCATTTACTTCCCTGTTCAATTTTTATTTTCCCAGGAGTGTAGTTGATGACAAAAACAACCAGTGTGGCTTGAATGAAAAGACTGAGACAGATAGCTGTTTACATCGCTGTGGTTTCCAGGAGGAAAATGGGCAGAGAGGGAATGCTTTTGAGTCCTGACTGATGGCTCCAGGGCCACAAGCGTACATCCTCACTAACACGTTCACGCCTCTTCCTTCCGCCACCTGTTGCTCTTGTAGCTAACTCAACTGAGTGACCTTACGTCACTGCTTTAGGAAGATGGATTTTTGAAAGACAGCACCAGTGAACACACCATCGCCTCCCTAATCCTGCTGTGTATTTTAGGGCCCACAAGGTTTCCAAGGCAGCCCTGGAGATGCAGGAGAGCCTGGAGCATCTGTGAGTACCACGCACACTCCTCCAGAAGTGGTTAAAAAGTAAAGTCTTTACTTACTCGCTAGATGAGATTGCCTGCAGGGAAAAAACTGTAAAAAGTTCCCTATAAAACATCAGACTTGTCATTCAGTTTATACAAAACAATTATTAAAAGAAACTGGTTTTAAAAGCAGTTGGTATTATGTAATCAGTCATTTCAGTATTTAAATATGCTTTTTGTTAAATATTTTCTGCTGCTTAAATAATACCCTATTGGCAGGGGGTCATCTTTTCCCATTCTTAATCATGTTTTCTGAGCACTGCACCTGAAATCAGACAGAAGCCCCCCAGGCCCCAACCCTCCAGCCCTTCCTGCTCCCATACAGATTCAGAGTCTCTGCACTGCTGTGTTAATCTGCTCCTGTGGAGATTAGATTGGGAGCCTCTAAAGTGCCCTCTGTTTAAAAAGACTTCCAGCGCATCATTATGTGCGATTAAAATCAAGCTTTGGTCCTTTGACATCAGAGTGAGTCAAAGATGGTGTTTTCCACCAGAGCATGAAATTACAAACATGACACCTTTAATTATCCATCAAGAGACAAAGCATACTGTATGTTCCTAAAATCTATTTATAGATTGCCTTTACTATGTTTCAAATCAGTGTTTTATACAAGATTACTTGTATTTATCAATATATGTGCTAAAAAAAAATCATAGTAACAGTTTGCATTTTTCATTACATTTTTAAACTAACGTTTAGGCCTGGTATTAAAAAGCAGAAAGAACTACTGGTTTGAGAAACCATAGTAGTGTAATATTTAAATCTTTTACAGCCGCGATGATGAATTAGTGATAAATTCTTTGATTTCTGATCAGGTCGACCGGCAGACCGACAGGTAGCTGGGAAATGCTGCCCCCTGCTGACAGTGAATGGAAACGGTCTCACCTTTCCTTGTTTCCTTTTTCCTATCAGGGACCCATGGGTCCCCGTGGCCCCCCTGGACCCTCTGGAAAACCTGGAGAGGATGTAAATATGCTTTATAAATAATACTGACAAGGTTTTTTTTTTTATCCTGTCGCTGCACAACATACAGTTTGATGCTTCGGTGCAGTTCCTGAACCTCGCCACATGGTGTCGGAGGATGTAGACTGCCGTTTTAAATACAAATATAAAACCACTTTTGCATGTTTTTGGTTGATTTTTAGACAAGTTATCTTCCCTGCTTTAATTTTAGGGTGAGGCTGGAAAGCCTGGCAAATCGGGTGAGCGTGGACCTACTGGACCCCAGGTGAGGATGCTGGGACTTATACAGTGGGCTTATTCAATTTATGTATAAAGAAATACCAAAAAACAAGTTTTGATTCTTTTTTTCCTTATCAAATTATCTCATATAGATACACAAGATGAAATTTGTTTTCAATAACGGATTCACAATAGCATGTTAATATTTTATGTTTGAAAATTCACATCACACAGTTCATTTCCTGTCATAAAACCTAATGATCTGTATCACAGGGAGCTCGTGGATTTCCAGGAACTCCTGGCCTGCCTGGAATCAAGGGTCACAGGGTGAGTGTTTTTGCTCAAATTGAATTTTTTTTAAAAATGTGTCAAGATGTCAGGGGGCCTGCCTTTTTTGTAATGACCTAACTGTTCTCCGCTCTTCCTCTCTAGGGTTATCCAGGTCTCGATGGTGCAAAGGGAGAGACTGGAGCCGTTGGGTCTAAGGTGCATTTCTATTGTTTTTACCTGCCTGTCCATCTTGTGGAATTAGTGGTAGATAAAAACAAAACAAAGCAAGCATGACTGGAAAACATACTCTACCCTTATTTCTGTATAGGGGGAGTCTGGTGCCCCGGGAGAAAACGGCGCTCCGGGCCCCTTGGTAAGTAACGCTTCACCCTGCTGCATCCACATGGAAAACCTAATTTGTTGTTGGAGCCTCCACCAATCACCTGGAAATGATTCAAATATGTTCTCCTCTGTTGCCCTCGTGCAGGGACCTCGTGGTTTGCCTGGCGAGAGAGGCCGTCCTGGACCCAGCGGCGTTGCTGTGAGTGTCTTTTTTTTTTCTTTTTTACAACACAGGTGGAAGCTACACTTAGAGGCTGAAACTGGCTAATAATCTCATGTGATGCATCGATACATGTTTAATTCTGTGCCTATTTATTTAGGGTGCACGTGGTAATGATGGCCTGTCTGGTCCTGCTGGTCCCCCAGTAAGGTTTATTTTCTAGTATTTTCTATAATGTTGTTTTTTCATTGTTATAATATACTTGAAATGTAATATTTCCAACACACTCTCTGACCTGGCTCTGCCACTCTGCAGGGCCCAGTAGGTCCGTCTGGTGCTCCAGGGTTTCCTGGCTCTCCTGGTGCAAAAGTGAGTCACTTTATTGTGGATCTAAACTCCATCTACTCTAGCCTTGTCATCTTTTCTGTTCATGTCCATTCGGGAATCGTCAGGGCTCTAGACATGTAACTTGTGCATATTATTTTTGTGGGGTGTCACTTTTGGTGTCATAAAAGATAGTTTTAGTTAAACCAGAATAGACAACTTTTTTGAACAACAGCAATTAAACAAAACTAGTTTTGAAACTTTCAATCCAACTTCCAACCTAAAAGTTTGGCGAACTCTTCTTAAGATGTATAGCCCTGAATTTAATAGAGAAAGAAGAAAAGTAAACAGAAAATGTAATTTATAACTGTTGGAGCAGCAGTGTTTGCACGTATAACAACAAAAAAAGTGGAAACTGTAGACCACAACAATGCTACAATTACAAATGTTAGTGAGGATCAGTGAATCTTCATTCAGCACTACTTGAACACCACATTAAGCATCCTGCATATGAAATATACTTAAAACTATCTTTGTGTCCTGCTTCGATTTAAATCTTCTTTTTATGTAAATTAACATAGGATGAGTAAGCAAAATAAAATATGGTATCTAGTGATTACTAATACACAACTGAACAATATAATGGTCTTACTTTATTATTAACCATTGTATGAGGCAAGATTTTGTCAGCATGTGACACTAAAACAGGGTGCAAATAGCTTATCAATTAAGCTTCAAATTTGTCTTTTAAAAGGGTGAAAATAAAATGGTTAATAAATGCACATGTTTTAATCGGTTAAATCTGAAATAGTTGTTGGCCGTAATCCTATCGGGACGTCTGTTACATCCCTTGAACAGCAGATGTCGCACGGCTGTCATAAAATGCATTTAGTTTTTAAAACGTAATGCGATTTTTAAGTGATTTATTACCCGTGAAAACGTCCTATTACCGATATTAAAATGTCAAAAGCAGCATGTTCCCTAATACCAGGATGGAGTAACGGTTCTTTAAGATTGGTCTTGTCAGTATCAGATTTTTCAATTTGTTTTGTCTTTTTAAATTCTGCTTTGACCACGTGTATCACAAAGTTCAGATGTTAAACTGCTATTTCTGCAATCATTTTTCTTTTAAAATGTGTTTTATTCCATAATGTCTTATTTGAAGGAGATCCATCTTCACACATGCATGTTTTCCCTATTTTGCATCCCCTTATCAGGGAGAAGCAGGTCCAACAGGTGCTCGTGGACCTGAAGGTGCTCAGGGACCCCGTGGAGAGTCTGGCACACCTGGATCATCTGGACCCTCCGGAGCCTCTGTAAGTATTCTAAGAATTGGATGCAAGAATAATCAACTGTCAGACATGATAGTGAGCCAAATTCAAGCTCATCTAGCTATTATTGCAGATTTTAGGTCAAAAATGAAGGATGTGCATACAGACGACGGTAAAAGAGACAGACGGTTCACTTGCTCTGTCCCATCTTGTGTGCAGGGAAACCCCGGTACTGACGGAATCCCTGGAGCGAAAGGATCAGCTGTGAGTAGGACTTTTTCACTAAATCACAGTGACACTTACATTTGTCCAATGACTCAACGTTTCTTTACAGTAAAATTTTCCTCCTATTTTGAATGTTAACTTATGTTAGAGATCTTTAGCTCCTAGAGATAAACAAACATCATCACTGTCCTGTAATCACAGTTCCTGTTGCTTTCTTTCTTGATAGGGTGCTCCTGGTATTGCTGGTGCTCCTGGTTTCCCCGGCCCTCGTGGACCACCTGGGCCTCAGGGAGCCACTGGACCGCTTGGCCCCAAAGGAACATCTGTATGTCCTCAGTATTAGAAAAAAAACAACAAACAAAACTACAACAACCTTATTCTTGATGCTGACATGGAAAATGATAATCATCTGATTCTTTCTGTCTTTCTTTATTTTTATTTATTGTTCAGGGAGACCCTGGTATTCCAGGATTCAAGGGAGAAGCTGGGCCCAAAGGAGAAATTGTAAGTGCTGATTCACTTGTCCTTATAGTTCCTGTTTATTTAATCCATCTGTCCATCCATCCATCTGTAATCTTGGATTCGTTTTAGTAAGACTTCTCAGGAGGATACAAATCCAAAACAGATGAGAGAATTAATCGTTTTGTGCTGCAGGGACCTGCTGGTCTTCAAGGACCTCCTGGCCAACAAGGGGAAGAAGGAAAGCGAGGGCCCAGGGGTGAGCCTGGTGCTGCTGGACCACTTGGACCACCTGGAGAGAGAGTGAGTCACAATTCAGGTTCAATCGGATTCGTTTCCTACTTAATCTCCCTGTGTTTTATGACCCCACTAGAAACCCGTTTGGGTCATGTGAGCGATGCCACCTCTTACTGCCAGTTGTGTAAGCCTCAATCTGTTTTGTTTTTGTTTTTTTTTCATTAAACCTTAGGGAGCTCCTGGTAACCGCGGTTTCCCCGGTCAGGATGGTCTGGCTGGTTCAAAGGTGAGTCCGAGTCATCCATTAGAATGATCAGCTAGTGTTACAAGAAAGCTAAAAGATTTCAGATGCTGCAGATGAAATTGACAGTTACCGTTTTCCATCGACTGTGTAATGCTGGGGAATTTCTTTCCAACCCACCCCTTGTTTGTTTAAACCAGCCTCGAGAGAAAATAACATTTAAGACTGTAAAATCACCACCACTGAATTAAATCACCACTTATTCAGCCGTATCGGGTTGACAGTGGGGAAGAAGCATTATCCAACTGTGAAACACTGACTGGAGCACAGACTGTTAACATTTGATATTAAGAGGTATTCACACTGTTCCAGCCCTGCAATTAAGCAACATTTGTAATGATTAATATAAAAATATCTCAAATATTTAGAAGCGTTCTTACCAATACTCGTGACAATGTCATCTTTTGGCCACAGATGTCAGTAACAACTCAACATGCTCCAGCTGCAGCGGCCATGATGGACTATCAGTGGTGGTGACCTACATGTCTCTAATGACCATCTAATCTGACAAAATTTCATTTATCTCCTGAAAATCTGTCAGAATTTAATCTTCTCTCAGCTCAATGAAACACTCCCACACTCACAAAGGGACATATTTCTTTTCATAAGCCTGGAGTTATCTGGATTTTAGCAAAAGAAAGAGCTTAACCGTTTTTATTCATGTGAACACAGGGAGCCCCTGGTGAACGTGGACCCTCTGGTGCCAGTGGGCCTAAGGGTGCAAATGGTGACCCTGGCCGTCCTGGAGAATCCGGTTTGCCTGGTGCCAGAGTAAGTAACAGTTTTTAAAAAAAAAAACATAGACTGTTCGAAGTACATCTAAGACCTGGTGTTTTATCATAAAACCTCTACATTTACTTTTAGAAAACATGTGACATGTTTTTTAGCTGCTCTTACAGACACAATTAATTTCCTCTTTAGACACAACCCCTCCAGCTGTTTTAAGGAACCCCTGCAGAGTTCATTAACATCAGTAGCAGCTCTTCTGCATACTTTAGCTCATCATTATTTAAATGAGGAGACGAGCAGCTGATGAGGAGTGTTCCACCTCTGTGACGCTTCTACTGGTCTAAAGTCTGAACACAGATGTGCGAAGACTCATCCGGGCCTCCCCTCTTCATCTTCTCTGACAGGGCCTGACTGGACGTCCTGGAGATGCTGGTCCTCAGGGAAAAGTTGGACCTTCTGTGAGTGCCCTTTATCAGAGATAAAAATCACCACTCTGGCAACCCTGTGCAACATTGTGCCATTTGTCCATTTTTATTCTCTCATATAAAACCAGGAGAGTAATTAGGTGAGCAATTTCTACAAACCTTTGGGCCAAGCTGGGCTGTTATTATACCTTTACATTGTTAATTTAAAAAAGTCCGCCCTTCCATTACAGAACCGTTCTTATAAATGTTGTCGTGAAGACTGAATCGTTCATATTTAATAAGGATCAGAATAAATGGAATTAACTTTGCTAACTAGGGAGCACCTGGTGAGGATGGACGTCCGGGACCTCCGGGCCCACAGGGGGCTCGTGGACAGCCTGGTGTCATGGGATTCCCCGGACCAAAAGGAGCATCTGTGAGTAATCACATGGAAATACTCATATACAAAAATTCAAATTGAATCTTCAAAACAAATTTCCAACAATAGTTGTTGAAAATCTGCTCCCTCTTTTAAGCAGCTTTAAATGTTTTATAATGGCTCAGTGAGTAACTGCAGCATCTCCTTTCCTATTCTTAGGGTGAACCTGGCAAGTCTGGTGAGAAGGGTCTGGCAGGAGCTCCTGGTCTCAGAGTAAGTCCCTGCAGCTCAGGTGCTTTTTAACTCACAGGAGTCAGAATACTGGGTAGAATTTTTACTTTAAGTCATACATATTTTCTTGTGTGCCCTCTTTCCTCATCTCCATTTTATCCCTCCTTCCCGTAGGGTCTTCCTGGCAAAGATGGAGAAACCGGTGCCGCCGGACCCCCTGGCCCAGCCGTACGTATCACTGACTCCCTTGTTCCTCCTGGTATTGCTTCACCTCAGAAATCATCTTCCCCTCTACTCTCCCTGCACATAAATAAGCAGAAATGAGTATCTTTGTTTAACCAGACAGCTTCTGTGTTGCAGAAATATGCTCTGAGGCACAGATTTTGTTTTTATTTTATTCAATTGGATTTTACTCTAAAGAGAAATTTTAATTTTAGGGTCCCGCTGGTGAGAGAGGAGAGCAAGGACAGCCTGGTCCCTCAGGTTTTCAGGTGGGTCCCAAGCTTTTGTCCTCTGATCATTACAACCGTGACCTGTGTCTGGTGCTAGATATGAAAGCCATGGTTCATCACTGCACGTGAATTTAATATATGTATTATATAGGTAACTTTCTGACATGTTCTTTTCTGCTGTCAGGGTCTGCCTGGACCTCCTGGTCCCCCAGGAGAGGGTGGCAAGCCTGGAGATCAGGTGAGTTTGCTCTTTTTGTTAAATATAATTCGCAAACAAAACCAGCAACAATGTTTTCAGGAGAAAACACACGAGTTGCATTAATCCAGGAGTGTGTGATATTTCCATCATAGTCCTGTACATAGCCACATGACAACGGCAATAAAACTTAACTAGCATGACCTTGTTACATTGGCAGCTGCTGTGGTCTCACCTAAAGTGTTACTTCTCATACCATTCAGGGTGTGCCTGGGGAGGCTGGAGCCTCTGGTACTACTGGACCCAGAGTAAGCCGTCAGACCTCATTACATTTCACGGGTTTGAGCGATCCGCTGTCAGGCCTGCAGCTAATTGTCATTCTGTCTCCGTTCAGGGAGAGCGTGGTTTTCCTGGAGAGAGAGGAGCTGCCGGTCCCCAGGGTCTGCAGGGCCCTCGAGGTCTTCCAGGAACTCCAGGAACTGATGGACCTAAGGTGAATCCAATGTTTCTCTGAAAGCAGGAACATCTTTCGAACTGACTGCGGGCTATGGCATCGCTGGTGTATGTGCCTCTGTGATAATTTTGTCAGCTGTCTGATGCATTTTTATCACCTACTTACGTTAATAACGTCTCGTCAGTTTTGTGCCTACCGGTACTTGACTTTTTTTTTTTTTGGGCTGCCCTGAGGATTGTATCACTGAGTCACTACAGCTCACAGACGAATTAATAACTTAATAATAATAAAAGTAAAGAAGGAAAAAGAAGTAAAGATTGTACATAACATGTGAGCTTTGCATTTGCTTTGCTTTTTTTTTTTTTACAATCCACTTTAAGTAGACATTTATCAGCTATCAGTGAAAACAACTGCATTGTGAAGAGAGAAAAGGATCAATCTTGCTTCAGTTTTCAGGTTTATTTTTGTATCTGGGCAGATGCTTATCTGGCTTCAGACCTCCTTTCCTTAAACTCAGGCAGAAGTGGGTGGACAGGATGAGGATTAGAGAGCTGGTGCTGATGGCAGCGGGGTTGGCCAGGCGATAGCCTCCAGAAGATCCAGTTGTGAGGGAAGGAAAGAGGTTTTGGGTGACATTAGTGCTGCGTTTACACTGTCATGCCTGCAGAGTCATCAGCAATTTGTGTTTTATTTGTAAAAGAATTTTTGCTCTTCTGCCCTTAAAATACGGGTATATGAAGAAAATGTTTTCTTAGATATGCTCCTTGCTTTCTCTGTAAAGCATTCCTGGTAAATTATTCTATTTATTTTTTTTTTTTTGGTACATAACAGGGGGCCATCGGACCTCATGGCTCCCTTGGAGCTCAAGGACCCCCCGGCCTGCAGGGTATGCCCGGAGAAAGAGGAGGTGCTGGCATTCCCGGACCCAAAGGAGACAGAGTGAGTACTGCCACAAGCAACTGTTGATATGTTTGACTGATCACATGACTGATTAGCATTTATTTTGTTTTTTTTAAAAAAATCCCTGTAGGGTGACATTGGAGAGAAAGGACCTGAGGGTGCTCCAGGCAAAGATGGTGCACGAGTAAGTGGTTGTCATTAGTATATTTTGAATAAATTAGTAATGACTCTGCATAACTTGGCACTCTTGTATTGACACAAGTGTGTATTTAATGTTTTCTTAATTCCCATTACAGGGTCTCACTGGTCCTATTGGTCCTCCTGGCCCCTCTGGTCCTAATGGCGAGAAGGTGATAATTATATTCTTTATTCCCTACTGGATCTGGTCATTAAAAACATTATAATGTCAGAAGATGAAGAGAGAGAGAGAGCATGTGTGTTGAACTACTGGATATGTGCTTATCAGGTTCTCATGCTTTTAACAGGGAGAAACTGGTCCCGCTGGTCCTTCTGGAGCTCCTGGAACTCGTGGTACTCCCGTATGTGTCTCTGTGGTTGTACAATATCAGTTTCAGGACAGATGCGACAAACAAATGCTTTTTTCCTGCAGTAGAGAATCGATGGAGTGTTTTTTAAGGTCTGTCTTACCCTTATCTGGATTGTGTTTTTGGGTGGGCAGGACAATGCTTTAATTTCAGAATATTGGTTCAGAGCTGGCAGCTGCACACAAGTCTTCCACAATGGATAATTTATGTGTAGCTGTAAAATATCCTGGCTCTGTGGACAGGTGATTCAACTTGCGATGCTGTAATTACTTGTCTGCATCGACTTTTTGTTGTTGCTTTTCAGGGCGACAGAGGTGAGACCGGATCTCCTGGGCCCGCAGGGTTTGCTGGACCGCCTGTAAGTAACGTTATTGGTCTGAACAAATCTTAGCACAAGTGTCAGAACTCCAGGTTTAGAGGCTGTGCATTTCTGCAGCTCCGGAGTGAAACTCCAGAGGATCTAGCTCCAAAGTTCAATTGATGCAGCAATACCGCACAAATAGTCAAAGATTTAACCACAAATATCCACCATTGTTATTTTTTCTGGATAATGCTTAATAAATACATAAATTACAACACAGTGGTTTGAAATTGCAGCAGCAGAGAAGCAGCAGACAGCTTAAAACTTTTAGAACTGTCATGTTTTTAATCTGATGAGGTTTTGATTTGTTTCTTAACAAACAAGATTAAAGTTACCTAACCTTTAGAAATGTCAGTTTTGACTCAGTTGTGCTCATTTTAAATGTTAAATTTTTTACTGGCCTAAGTTAAATAGGAATTTTTAGCTATAGACGACAGTGTCATCAATTCAGACATCAGGCAGAATAAACACTTATGTACAGCCACACGCTTCCAAAAAGTTTTTGTGGATTCGGTGCAATATATCTTCCGTTTTCGGGCTGTTCTCCTTCAGGGTGCTGACGGTCAGCCTGGAATCAAGGGTGAGCAGGGAGAGACTGGGCAGAAGGGAGATGCCGGTGCACCAGGACCCCAAGGACCTTCAGGGGCCCCTGGACCTGCTGTGAGTTTCTTTCTTAAGATTTTTAATGTGCTCTGTGTTTTGTGTGTGAATAAATGTAATGATTATGATACCGTTACAAACACTGACAGGCAGCATTCATGTTTTCTTTCAGGGTCCCACAGGTGTTTTTGGACCTAAAGGTGCCCGCGGTGCTCAGGGACCTCCTGTAGGTGACAATACAAAATCGATTTAAAGTTTTTTTTTTCCCTTCCTAATGTACTTCTTTTTCAGGGTGCTACTGGTTTCCCTGGCGCTGCTGGTCGAGTAGGACCCCCAGGTCCTAATGTAAGTTCTCTGAACCAATAACCCCAGTTTTGATTTGTCACTTTGGTCTAATGATTTTTATTTCTATATAATTTATAAAAGAAGTAACCTAATAAAATTAGTCACTGGTAAGTTTTGAGATTCGAGTGTCACACAGCAGATCTGGCTGACTCAAACGCCTGAACAGATACAGTAACATCTTGTTAAAAAACTTTTGACTTTTTGTCACCTGACAACCCTGTTTAATTTTCACCTTTATCGTCCTCACACCAACATGTTCCTCTGACACAGTGGGTGTTGCAAAGCAGATGTTCAGAATAATTTTGCACCACACAGTGCAATAACAACACTGACTGCTGCTGACTGCTGATATGTGTTGGTAAAAAGATATTCCGATATTTAAAAATACTTTTCAATTGATTTAAAATCCCTGCCTGTACACAAAAATATGTTTTGCATATTTGGACAGAAATTTACAGCAAAGCGTGTGTTTCTCCCAGGGTAATCCTGGACCTGCTGGTCCCGCTGGTTCTCCTGGGAAAGATGGACCCAAGGGCATAAGGGGAGACGCCGGACCCCCTGGAAGACAGGGCGATGCTGGTCTCCGTGGTCCTGCTGGGCCTTCTGGAGAAAAAGGAGATGCTGGAGAGGATGGTCCAGTTGTGAGTTGGTCCTTCTTTATTCTTTGTAGACACTGGAACCCACTGATGTACCACTTAAGCACCTTTGGCCTCCCAACTTGTTCATTTCTTCTTCTGCATCATCACTGTCACTAAAAAATGTCCCTAGTCATTAGAATCCAATTAATAAATGAATTATTTTTCCGGTTTTGTTCACCATCTCTGGACTTTCACATAGACCTGTCAGCTCCAGGAAAGGTTTCGATTAGTTGACAACAGCAGCACAGGACACTGTACACGCACACACAGAGCTGTCGTATCCATCGCCAACTGTAATACCACACATAAAAAAGTGACAGAACAGGGTGGTGAGAACCCAGAGACAGAGTAATGACCCGTTTCTTTTACCTGCACACACACGCAGGATAAGCATTAGAATCACCCACGAGAGCCCCGTCAAGATAATGACACATTACAGATCACCGCACGCTCATGATGACAGCTGCTGCCCTGGCACCCTGCCTGCCTATAGATGACATATATTAAATCTGGAGACCCCGTCTCAGCACATTAATGTCTCGCCCGGCCAAACGGTGTGTCTCAGCTGTCACTGAGAGTCGGTTGTTATTGTCAGTGTGCAGAGACCGACCCCAGCGGTTGGTACAAAGCAGAGATACAGCCAGCTGATCGATGCCTCTCTTTGCTGTGGGATTCAGGACTTGTGCTTGTCCCAGGTGGCAAAAATGACAAAAGAAAACTAAATTGAATCATGAAAAAACAGAACGGCAATAAAAGGTGATACGATACAAGCGTGGAGATGATAAAAAAGCAATAAATCTCACTTAAGAGCATTTAAATATAGACCCTAGGTGATAAAAAAAAAACAAAAAAACAACAGAAATAAAATGCTGTGTGCAATAAACACTTGGTGTATATGTTGCATATATTGGGGTTTATTGGTATTGCTGATGTTTTACACATGAAAATTATGTGCATTATCAATCCTTTTGAACCTTTCAGGGTCCCCCAGGCCCCTCAGGCCCTCAGGGTTTGGCTGGTCAGCGCGGTATCGTCGGTCTGCCTGGACAGCGTGGAGAGAGGGGTTTCCCTGGTCTTCCAGGACCATCTGTAAGTAATCACACTGTGGTTCGGCAGTGTCATTGAAAGCAAAAAGAATAATCTGCATGTCTAAAAAAAACAAAGAATACAATTACATCATTCACAGAGAAAAACACAGATAAATACCTTCATCTTTTCACAAGGTGCTCCTGTTTTTCCTCACATTCAGTGCTTCTATGTTGTGGCTTAGATATTAGGTTTAATATTAAAATGTCTGTCAGCCCGATTCAGTAATAAATGAGCTGTGACTGGTTGGTTACAGGAGGTGCTTTCTGACATCTATTAAGATCAAATGACACACAGACTTCATCCGTATTCATGAATCCTAGAGTGTCTCAGAGTTCCCTGCTTCATTTCCATAAAAATGAGAACAGACGTGTTGTCTAACACAACCAGGGCTTTTTTGGGAAAATATCTTCCATTTAATGTGGACGTGTCCTTACCATAATCATTATTGGGACCCTCCCCAAAATTTTCTTTAACTCAAGCACAGATGCTTCATAGATTGTGTGATTTAAAGAGAGTATTACTGGCAGTCTGGTCATCTGTTTTAGAGCATACTTAGATTTGATCATTTCTATTCCTCTAGAAATAGAACAGCCTTTCTCAGTCTACATCAGTGTGTGTTAATATCTTCAAACATCAAGCCAGAATATCTTAACTCACTTCTGCAGTGTACAGAAGCCGCTTTATGTTACACATTATAGACTAGCTGGTTGCAGCAGGCTTTAAGGACAATGTCCACTTTTAATTACATTTCTTTTTTCTTGATCAGTTTTCTATGTTGTATGATTGTACTGATTATAACAATAAAGATGATGATAGGCTGTCCTGGCTGTAGCTGTTTACAGTTATTATTTTTTAGACTGAACAATGTTATAAACTTGGTGACAGGATCTCTTGCCTTGTTCCAGGGTGAGCCTGGGAAACAGGGAGCCCCTGGTACCGGTGGGGACCGTGGACCCCCTGGACCTGTCGGACCACCCGGTCTGACCGGTCCCGCTGGAGAGCTTGGTAGAGAGGTGAGAGAGGGGTGTTGCTAGAAATACACTGCTATTTGCATGCATGTATTGTGCGTTGTGACTGGGTATGAATGTGCTTGTCGGAGGGGGTTCACTGTGCGTGGAATCAGTATTCGGCAGGACATCTGTCTTGGTGGGAGGTGGACGCTGTTAATGTGTGATGCTGT
>CAAE01014979.1:3552857-3571300 GCA_000180735.1 Tetraodon nigroviridis
TCGAAACCATCACAAATCAAACGAAGGCCTTCTCCTACCCCTAGTTTCTCTAGCTTTAATCAATAATTCAATGACCAAAGTACTGATTTCAACTTTCATTGTTGAGCGGCCCCCCATCCGCTGTCACCTTTGACCCTTTAGTGCCCTCACAGCGAGTGTGCCCTCTGCTTTGGCGTGCAAATTCACACCAGAGGACAAGATTCACGATTCAGTTCTGCCGCCAGCACAGAGGGCTCATTGTGTGAGGTTGTGTATATTTTCTTATTAATAATAGTTTTATTAAAATTAATAATACCAATTTATATTATGATTATGACTTGTTTTTGTTACGTTTTAATTAATGTAAATTGGAAATAAAAAAACAAAACCAATCAAGAGTGTAGTACCATTTTATTCACATCTTTAGTTAGTTTGATGAATTTACCAGAGTAAGAATATTCATATGACCATACACTCATTTAAAAAACAAACAAACAAACAAAACCAAAACTTTTGTTCTGGATTTTATGGCTCCCTTTGTGCAAAAGGAACAGTCACTGGGACAAAAGACTTCACAGGTTAAAAAAAAAATCTACAGAAAATAGCATTAATGGCATACAAAGGCATTAGGCCATGCAGAAAACTGAGTTGATTTTAGACACTTTTTTGCTACATTTAACACTCAAAAACTAGACGTTACAACAATGGTGTTTTACAAGTTATTCACAAACACTTTTTATCTATATTCCTTCATCCTGTATCTATCAAAAACAGGCCCTGACCTCAACCCTGCTGTTCCAATTCCAGATTTCATTTCAGCTCAGTGCGTATCCTCTTCAACAGCACGCTTCATTGACTTCGACAAGAACACATTCAGAACTTTGTGCTACACACAGATGTCCTAGGCTTTGCCTTGGCTTTTAAAATGTCGGAACATTTTTTAATGAATTTGAATACAACAATTTTTTACGTTCAGCTCAACATGTAGGATTTTTCACAGGAACGAGACCGACTGTGCCAAAGCAGCTCTGTGGCCCTCAGTAGGCACAGTGGTGCTTGAAGCTAAATGCTACTACACGGCTCTGTGCTCTATGCTTCTAACAGACGAGCTGAGCTGTGGATGATTAACATGTCTATTTTGATTTCCTCAACTCCTCAAATGTGAAAAATAAATGACGTTATTTATTACTCAATTCAAAGTCCCCGCTGATGTGAGAATCTCCTGCTGCACTCTAAAATAACTGAGGATGTTGCACAGAGGACAATCTCATATTATCACAAACACATCAAAAAGATAGCGTTTATGTTTGCACAGGGTTATCAAGCTCATTGAATGCAATTTGGCATCCAACCTCCTCACACCAGCAGTGTCTTAACCCCGCCCTAAAGGGCTGTAACCCAGCAAGGTTGTCTGTCCTCCCAGGCAGAAAATAGCTTTCTCCAAGGCATTTAGGAAGGCATTCTTCACCTGATAGGACAGATGTGTAGTAACAACATAATTATTGCCACTTTCTCTGCAATATATTACAAAAAATGGAAATTTGGCTCTTCCAATCAGGTTTTATGAATAGGAGCTGAGCCAGACATTTGTACCGTGTTCACTTTGGAAATGACACATTAAAATGGACATAAAAAAACACCAAATCCAACTGGCTATCTAGAAAAACATCAGAGTCTTGATGTTATTGTTTACAGCACCTTGAAAGACATTCAATTATGATGCAGCTATATGGAAATCAGGATAATTTATATGCAGCAATCAGCATGAAGGAGACTGAGTGGAGCATGACTGCAGATGAATTAAAGAACAGCTAACAAATAACAATAGGAATCTAATGGTGTGGTCTGGAGCCAGAGTCTGAAATGCCTTTGTACTAATCAGTGGCAGCTGTATGAAGCTGTCCAAATATTTGAGAGCTTACAGCAGCTGCTCGGAGACACACCAGTTCACCGCCGGCTTCCGTGGCTTGTTGAAAGTAAATTTAGATCAGCGACTGAAGTGAAACAACTGGACTACAGAGAGTGTGTGGTAAAAATCTTGAAAGGTTTTTGTGCAGTAAGTAAGTAAGTAAGAGTAAAAATAGTGAACAGAATAAACACAGAAACACACACACACACACACACACACACACACACACAGTGAAGAAAATAATTAGAAGGAGGCGCTCATTAGAGTTGTCCTTCTTGACCTTTTAATCACACTTCAACTGATTGGTGTTTTTCCAGTCTTCGTTAAGGGTCAGTTGGTCAAAGACTTCTAATCAGGACTTAATGAAAGATAAAGGACCACAGACAGAGACAAAAAGAGACCAGAGACTAAAGAGAACAAGGGCTTTGATCTGCTACAGCATACCTTCGTCCTCTGCTTCTTTAATTTAGAAACCAGTGCTTAGGGTGTCTGTCTCTGTGGGGGCCTTCCGGGGGCTGGGCAAGCTCTTCAGGTACTCCAGATGCCTCCGGGCTTCGGCCTGGTTCTGCCTCACATAGTACACCACGTACACGATGACCATAAAGAACCATACGAACATGGTTACCAGCATGGCGACGTCGGTGGTCTTCCTGTGCAGGCTGCAGAAGTTCACTCCGGAATCCAACAGTTTGACCAGCGGCTGACCCACATGCTCTCCCTGCGACCCCGGGTCTTCCCACCTGCTCCCCTCGCCCATCCCCCGGATGGAGCTTTCGCAGATGATGCCGTTGACCGTCTCGGGCTCCAGGTGGAGGGTCTCCATCAGCTCCTGCAGGGCGCAGTCACAGTGCCAGGGGTTGTGGTAGAGCCGTGTCTTTGCGCGAGTGGAGCCAAACTCATCGCGGTTGGCCTGCCTCAGCTGGTTGTGTGAGAGGTCCAGCAGGCGCAGCTCGGGCCCCAGATGTCGCAGGGCCCCCGTAGCAAGAGAGTCGATGCGGTTGTGAGACAGGTACAGGTCCCGTAGGTGGACCAATTCCCGGAAAGCGCTCTCGGGAAGGTTCCGGATGTAGTTGTGTTCCAGGTGGAGGGTGACAGTTTCCGGCGGGATGTCCTCCGGGATCTCCCGCAGCCCAGCGTCCGAGCACTGCACCGTAGCCGTATCCCAGGAACACTGGCAGCTAACGGGGCACTGGGGCGACGCTTGGCCCCACAGGACAAGAAAGAGCAGCGAGAAGGACAGCCAGGGATGGGAATCCACTCTTTTACCACTCCACCATCCTCCGGCGCAGCTGGTACGTCTCTCCTCACACCAGCCTGTGCACATCGCCTCACCATAGCCCCCCGACACACACCAGGTCCCAGTCAGACACCACCCGGGGTCACACAGGGAGAATCCGTCAGACTGAGGGGAGGACAAAAAAGGGGGTCAGCGTTGAAGCAGCGTCCCACCCACCGCCTGATTCAAGCACACGCAATCAGAATGAGCCCTGACAGCCGAGATTATGATGTTTGGGAGGAGGAGAAAATGGGGTCAGTGGGTAAAGAGATTGACAATGAAATGCAGCTGGAAGCTTAAGCCTGTTCTGTCCGAAATGTACAACACTGGACACAAACCACCACTTGAGTCCCTCTATTAAAGCAAAACAAACGAAAAACAAACAAATGCAGCAGTATTCAACTTGTGTGGTCTGTGGTGTATTAAAAATACAGAAATGAATCATTGCATCGTTTACATCATTGGTGTAATTCTTTTTTTCTTTCATGAGTGTTTTGGAGCTTCATCAGGATTCATAGGCTGAAGGCAGGAGGTGGGAGGGAGGGATGAAGTTAGAAAGAGGTGGGATCGATCGCCTGCTGCACTGTTATCAGCAGCAGCATCAATCCTGCTTTTTCCCCAAAGTGTCAATAGGTGACAGAGATGGGAGGATGGGAGGAGGAGTTCCAGCCTCTGTCCGCCACTTCTGCGAGCGAAACCATCCCAAACAGGCTCAGAATGCATCTTTTATGAGTCTTAAATTATTTGAAACTGCTTTTTTTAGGCTCCCTGAAAAAACGGCGTCGTTGCGGGTTTGCTGGGGCGAACCAGCTGTTTTCTGAACGACGGTGGTTAGCGTTGGTGCGCTCCTCCTCTTCCTCACCTCTCCTCTTCCTCTCCTCAAATCCGATTAGAAGACCGTGCGGTTTTTGAGCGTCTTTCTGCTTCCACCGTCTCTGTAACAGAACCAGAGCTAGTGTTTGCCTCCATGGTCCAGCTCGGACCCCAGGTCTGGAGGTGGTGCATCACTGACGGCCCGGGGACGCCTTAATCACCGTTAATACTGGCCGCTGACGCGCGAAGGATCAATTAAGCATAAATCTCTGCGGGATAATTATGAACTGGGACTGAAGAGACGAGCAGAGGAGACAGTTGGCTGCTTCAGAAGATAATAACGTGATAAACATTTTGATATTTTTTCTTTAAATTAAGATGAAGAGAAAGCCCGAGTCACGTGTTCACGCACCCTTAAACATCGCAGCCCTTTAACAACTTTCGCCTCTTGTAATTGTTTCTTCGGCAAATTTGAAAAAGATTTCCACCACTAAAAGCTGCAGTTAGAACTCTTACCGCGTAGAATGAAAGAAACCTATCAACCAAACGCTCACCAGCTAGGTGAAATTAGACTAGTTCTCACTTACCTGTTTTTGAAGTTTTTGATTGAGGAGGTGGATTTTATTTCTTTTCTTTTTTTTTTTTAAATTATTTTTTTAAAGTCTAAAATCCTTTTGCGCTTTTCCTTTGGATCCGTGGCGACAGCAGAGAATCATCTTCCCTGGTGAGCATCCATCAGGGGAGGAAGAAAGTGTGAGAGCACACAGGAGCGCGTCCGCGGTTTGTCGCCTGTGGACGGATTCACGGCAGCAAAGATGAGGGGGCAAACTCCCTCCTCGCCTCCTCCCTCCTCCCTCCTCCCTCCGCGTGCGTGCGAGCGTGCGTGCGAACGCAAACATGTGAGGTGCATCATCATCAGCCTCTCTTGTCCCCACTATCAGTCTTTCTAAAGGAGACACTGGTTGCTTCTGTACGAGATATTAATCTAATTAGCTGCAGATACAATTAGATTCCTGCTGTCACGCTTCCTGCAAACTCGGGATTCCAGGCAGTTACAGGTACCCCGGTGCAGACAATTCACGAGGAATAATGCAATAAAGCACACTTGCATTGCATTTCTAATTTAAATAATAAAAACAACAACAACAACTGGCTGCAGAGCTGATGTGCATGTGTTGCTGATGTTGGACTGAGGCTCTTTGGGTAAACATTCTATTCTATTCACAGCTGCCATGGTGACACAAAGCGTGACCCCTGTGATAGAACATCATTAAAGGGATGCTGCAGCTCCTTTGCTTTCTTATCGGGCCGACCGCTGGAGGTCAAATAGATTCAGACCTCATCTACTGCTGTGGAACCACTTGAAAATAAAAGGAAACGGTGCATCTGCCTGCATTTCCGTGCATGCATGCACATAATTGCATGTATTTTTACGAGCAGGAGTGTTTCGAAAACTTGAGACCCACATGACCCACACGTTTGCATATAAATATGATTATGAAGCTGACATACATGCTGAAAGTTCATTCAACATCCTCTTTCGCAACTGTAGGCAGCATCAGTATCTGCCAGTTCTCGCAAAAGCCCCCAGCCTGTCTCCTTCCCGTACCCCTACTACTAAAAAACCCACTTCATTCCTGTCATATGCATTGAGAATTCTGCAAGACTCAAACAGTTTGTCCCATTTTCCAGCTGAAGCGAAGGAAAGTCGTCTGAGAACAGATGTCGTTTCTGCATTTACAGCGGCGCTGACAAAAATGCAGAGAGAAAGAAAGAAAGAAAGAGAGAGGGAGGATCCACACCCCAAATGCACCGCAGTGTCTGTTTTTTCAGGTCACCAAGCTTGGAGTGGAAGGCAGAGTGACGGGCAAGAAGTTCAGTTTGCAGCCTGGGAGAGAAACGAAGGTGAGCCCGGAGAGACGAAGGCGCTGAGCCTGCTCACACACACACACAGACACCCGTGCTTCCCCACTGAGGACAGTCAAATCCAGTTCACTAAAGTGAGAATCTGTAGCCTTATCAGTCCTCTCGATGGGAAATGAAATTTTGAGTTGAGCCCTTTATTGTTGGGTTGAGGCTGTGGAGACTGGAGCAGGAGATAAACCTGCAGAAGACTTTCTGCAACTATCCTGACTTCTCTGGGGACTGACTCCAATAACAACAGGTCAGGCTGGGGGGCCAGGTGTTGTGCTGAGGCTCTCAGTGTAGCCATTTTTTTCCACAGTGTGGCCAAACGGGAGTTGCCAGCGCTTGAGTCATCTAAAAGTGCTTACAAACCAGGGCGAAGGTTCGGTCAGCCGCCCTGTGAGAAACTACAGCGCTGACAGAAAATCATCCCTGCTGACACAACACAGCAGAAAAGAAACGCTTGGTGGGTAATTTGGTGCGTAGAAAAGGATTACGGCTGGCATTATTGAGAGAGAAACAGAGCAAAAAGGAAAGAATGCATTTGTGAAGATGCTTTGAATTTTTAAAGTAACACTTTGAGCGCACAGCAAGCAGATCGGTCTTATAAAGAGCCTGAATTTTGCATGAAAGAGTAAACTGGTGGCCGCCAGCCCGGATCAATACTTATTAGTCAACAAGTCTGTTGTGTTCTTCCTTTCAGTCAGAAAGCCTGTGATTACACGGCCACCGGGAACACTGTTGCCAACTCCTGCCGCCTTTTATGGAGAGGTAAATGTTGAGAAACCAGGGTCGTCTTCTCCATCTCTGAAAGCAACAGAGCACAATTTGGCAGAGTTTACAACACGATTAGTGTGTCACTAAAGCCTCCAGACTAGACTCAAATTAGCGCCCGCATCAAAGACAAGGTTATTATGTAGAAAAACAAGTTTAAATGTGTTTAAACACTGCAGAGCAACGCTGACATTTCTGATGATACGTGAATGTGACAAGTGTGACTGTTAAATATGCAAACTCTGAATTAAAGCAGGAGCTGAAACAGGCATGCACGAGAGCACCCTTGTGCAGAACGCAATAAAAAGGTCATAACAGGGGTGATGTGGAGTATTAATGGAAAACTCAACCACCTTCCCCCATGTTAGCACAGGGAAATTGACTGTGGCTCACTCCAGTCTTTCACCGTAACCTTGCCGTGAGAAGCTCCTCTTTGCGGCGCTGGAAAATTCTCAGAACTCATCAGACCTCATTACCAACGCTTTGATGCTGGAACGAAGCGGAGGTAGCCTCCACCTGTCTTTGTTGTCGTGGCATATTTTGTCAGCAAGCTGGAAATGAAAGGGTGAACCGCTAGCCAGATTTCTATATAACTCAACCCTTAAAAGGTGAGACGGGGGGGCTTATGGGGCTTTGAAGGCGTTCAGTCTCTCTGCATCATATTTCCTTAGGAGGAAAAAGACATCAGGATAAATGGGTACTTTAGTTTGAAATAAAACCTTTTAATACACTAAGCATTCTAGAATTTTATTTAGAGAACAACTGGTAAGAAAACAACTGATCATCTAGATTGGAATACCGTGAGTCATAATTGGCTGCCATTTCAGGCCGCCCGGACTCTGCTGGAGCAGAACGGCGTGTACCAGGGTTGAGCCCAGCTCTGATGGTGGATGGACCCCACCTCATAACAAAATGCTATTTTCTGTCCACGTCGAATCTTCAGCTGCTGCTTCCGTTTGCAGGGGCCTTCGCGGCAGCCTGCAGGGTCCTCCTGGCCATCTCCAAGGCTCCCTCCACGCTCTTGTTTCCGCCAATAAATCCTCCAGCGTGGACGAAGATGCAGCCCTGAATCCCACTGAGCTCTGACAGAGCTTCGTCTCGAACGCCGCGCCACTCTTCCAGCAGGGGCAGCCTGCGACAGGAGAACAGGAAGAAGGGCGATCTTACAGATGGGTTCTACATGGTCAACAGCTCACATCCGCTGTCACATGATCAACATCCTCTTACATTTATTAATGTTGTTGCTATGTGATCAGATATTTGCAGCAAGCGCTCTGTGAAGCTCTTAAAAAAACATATACATAGATTTGCTGGAATATCATCAAAAGCTATTATGAAGAATTGCTAGTTGTGGCATGAATTAAATATTCATCAAACACATTTGTTAATCTTTGCAAATGTGACCTACTTGATTGTAATGATGTGTCTAGGGCCAATGTATTTCAGGAAGGCTTTGTGCTATAGAAGGAAAACTGTTGCGGCACAAGTGCCACGGTAATCAGCTCCAGCAAACAGGCCGTCAACAGTAATATGGGCCAAAATGTGCCACTGAAACAAAAGCTGGGTGACGGCAATCTCACACAGGGATGGAAAGGATGAGCTATCATGAGGTTTATGAGCTGGTCCCAAAAACAAGGGCCCAACTTTCAGATGGTGATGGCTCATAAAAATGTAAAGCAGTTGGTCTCCCAGCGTCTGGAGGTAGCCCGCACAGGTGTCTGCAGGCTGGTGGATCAGAGCAAACACATCACTTTTACTGGGGTCGGTCTCATCTCGATGGGGGTCATCACAAACTAACGGTAATTTTAGTCTTATTTTATGTTTCACACCAACATTTTAGTGTTCACCTTTTGCCACCTGCTCTTTTTCCAAACAGGCTTTAAACAAGTGTTTAGATCTCCTTGAATTATGAACATGAATCTCAAACGATTCCTTAACTTCCGCATGATGGATACATTTAGGATGTAACAAGAAGACTGAAAAAACATGAAATCATGTTAAAAACAACACCAGAACCTTTTCTTAGGAAAAGATGCACAAAAAAAAACACTCGACAACCTTATTCTTGCGGGGACCATTATAGGACAACATGGGGAGGAGAGCATTGCAAACCTCTAATCCCTGTTAAATGAATCAGACAATCGATAGCTCCACAGTATGGCTTGGAAACGATCTCAACGGGAAAGGTCAACAGGGCTGGTAATGAGGGAAGGAGTAGGTGGAAGATGGCTTGTTGTTACGACAGGCCAGGAAGCTGTCGTTCTTACAATGACCCGTCTGAGCGTGAGAGGTACTGCTTTCATGCGAGGAAGGTAAGAAGAGAGAATAATAATGCAGAACAGGGGGTCAGGTCAATAAAATACCAAATAAACAGAAGCGGACCGACTTGTTTGGACAGATGATTTAGAATCACTGCAGCTTGTCAACTGAATTTTATCTGTAGCTTCACTGGTTGACTTTTCTCTGCACTCTGTCGGAGAACAGCAGCAGCAAACGCAATCCAAATATGCTACAACTAAACTAGCAGTAAATTAGGGGAAAAGGCAGAATAAGCTCTGCCCATTATTCTTTTGCTCAAGCCAAACTGAAAAGGGAACACACTAAATACACAGAATTTTCTTTTTAGGCACTAATTTGTTCTGCAAATATCTTATCATTGATAGACATAAACAAAATACATTTGAAGTGAATGAGCCTAATAACATAGCATGTTGGAGTGTGTGATATCTTGCAGGCTACAAATCCAAAGAAAGCTGTTTTCCATTTCTCTGTCTTCTTCCTAACAATGTGAAGGCGATAAAAATAGACCTTTCCCTACAGGTGCAGTGCCCAGCACACAGGTGATAACAACAGCCCTCTCACAGAACCAGCCCATGCCCACTGGGAGGAAGCAGACCGCCCAGGGAAAGGGCCATCTGCAGCTCCGTGTTGTTTTTATCCAGCTCACAAACCACTGTGTCATGCAGCTAAGCACAGAAACCTGTGTTAAATAAAATTATTAAAACGCTCCCGCAACCACGAGCCTTGTGGTTGACTTTTAGTTGAAAGCGCCGCCAATTTTTTTCCCCAAATGGAAAATGTGCACCCTGGGACGTGGCAAAAAATTGCGAAAGGTGTGACACAGAGATAAGGGTGGCCGGGAGACATAGAATTACTGGGCAAAAGGGTGACATAGACAGGAGAAAAAAATATCATGAAAATGAAGAAAATGATTATCAGACAGAAAAAAATACTGCACAAATACTGAGATGCAATCTGAAACACAAAGTGCAAGAAAAATATGTTCTAAAAGAAGAGTAAGTGGACTCCACGAGTACAGATGAAATATGTAGCCGAGTGAGAAAGAAAATGAGGATAATAATACGCTTTAGTAATTCCACAAGGGGGAACCACTGCTGATCAGGTCAGGACTCAATCAGAGCTCTTGCCACGTCTATGTGGCCTGCAGTGCATCCATAATGAGACATGACAAGCTCAGGACGACGGCAAGACACCTGCTGTCAATGGCAACTAGAATTCTAAAGAACACTTTCTCTCTGCTGACGGCGCTTACTGGAGTGTCTCCAAAGGGGCTAGAAGCATTTCTGAATGTGGCATGTGAAGGTTAACTGTAATAATATAGAACAAAATCACAAGGGCAAGCTAAAAGCTTTAGAATGCTTTTATATTAAAGGTGGATTTCAATAAAAATGCAGTTCTAAACTCTCAAAGAACTACTTTTGTAAGTAAACAACAAGACTTATGTAACTATCATCCTTACATGTTAAGGGCCATTTACAGATGGTGGCAAAAAGATAAAGTACAGGTTATAACACTGTTTACTGTTAGGCCAAAGAAAACAAGTAATAAACAGGAAAATGTCAGATGACATGGTGGGATTTCAAGGCTAATGTATCATTCTCTATAATGACCTAACTTGTGCAAGTCATATTGGAATGTACACAAAGATGTTTCAGGTGCTTCAGGGTCCAACACGATCTTTAGGAAATAATGACAAAGATAGTTCTTTGATTACCAGCAGTGATCTGTTTTCCTGTGGCAAGCACTAATCCACCAACCCTGGATAATGAGGTATCCATGCCACCAGTGAGGGAAGTAGTATAAAGTCACCTTTCTGTGCTTCAAACAACAGAGAAGAAGAAGCAGCCCACCCATGATTGAGTCTGACTCTTTCCATCACAGGCTCACATCAGAAACCGTTCTGATTCCTGACGTCCTCTAACAGACATATCTGATAGCTCTGCTGTAAAATCAGATTCATTAGCACTGATTTCCTGCACTGAGCCAACTGGACATACTAGACTAAAATCACAAATCCTTGCTAATCCCAATGCCCTTCCATTCAGAACAACTCCTGGATAAGCCTCGAAAACATGCCACATAAAGCCACTGAAGACACCATGCTTGCTCATCCATATGATAACCATGGGTCGTGCATGCTGGGATTTCAAACACCAGTCAAACAACATGTAAGGAGTCCGGAGGGAACTCTGATGACGTGACTACAGCAGCACTCTGGGTCAGAGTGAAGGAGACGATGTGGTAAACAAGCCTGCTTCAAATATAACAAACGCGGGCGTGAAAGGTGCTAATCCAAAGACAAGTGCGTAGAAACGCTCTTTGCCTTGTGTTCACCGTCACGATTGCCTGACAAGAATACAAATATGACTTAACAAGCACGCAGGAGACACAAGAGCGGCACTTGAAGGTTTGAGGGACCTCATTATTGCTGCAAGATGCAACAAATGCTCCGTATCAACAGTGTGCAGATGTGCACGAGGCAACGATATATGTGAAAAATACTACTGGAATAGCAAGATGCACTGGGGGTTGAAAGGAAGAAAATAACATGCTCTTTCAGTGGCAGCTAATTTGAAGCGCTGCTCCTAATCACCGACGTTCTCAGCACTTTACATTGATTTTCTGTCTATCCAACAATTTACTCAAACATTCTACCATTGACTTAGAAAGCACTCAGAGCTTTCTGGGCAAAAAACACTCCTGATTACATCACAGACATTGGCTTGATACCACTGATGAAAAGCCAGATGGCTCCAATCATCTTTAGCCTAGAGGACGAAGAATCAAAGATTTAAAAGAAAAAGACCGTATTTTAACGCGCCAGACCACAGCGCAGTTTTTCTTTGCCTCGTTCCATCTTAAGTAAGCTGAAGAATGCTGCAGCGCGAGATGAGACCACAGCTACGCTCTGCTTGCATCGGCCATGGAACATGCTGTTTGGATACAGCAAATGTGTCAGTGGTCATCACGTGTTTAACTACAAGGAGAAGTGAACTTAGCTTGTGTAAGCCAAGTCATCATGGATCTCCTTATGACCTATACATGGCTGAAGGTCATTTTAAAAAGAGCAGAATATGCATAATCCTGTAGCTCTGCTAAAAAAACACAATAATGACTTACAAAACTGCTTTTTTTATAAATAGAATTTTAACACAGATCACAGTAATGGAGGAGAGAATGAGTGTTCTTCCCCTTTGGTAAGAACTCAAATGGTAGAGTGCTAAAATAGGGAATGAGCCTCGGCTATCCTCGATGTAGAACACCCAAAATAAGCCCAAGGGCCGTTTTTTTTTTTATTCCTGGAAGAGATGCTTTTATGGTTTGAGTCCACTGTGGTTCAGGATTAAGAAGTTTAGCAATAAATATTTGATGCTTTCAAAAAATTGCATGCAGAATAATAATACAAATAAAATAAAATACCAAACCAAACCAAGGAAATAAAATTAACCTGGTGAGAAATTAAAATGCCAACACCATCAAAATCAGCTTGTTTAAAGCAGCAGGAAGGATGATAACACTGGTATTTAAGGATGGGTGCATCCTTAAATAACAGTGGTTAAAACCTTTTCAAACAAGAACAAAACTTCTGCTGCAAATACCAGACAATCCTGGCTGACCTCCTCCAAATAAAGATGACCATCTACTGTGGAGGCAGATGACACCCTAACCCTTTTTATATTTTAAAACGGCAACCGAGAGTATATTCACATTAAATACAAACTGGGTTTGAAAATGCAGAAACGGCAAAAACATCCAGTACCACACCTGTTCTGGAAGGTGTTGAGCCCAGCGGGGACACACTGGATCCTCCACTGCCCATTCTGGTCAGCGTAAAGGACAAACTTGATGGGTGTCTCCACATTGAGCTCCTTCTCCAAAGCAAAAAGATGCTCCTTCCAGGGACAACCACCCTGGGAAAAAAGAAGTACCTCCCCGCTGGGATCAACCTAGAAACAAAAAGAGAAGCAAAAACCATATTTAGTAGATTTATGATGCTGTCGGCACTAATTTTGTCTAGAAAATACTGCTTTGGTAAAAATATTTTTAGGTTGTCTGTGAAGAGTTGCATCGTGTGCACCAGAGAGTCAAACATGTCAGAGTGATGGCTTTTTTTTACAGTTACAGAGAAAGATGAGACAATTTTCCACTCCAAAGTTCAGAGGAGAGGGGCAAACTTTAGCAACAAGGGAATATCAAACAAGCCATCTTGGCTTGTTTGCTTTTCGATGTTCCCACATCTGAATTTTTCAAATGAAGACCACAGACGGGGCATTGCCTCCACGCTCTCGCACACTGACTCGTATTTTAGATTTTTGATCAGATCGCGCTGCCTTCACAAGACACTAACAGGGCACGACTAATCACGACAGAGGCAGAATTCTCAGGACAGTTCTTAGTGCACTGACAGTCAAAACTATTACGAACAAACCTGAAACCTCTTCTTAACAGCTTCTTCTACCACTGCACGAGCAGGCAGCCAAGATGACTGGTAGAACTCCAGACGGTCCAGGAACTCCTCTCCAACCATCTGCATGGCCTGTCTGAAACCCTCCTAAAAAAGAAAAACAAACAAACATGATGTCTTAATGTTTTGTAGGGAATATACTGGCAAAATGCTAGAGGAGCACCATTATTGTCCATTCTTCCTCTTGGACACAGACATCTGTTTACAAGCATCAAATTTCTGCCTATGGAACATGTTAAGAGAATAACCGTGATGAAAGAATTACCGTAGCTGATTAGGGGATGAATTGGCCGACCAAAACAGACCCTTATGCTGATAACTGCGTAAATTACTGAAGCCAATTATGAGACAAAGATGTCAAATATATCTAGATAGGAGACTGGCTGCAGACAGACTGTTTGATGACAAAAGCTTCAAACTGCATTTTGCCTGTTTTTATTTTTCCTTATTGATCAAAAAGAAAATAGTATTCCAATCACTGTTTGGATGAGAGCTGCAGATCCACAAACACACCAGCGTTTGTAAAATAATCTATTCATTTCATTTTATAAACATTTTATAACCACGAGTATTAACACAAACGGTCCTTCAGCTCACCTCGGTGTCTTGACTCTTGCTGTTCCAGCGAGGGTTCAGGTGGGCCACACGTGCACTCAGCGTGGTGGAAACAGTGTAGCGTGCCTCTCCGTCATACTGTGAAATGCCGTTGTCTACAGCATCCACCTCCTCCACAAAGTTCTCATAAAGCTGTGCAAAGAAAAACAACAGGAGAAATTATGGACTGCTAATGATAAAGGCAACTAGCTTCTCTTTAAAATGTGTCTTGACAGATACAGACATGCAGAAAAAAGAGAACTACGTATAATATCCTGACTGAGGTCTGTTTGCTCACAGTATGTGAGCCTTTACTGAAGTCCAAAGTCCACGACCAAGACCGATGTGGTGGTTTAACAAAGATTTTCAAACATTACTTGCCAAAGAGTTGACATTTTGCAAACTCTATTTCAGTAGAGGGCAGACGCTCACTCGTCGTATGAGCCTCGGTTTAAAGACTTGGCATGCATCAAAATGGTGGGTTTTGCGATTGATGTTCATCTTGAATATTTGAAAAAATGGGGAAGCTTAAAAATCAGCCGTCGTTCAAGAATCTCCACCGTTCTCTTTTCACCTTGTCATAGAGCACCTCCAGCTCTCTGTCCTGCTCCTTTAACTTCGTCAGCTCTGCCACCAGCCGACGGCCAAAGTGCATGTAGACGAGGCCTGCAGAGCTGAGCTTGGTGACCCATGGCTTCTCCGGGCACAGGCTATGGAAAGTCTCTGTAAAAGTTCTGCAGATACAGTAGACAGCAAAAGGTCATTCGTATTTTTATTTCGGTGCTGGCAGAACAGGCTTTTATTCAGTGAACATCTGACTGACCAAAACAAGCACGCTGTTGCTGAGAGCCTCTAAATGGCCTCCAGGAGTGTGTGAGTGAGCAGATGCTGGAGTGGAGGCAGGACCCTCTCTGGCTGTGCTTAGGGAAGCACATCACCACGATGACTCCCGTCATCCATTTGTTTCTTAGCTAATCTTTCTCGCTTCAAATTTACTACCAGCACATTTCTCACTGGTTGAAGTTCCTACAACACTTCTCTGCGCTCCCACTGATGATGTCTGATACTTTAGAATGAAAGAGACACCAAGAAGAGTAAACCCTGATGTTTTACACCTAATTTGATATTTTCATCTTTAAATGCTTCTTCAGTAGGCCGTCCGCTGCCTCCGGATGAAAGCTTCGCATGGATGGCGATGTGCCAGAAATCAATAAAAAGAGGATTTAGAATAATCTATAAATGCACTTTATACCGTAGCTTTCGAGTCTGCATTAACGGCAGACAGAAGGCACACCCTGGAGGGTTTAGCAGCCTGAGCACAGAAATTTAAAACGCCACTGGAGGTTTCTCCTCAACCATGTGCTGAAATGATGGTCCTCAACACACAGGCCCTGCTGCTCATTTAATTTGGCCTTAATTAAGATGCCCAGTTTGAAGAGCAGCAGAAGACAGACCCTCAAACGAATGAGTGACATATTAGTGAAGCACGGAGCAATCACAGCCATTAGAGGGCCTAATTGGCCAAGCTGAGACATCAGGAGGCGGGAGCCAATGTGGGAGGAAAGGGAGTGAAATGGACGAAAGGATGTAATAATCATCAAATAAATCAGGTAAATTGGTAAAGTTAAAAACTAAAGTAAGACATGTTCCATTAGGGATGTTAGATGAAAACAACATTCTGTCTCATCTGCATCATAAAAAAAAACACCCAATAAATGAAAAAGCTCAGATACTATTAAATATTATTATCAATTGCCTCACAGACACATCTCTTTTTATTTTTCAATGTGCAGGCTGCCATGAACTTTACATCTTGGCAGTACTAGAGAGGGAAAATATTTCAATAGAACCAAATTACCATGGCTGTTTTTTGAATAAAAAAAAAAAACCAAAAAAAACAAAAAACGTACAAACCTTGAGTTTCTTTACATCTGCCACAGTCTAACTCATTCTGTAGCGTAACAAAAGGCCCCAGTCGTGCCCTGTCTCTTTAAAACCTGATGCTCTTGCTGCACAGTACTCACGGTGATGTTTTTGTACTGCTGTCAAACACATTGTCAAAGTCAGGGCAATAAAATGCTGCTGAAATTAGCACTAATTGCTCCTGTTAGCATTCAGGCCCATCACAACTTTCTATCTCATATGGGAGTGACAAACACGTATTCTGGCGGCCCCTGACAGAGATGTGGCAGCCTCCGAGCCTCGTGAACCCACCGCAGGAGGGCCTTCATTTGTAGCAACACTAATTATCGCTAACCACCCACCGCGAAGAGAGGTCTGACATATCTTTATCACCCTGGTCATAAAAGCCATGGCTGATTATCATCAGGACATTAGGCTAACAAGACATCTGAATGAGCTAATGGCTCGATGTGATGACAGTTTGGTGTGGAGCAGAGCTCTCCGCAGAAACTTTGGAAGGATATTTAGCAAAAGGCCATGATTCAATTTCCTCTACGCAATTATGCAGTGATGTTCAGTGTCTAAGCAGATGCTGCGATGAAAAGTTTACCCTGAGCAAAACTGGGTTTGGTCTGATGACACAAAATAAACAAGTTCAACAGTTCTGCAGAATGATGGCAGAGAAACATGTGGTCACTTTAAGACACAAGGGTTCGTGTACTTTTTTTTGTATTACAGTTGTATTTCTGGAGAATGTCCCATGCCTCTTGCCCAAAGACAGCTGGGATGTTCTAAAACCATCTATTAAGCTTGAGAAATTTAAATATAAAGCCATCGCTTCCAAGCAGTGTAGCCATACCTCTGGTGGTGGTCATAACGATGCCTCTTCGGGTCAAATTCTCCTCCTACGTCGACAACAATGTCACACTCTGCAAGCTGTGCCGGGTCCCTGGTGCGAATGATCTCTGCGTCCTTTGTGATGAATAGGAAATCAGGTGAGTAATTAGTATTTAGTGAGAATTTTTTAAAGTTTCAGGACAAAAATTACAACGTTACATGACACTTGTTTTAGCATCTTTCTGTTTGGCGTCAATTAAAATCCATCTTTTTGCTAGATCTTTCTAAATCTTAGCTTTGTCAGTTTTTTATAGTTAAATAAATTTCAATTACGATTTGAATTAGAAGTAGAACTGCATTTAGTAGAATCTACAGTTCTGCGTCTTTATGGTAGCTCTTTTGTCCAAAAGCACCCCCAGCTGGAGTCTTAAAGTATAACAATTTTGACGAGAGAATAGGTTTAAAATGGTTTAAAAAGACACTGCAGTCAAAATGAACCCTAAACATTTGTTCTTATCAGCATGTGATGTACTAAAATTACTAAAATTACTAAAAGTACTAAATCTTTACGACTGATGTGGTTTTATGTGTTGTATTGTGCCGTAGAACGCACCCCTAGTAAACTTTCACTATAACAGTGTAACGTGTACGAAACTCACTTTGGTTTAATATACTAGTCTTATCTATATAATGTAAAAAGCATTTAATACTGGGGACTAAAGAAAAACATGTACACAGAGGGTGATTTTCAAGTAGCATTGTGCTGCGAAATGCCCCCCCGGGAATAGAACATAGATTACTTGCTCTACTGAAAACGCTTCCAAAGCGTCTAAGTAACCGATGTTCTTTTCAACACAAAATCATAGTAACACATATATTATATAATTAACACAAAGCAACAAATTGATCAGGGTGTATTTTAAAGTAGGCGCGGTTTACGGCAAGGGTGATTTCTGATTGAAACCTACCTTGTACTCCGGTAACTGACGGAGAAAGAAACAGGCCAAAACCTCGTCACAGTGAAATGTGCCGTTGTGTGTTCCAATCTTTTTGAAAGTCATGTTTTCGGTGCAAAGTTTCTTCGGTTCACTTGACATGTATCGTTGTTCTACGCGCCTAGTATGCAGCGAGAAGCGGCGAATTTGTTGAATGAACCGTCTTGTTATAAAGACGAATCTAATAGTCCTTATTCTAGGCTTGGTTCGTAACAAATTAAATGTTACAGTGAGCATACGCACCACTTAAAGCCGTTCTTTTTACAGATTCAGACTTGTGCCTAAATAAAAACTAAACACGATGGAATCAGAAGAGGCAGGCGGACATATTTAGCAGGCGGACAGGAAATGGTGCATCTGCTTTGTGAACCGATGGAAACATTAGGACACGAGAGACAGTTTACTAGTACCGGCAACAATTTATTATTATTATTATTATTATTATTATGATGATGATGCTCCCCCCCCTTTGGGGGGGGGGGGGGGGGGGGGGGCGGTGATAAGAAGTAAAAATAAAATAAGAAATAAAAAAAAAATATTATTTATTTAAATTATAAAAAAAAAAATATTATATTTTATTATTAAATAATAATAATATTATATAAATTAATAATATTAATATTTGATATAAATATTATAAAATTATAAAAATTTTTAATTTAAAAAAATTATTATTTTAAAAAAAATAAAAAA
>CAAE01014979.1:3576739-3591006 GCA_000180735.1 Tetraodon nigroviridis
TATTTACCTCCATTAGCCTTAAGCACCTCTCATTTGGTGACAAGTTTGTTCCCCCAGCACATTATAGTTGCACTGTTCAAACCCACCGTATATGTATTATTTAAGACAAAACTGTTGTTGGTGAACTGCAAAGTTTCTGTCTAACAGGGAGGGATGCCCCGCAGCGTTCATTCTGTGCATGTTGGAGTAACAACAGAGACAGAGACTGATTTTGGTGGACATCAGAGGCAGCAGCACAGACCCATGTGGGACTGAACATCCCTGATCAGGAGCCATGTAGCAACTACAAGCATTCATAAATAAATTACTAAAACAGCCTAAAAAAGGGAAAAAAGAGTGAGGAGATTGAGAGAGAGAGAGAGAAAGAGAAAAATTGTTGCTCTCTTTTTAGCTCACCTGCACTAAGTATGAATACAAAAAAAAAAATCACAGACATGGAATTTAGTAAAAACAAAACAGTGATTAAAAAGTAGCCTATTTTTGCTGTTATTTATTTCAACATCAAATGTTCCTTTTTTATCATTTTCACCTGAGATTCTGTAATTTTTATTATTGGGGAAAGTGGGTACAAAACTTGCTCATCTGTCAATTTTATACCAGTCAATTCATTTCTTTAATGGCATGGATAAACTCTATTGGCGTCTTGGTTTGTTTGTCCTCAGACAGAAAACAATTCTTATTTTTAAATAACATTTGAAGCAGAAGGTGGGTGACTTAAACTCCACTACTGAGTTGTCTTTGTTTTGGTTTGAATTTGGGAACACCCTGCAGAGGGAGGAATCTGTCTGCTACACACGCTTGCTTGATTGCTGGAGGTTTCCCCCACTGGCTATAAGCGGTGCGATGAGGTCATCGTTGGGGTTTAAACCCAACACAGCATAATCTGGGAGATAAGAGCTGGGATTTGGATTTAGCACTCAAAAAGGGTCACGTACCATTTAGACTGTCAGTCCCCGGCTCAGATGGGATCCCCAGCTGTCCCACAAATTTCAACTCCCCCTTTGTCTGCCAAATAGTTTGACTCTTGGAAGATGTTCCAGTGTTTACACTGATTTCATGATCTCCCTGGATTTTCCTGACTTGTAAAGCAAGAAGTATTTTTGCCTTTTACAGGATCTACTAACATCCAGTTTGGTTTTCTTTACTAATCCTCCTAAAAGCTGTGCCCAGACTGTCTTTAAAATGCCTGATCATGGTAAAGTGTTGGACTTTTTAGTGCTTTTTTTTAAAAGTAACGCACTAGCACCTACTCTCCGTGGGGGATAACTCCAGTAAAAAGCCTATTTGTTCGGCTGGTATGACTTTCCTGCAGCTCTCCTCTGAGGCAGACGGTGCAGCTCTCACAGATTATGTGCCAATCGCGCATACAGTGGGCATTAACAGGGTTTGAAAGGATCAGCACGACGCAGTCCAGTGGAACGCTGCATGCCTTAGCCATGACATCATTTTGATCACCTCACATACCGACTGACCCTCCTCCTCCTCCTCCTCACTTCCACCCTTCCATCTACCTGCGGACGTCCCGCGCCCGAACGCACCAGAGCTCGTCACGGCGCACCGCGCCTCTCATAGGAGGACTCGGCACTCCCTCCCTCCCCTGCTCTTCTCTATCCCTCTGCTCCCCTCTCCTCTCCGGTTGTGTTTACTATGTAAGAGAGTGGTATATATATGTTCAGGAGCGTGCGCAAACCGCATCCTCACAGGAGAATGGAAAGGGAATAGGAGGTATAGGAGAGCGGAAATATAGCGGGGGATCGCCTCCATTGGTGACATAAATACGCGAGAGAAGACGCAGTGTGGAGATACATCGGTGTGCGTAAAGGAGGTGAAGCGATTACATTGGCCTCATCAAGCAAGAGGTCATTTATTAGGCGGTGGTTTAAACAAAATACCAAACTACAGTGTGGATCGCGCGTTTACAACCACCATCCATGGACATCAGCTTGTGGCACTGAGGTAGGTTTCGCTTTTTAAACGGCATCGTCGCATCAGAAGCAGCAATGTGAAGGTCTGCGATTGCTCTGTTGTTGAAAAATATTATGCGTTATCCCGATGTAATTAGTGTGTCTACCTGCAAGTTTTGTGTTGTCACTAATGATGAGGGGGGGGATCCAAAACCTCCGGGAGGTGCGTGGAAAAAAAAACCAAAAAAAACCCGAAGCGCCCCTGATGCAGCCACAGCGCGCTGGCCTGTATCAGAGCGTTTCCAAGCAGCTCCCTGCAGCTCCCTGCAGCTCCCGCAGCTGATACCTCCAACAAATAGTAGGAGCTTTATGGAGAGGCTGGCTCAGTCAGTTGTGAATGATGTATAATTGTTCCAGGTTTAGACACCAGCTGTGTCTCAGTGATGGGGTTTGTGCCTGCGCCCAAAATTCTAATGAAAATGATTTCTCCCCCCTTAGCTGATGGACTCTCCTGGTCGGGATTGAATTGATTTATTGTGTTTCTTATTCTAATTTTATAGTTTATTGTAGTATTACCCTGCCTTATGAGCAGCAGACATTTCTGGTTGACATCTACCCATCTACAGGGTGGAAGGTGGGAATACATTTGAAATTAAATAAATGTAAGTTTGCAGGATGGTGCCAGAGGTGAAGGTTGTTGTTTGTATCGTTATTTCAGGGAGAAACTGTCAGATTTCGTTGCCTGTCGGGAATAGCAGAGGTGAAGTTGATTGTTTCCAAAACCATCTGACAGGAAACACGTTTTTACCCTCCACTGAGCTTGTACACGCTGTTGCCCAAGGAGAAGACTTCACACAGCCTTCATCTGATTTCAATGCCGCAGTGATATCGCTGAAGAAAAACACCCTTGCCACCGTTCAGTCTTCATTTGATTGGGTTTTCTGAATAATATCCCCTATAAGGAAACATTTAATTAAATTGAGCTTACCTAAGATAGAAGGGTTGTATTATCTGTGGCATGTTTCATTAAAAGTAAAAATGCTTTCCTCTTCACCCTGGATTAAATGTGATAAGAAGTCATTTCAGCTTGTAACTAATTGCCAATATAGCTTTGATGGAGGAATTAATGTTGACGTGTGGCATAATTTGTTCTGTGTCTGTTTTAATATGCAGTATTGGATTTTTTGCTCTTGTTTATTCTACCTTTTATGTTTTAACGCTTTTAGAAAATGGCTCAGATTTATTTCTAATATAACAGATGATAGGTTTCAACTATATAGACAATATCCACTATATATGGGGTTTTTTTTCTTTTGATGCTAATTGTCTTTTTTCCTCTCTCTTTGATCTTGTCAAGGTTTCCACTTCGCCAGATGTTCTGATGACCACAGCCCCTTATGGCGCTTATTCACGAACCGCGCGCACCTTCCCCTTCCTTGTCGGGCTTCAACACACCCCTCTCCGATCCCCCATCCTTTCGCCGTCTCGATGCCGAAACGCCCTGCACCCCAGAGATGGACCTCACCCCAACCCAGTGTGTCCTTCGCAACGTCCTCTCCATAGACACCGGCGGTGCTGTTGAGTCTAGAGGTGGAGGGGACGGAGAGGGACACACTGCTGGACAGACCCAGACACCGGGGGAGGAACAACAGGATCACTTTGCCAACAGCGTCCTTAAGCTCCACGATCACGGTGGAAGTCCTGGGCTGACCGAGGGAGAGGGCCAGGAGCTGGAGAGCAGCATGGTCAGAAGCCAGGCAGGTGACGGCAGGCTTCAGTGCCAATCTACCGCAGGAGGGTTTCTGGAGGGGTTGTTTGGGTGTCTTCGTCCCGTCTGGACTATGATTGGCAAAGCTTACTCCACGGAGCACAAACACGACCTGGACGGTGAGTCTGAAACTCAAATGTGTAATCAGTGGAATTAATTGTGCAAAAAAAAAAAAAAAGATCCTAGAAAAGTGACTCCTTCAATGGCCACGTGGTGAATGAACGCCTTCCTTGACATGATGGAACTGCAGCCAGAGACTCTATCAAAGCAGCAAAGGGTTTATTTTCCCCTGACAGCCCCTCCCTGTCCCTTTCCCTATCGGGGCCCTCCCCATCCTCTGCACCCCCCCAATTGAAACATGCTCCCTTCATCGCTGCGTTGTTTATGTCTGCAGCCACTACAATAACGCGTGGCTCCCCCGGGAATCCCTCCACCAAATCTGCCGCATGAATAATGCATGGCCACGCTCTGACCCTCTCATCTCTATTAACGCAAACCTGACAAACACACATGTGAGCTGACTGAGCCCACACGCATAACCATACCCACAAATAGGACTGCTTAATGAGTGTGAGTGGAACACAAAACATCACAGAAAGAAATACGACAACAATAAACTTGATAAAATAAAGGCACCATCGCACACCAGGAAGTAAAGTGGCAGATTTATATGTCATTTTTTTTTCTTCCTTCTGTCGTTTTATTAGCCATTTCACCCCCTCACCTCCCCCTCTTTCCCTCCACTTCATTGTCTCCTTTCCACCTTTTCATCCCGAGCTGTTATCACTCCCAGCCCATCTGCACTTTCGCTGCATTTCCTCTGTGAAGTCGCATAAATGGTCCAGGGGTAAAACAGATACTATAAAAGTGAAATAAATATGGCTATTGCAGCTGAATGCCTGCCTGTCATAATTCAAAAGCCTATTCTTACGCTATAATTGGATTGAAATGTATCGTCATAGAAAGCAGGAACAACATCTGTCCTTTATTCATTATGAAGGACTGAGATGCTCGTGAGCAGTCAGGCTGCTGCTGCTGCTGTTTTGTTGGGTCAGATGTGGCTTATGCTTTAATATGTCCTCACTCTATTACCAGGAAGCATTAATCATTTATAGCATCTTTATTACCTTATTAATATGATGAATGTGTCTGAATCTTCTTCAAGAACAGCAGCAGAGCGGGATGTGTATTTTCTCTGTATTAACCCTCTGCCTTCAGTCACATATGTGCCTGCTGACCCTCATTCTCACAAATGCACCCCTCAACACACACACACACACACACACACACACACACACACACACACACACACACACACACACACACACACACACACAGTGAATAATTTCATAATATATTGCTTAGCCTGCTACTTTAAACCTATCCATCACTAAAGGTCTGTCTCCAAGCCACACCCTAACCTCATCCCAGATTCCTAGATTCAGTCAATCGCCAACCAGACCTCAAATCTCAAACTTAGACCAGCCAAAAAGTCTCCACTATGCTAGTTAAATTCATATTTTAGTATTTTGGTTGTGTTGGGAGCTTTACTGCACCAACACATCCGTCCTTACCCCCCACATCCCCTCTCACCAAGCAGTTCCCCCTCCTCTCATCCAAGCCTCCCCTGAGCCTCGGACCCCTGTTTCGTGTCAGCCCCACAATGGTGCTAAGCAGGATTTAGGATGCTGGGAAAGAATACCCAGGAGATTAGCGCTTCCTGCCTGCCCGCCTGTGTGCTCTGGGTTAAGATGAGGTCTGAAGAAGATACACTATCAGTGTGAGCACTGTACTGACTGGTAATGCCTGGGCTTACCACGCCGTTCAGTGCTATTCTCACTGTTAAATATCTATTATGCTGGTATAAGTCTCCTTTAAAGTGTTTCCACAAATGGGTTTTTGGCCCCCTCATAGCATCAAAACAATGCACAAATAATATTAATGACAGCTGGCATATAGGAATTATTAAACTTGCTTTGTTTTCAGACTTAACTGTATTCAGTCTATATGTTTGCAGTTGTTTTTATTTTATTTTATAAAAAATGTGTTTATAAAATCACACAACAGATTGTACAATTTAAAAAAAATTTTTGATGGATTTTAATCGAATGCCACCATTGGTAATGGTCATAATGCTTAATTTTGTGATGATATAATAGGAATGAAAACAAATTATTAGTCTAAAATAGCACCCGGAACATTATCATCAAGCCCAACTTTGGTATAACTGTGGGTTTTTCTTTCAATCCATCAGTGAAACTGAAATCTCCTAACCGAAACGCCCTCTGTTTCCCCTCCACCTCAGAGGCCTGGGAGGTTCCCTTTGAGGAGATATCTGACCTGCAGTGGGTGGGCAGCGGCGCTCAGGGGGCTGTCTTTCTGGGCAAGCTACACGGACAAGAAGTGGCAGTAAAGAAAGTGCGGAACATCAAGGAGACGGACATCAAGCACCTACGCAAGCTCAAACACCCCAACATCATCACGTTCAAGTTAGTAGAAATCACATCGTTGCTTTGACTGAATTATTCAGTGAATTAAGGCTGTACAAAAGAACTAAGAAATGTGGAGTATGGAATGATCATGTGATTACTGTTACAGGTCTATCAAGTACTGTTTTAACATGCATCCTTCTGTGCTCTTTCAGAGGTATATGCACGCAGGCCCCCTGTTACTGTATCATCATGGAGTACTGTGCACAAGGGCAGCTGTATGAGGTGCTGAGAGCAGGCAGGAAGATCCAACCATGCCTGCTCATGGACTGGGCCATGGGCATCGCGGGGGGGATGAACTACCTGCACCTCCACAAGATCATCCACAGAGACCTGAAGTCCCCAAAGTGAGTAGAATAACATCTGTTTCATTTTGTAATGTAAAGTTTTTATTGCATTTCCTAATTGCAATATGATATTGCAAATCATTTTGTTCTGTTAGACCAGAAATTGACAACAGACATAAACTAAATAACTTTATCGTAATCATTTTTGTACAGTAACTTATATTTCTGACCTCAGTTTCACATATTTGCAGATTTACATCACATGTTTCTTTCAATTCTAAAAGTTGCGCTGTTTACCTTTCAGCATGTTGATCACTTATGACGATTCGGTGAAGATTTCGGATTTCGGCACGTCCAAAGAGCTCAGCGACAAGAGCACCAAAATGTCCTTTGCTGGTACGGTGGCCTGGATGGCCCCCGAGGTCATACGCAATGAACCCGTGTCAGAGAAGGTGGATATTTGGTAGGTGTCACATCCCCTTAAAACTGTCGAAAAATTTCAGCCTCTTTCACGATTTCCCTAATCTGCCACAGAATCTGATTAGCTGCAGCACAGAGCGCAGGATCTTGTTTCGAGAAAATCTATTCACTATTGCATACAATATCTCCTTACATGAAATTCTATAGGGCTTCTGCTGTATCTGATGGGTTAAGCCCTGATTCCCCTCAGTGCATGCTCTATCCCTCCCTTTTCTCTCTCATCCCGCATCCCTCCATCACTCCTACCCCTGTACCCTGAAAGGAGTGATGGCTAATTTAATAATTGATTTGCCAGATGCTGCAGTGCTCAGGAGAGGCTGGAATAACCTTCTGAGCCTGCAGAGGGTTTGGCACAGAGCCAGCAGTGCATTAGCAAGGTTGTGGAAACAGGATTAAAAAGCTTTTGGTGCATAAAGACAGTGAAGCATATGGGTCTACTCTGCCCTGTTTTAGTTTATGTAACGTGCACAGCAGCATACCTCACCAGCTTTTGTGAAAACATGTCACGTGTGCACAGATAGCTACAGTATAGTAAGAGGACTCTAAAAATATCACAGTGATCCTTCTTTTTTAAAATTGAAGGTGGAGGAAATGGTTTTATTTTAAGCAAGCCACATCACATCTGTATTACATGTAATGGTTTCATAATTGATCACATTGAGGAATGTTACAGTTACATTGTAGCCATCATTTAAAACATTCAGTAGCTGTACTCATCATTTACACTGAGCTCAGGGAAGAGACTAAATATATACATAAACACACAAATCTTCAAAGCTGCACATGATGCTACAGGCACCTTGGATACTGTACATGGTTGCCATGGCAACTGTAACAGCCACCAACAACAGATTTTCCTTGGATACCTTCCCACTGGGTGCTTCTCTCCTAACAAACAGGGCTGGAGCTCCTAGATGAAGCACTTAGCTGTAGGGAGATAAAGCATCCGATGTGTTTAAATACACCTTATGTGTGCACTATAGATATTTTATAAATAAAGATAGTAGTGAGCAACTGCTAACAGACAAACAAATACAAACAAAAATTAAATTCATTTTCATCGTAAGATGACTGACACGATATTATTTTTTATTATATTCCATGTGATGCATATCATATATATGTGCCAAACCTGCGTGCAGGTCCTTTGGTGTGGTGCTGTGGGAGATGCTAACCGGAGAGGTGCCCTACAAAGATGTGGATTCCTCCGCTATCATCTGGGGAGTCGGCAACAACAGTTTGCATCTGCCTGTGCCCGAGAGCTGTCCAGACAGCTTCAAACTGCTGCTGAGGCAGTGCTGGTGAGTGTGGCTGGAGGGTGATGGGAGAAAGAAACATGGTTCTGTTCTGTTCAATTTACTGAATGATTTGTTTCCGTTCTTTACAGGAACTGTAAGCCGAGAAACAGGCCTTCCTTTCGACAGATTCTCCTGCACTTGGACATCGCTTCAGCAGACATCCTTTCGACCCCGCAAGAAACATACTTTCAAACTCAGGCAAGCCTCTTTGACTATTGCTTTGTTTATTATTATCATTACTGATATTATTTCTAGTAGTAGTAGTAGTAGTAATAGTAGTATACAATGGCCCTACTTCCAGAAACACAGACACTACAATGTTCGTTGAAAAGGAGATAAAGTTGGTTATTTGACCTGATCCCAACATGTTGTGGTCAGGTGCTGTTGTTGGTGTCGCGGCCTTTGTTCTCTGTCACATCCTTGTGTTGATTTTCAGTCAAGGGGAGTCCCCTTTTTAAGCCTCCATCATAAGAGTGAGAAAGAGGGCGTGTGCTGCTGCCGCTAATAGGCTGGGGGATGGGGAGCCGTGACAGATATGTTTGATGCACTGTGCCCCCAAACAGACCGGTGATTTAGAAGGAAGACTATAATTGTGTGGAAGATGTGTGTTTAGTCATTCGTCTAGAACCACAGATGAATTTACAACTGAGTGACATTTAATCAGGACACTCAGCGATTTCTTCTTTTCTAAATATCCCCTACACTTGTACCTTAAAACACACAATCCAATCTGTTCTTTTCACTTACCCTGGGCATTTTTCCCCCTTCTCTCCACCCCCACTCCAACGCTGCCCAGCGTCTTTTCTCTCTGCCTCATAATGGATTTTGTGACGTTGGAAGACGTCTTTGCTGCTGGAGTGTATTGATCGCTTTTGATGGCAGAGAGCAAGAGAGGAAAGAAAGCAGGAACTGGAGACATGTAGCGCACAAAGTCCATTATCTTAATAAAAAGAGCATTGGTCACGCTCATACTTGTGCAGCACACATGCGCGTGGGTAACTTCCTTTGTCCTTTGATATCCCAGGCATCAGATGTCAGCTCTCACGCTTTACAGCGTATGGCAATGCCCACGCTGCCGTTTATTTTTTAAAATCATCCAAAAGGTTTCTGTTTCAGCATTGCACATAAAATTCTGCAAATCGTTGGCCATTAAACATAAGCATCTGTGGTGGTTTTTCACACTTTAAAAAATTTGAACCCCTAAAATGACAGAGGTTATTCCTAAAAGCCGTGTCTGATGGCTGCAATCACACATCTCTCCAGGTGGAATGGAGGGACGAAGTGAGGCACCACTTTGAGAAGATCAAATCCGAGGGCACGTGTCTTCACAGGCTGGACGAGGAGCTGATCAAGCGACGCAGAGAGGAGCTGAGGTTAGGACCTCAGTGTTGACAACGTGAACAGGGCAACACATGGAGCCCCATCTTTACCAATTTGCTCAATGCCAAGACACACACAATGGTGGAAGATGTCAAAAATGTTTTTATTTTATGCTTAGGCACGCCCTGGACATCCGGGAGCACTATGAAAGGAAACTGGAGAGAGCCAACAATCTGTACATGGAGCTTAACGCCATTATGCTGCAGCTAGAAATCAAAGAGAAAGAACTGCACAAGTAAGAAACCTTCACTAGTTTTTGTTTTAAACACTGTAAATTAGTAAACACCAGTTTCAAAAGATCTGCCTGTTCCTCAGTTATTTCGAACGCTGTCTTAAGCAAACAGTTTTAACTTTAGGATGAAGTAAAGAGTCATTAAATCGGTCACTTTTACCGTTTTACCTGATTTTGTGCTAAATCATCAGGAGGGAGCAGTCACTGGACAAGAAGTACCAGGGCTGCTTCAAGCATCCTGGTTCCAGACAGTCGGCCTCCTCCAACTCCATGGAGAAACTGATGAAGAAACGCAACATACCTCAGAAACTGCCCTCACACAGCAAGAGGTGAGACGGCTGGAGCTCCTCTGTAAATACATCAGTCGTATCAATTCATTCAAGTGTTGCTCATTTTAATGTGCTGAAAGTTTATATTTGCATGGCTTTTTTTGGTTATTGTTCATTCTTTTCCTCAATTCTGCTACTTTTCAGGCCAGATTTATTAAAATCAGAGGTCATCCTTCCCAAACTGGACTCTTCCATGACTCAGGTCACAATCAACGGCAAGGGTTCTACCTCCCCTGGCCGCTCTCGCCGAGGAAAGCCCCGCTACCGGAAGGCTGGTAAAGGCAGCACCGGGGACCTGGCTCAGCTCAAAGCCACTCTGTCCTCATCACTAGCCATGGTCAACTCCACCACGTCAGCTCCGAGCAGCAAGCAGCGTCTGGACCCCAGTGCGGCCATCAGGGGCCTGCAGCATGACCTGCTGCTGAAGAAAATGTACTCCTCCAGCCCAGACCTCATTTCTACCACAGTGGAGGCTGAGGGCCGCAGGAAGGGTCTGGTCAGTCCGGGGCTGGACCGTGTAGGCAGCCTGAGCGCATCAACCGGGCTCGTGGACAGCAGACGGACTGCGGGGACGGGGGAAGGGCCGCAGGAGGATGAGAGGACTGGCGACCTGGCAGAGATGCCTCCGCGCAGCGACACGCCGAGCGAGGATGCGGCGTCCATTCCGTTCTCAAGTAGTCCCGAGTCCCCGTGTGGCAGAGGGGCAGCCGTAGGGAGGCCATCCGTGCACGGGAACAGACGTGTTTCACACGAGGGCGAGGAGAAAGAGGAGGGGACGGTGATAACACGCTCACCCCGAAGTCAGCGCCTCACCCCCGCAGCGCTGCTGTACAGGGCCGCAGTCACGCGCAGTCAGGTGAGGCTGGAGCATGCTTAGACTGGAAAGTTATATTGGTTTCTTTTGCTGGTCAAACAAAGGTTATAGTCTTTTTAGTTTTAGACTTTTTTGTATTCAAAAAACCTCAGAATTCAAAAGTTTGTATACACACATATAATCTCCAGAGACGTGGAGTGTCTTCAGAGGAAGAAGAAGGAGAGGTGGACAGCGAAGTAGAGTTACCAAGGAGACGGTAAGAATCAATAGAACATACAGAATTTTATCTTCCACCATTGTGCATCCATTATACATTTGCAGTCATGTGCTCACTGTTTAGTATACAGCCATTAGCAGGCAAACTTAATGGTATTTATAACCTCTCCCTATGCACGTTTTCCTCCTCCAGGCGTACTGTGAGCATGACCAAGTGCCAGTCCCTGTCCACGTTCAGCTCAGAGAACTTGTCTGTCTCAGACGGTGAAGAAGGCAACACAACTGACCACTCCCACAGCGGAACGCCGGATGTTGTCAGCACCAACACTGACGAGCGCCTTGACGACAAGAGCGACGACCTGCTCTCTCAGGGCTCAGAGATCCCTGCTGACCCATCAGACCTAAACCAGCTGGGCTCTGATGGACTTTCTGAAAAGGAGGCTGTTCTTCAACGAGTGAAAACCCAGCTCACGACCAATGACCACACCTACGAGGTACGTTCCATGCAAAAAAAAAAAGAAAGAAAGAGCACTAAGATACAGTGGAAACATTTATTGACTCCAAATGTTACACAGCGATTACAAGCAATTTAAAAAATGGGATAATATATAAACTGAGATCATGTAACCATAATAAAACTAAAAGCAAATTAGACACTACCCAAAAATCATCCCTATTTTGCTAACTGGTATAACAGCGCCATCTTTTGGGAAATTTTTGAATTACATTTTACCGATATTCAAAACTCCATAACACAAAAATGAATGATTAAACTGCAATTCTAGTGTTTCATTTTTTAAAAGAGTTCCTGTCTTTTCCTCCAACCAGGGTCTGTATGATGACTCAGACTGTGACAGCACAGAACTGGACCATTCGGGCAGTGCGGAACCCAGCCAGCCTGCAGGCCACTGGTGAAAACGGGACACTGGGAAAGGGAATTTTTAAAGCCTCTTTCAGTCCAAAGGACCAGTAAATACACACAGACGGGAGGAAGAAACTGACTGGCTGTTTTTCTTCCTCAATGGAAAGCGACTCCTCAGTCTGGTCTTGACCAGCTCCCGTTCGGCTGACCAGAAAACGAATGAACGAAGGATGCACGGGTCCATCAGCTCAGACTCGCTCTTATCTCCCAGGTACATTCAAACTGCAAACGTGGCATGTTGTTTTGCATCTTTGGGTTGACGTTATAAAGTATCAGGGCTTCTATTTTTGGTGTTTCTGCTGATGTTACTCAGACAGACACTGACCGATGCCGTTGCTGCTTGCACTTAAAGAAAGTCCTCATTTCCTCACGGTACGAGTCTCATTTCCGTTCAAAGGATTATGCACTGATCTATTTATGTCAAGAGAATTTACTGATGTTTTCTTTTTTTAAAATTTCACATTTTTATTTATTGTCACAATTATTTTTAAAATTTTTTACATTTTAATATAAATGTGAATATGCGATGCTGTAAAATGAACTTTTTAAAAGTGAGATTGTATTATTTAATGGTGCTGATGTTTTTAATTAGGTGGCACTAATCTAAACCTCAAAAAGCTTACGATAGTAGAATGTACTGTAGCTGCTCCTCATGCCTGAGCATCAACACGTGTAAAAAAGAAAAAAAGAAACAAGAACAAAACAGCAATATACCTGCTCTCTGTAAAGTGCCCCATCACGGGGCAAAAGAACCACAGTTTTATTTTAGTTTATTATTTTGCTTTTTCTTCCTGTGTAAAATGTTCATTTATGGCCATCTGGGAGTGTAAATAGCATCAGCATTAGTATTTGGATTGTAAAAATGCCCCCACTGGTCCACTTAGGGGAAAGACAAGCTACAAGAGATCAGATGTCTGGTAGACAAAGAGAAAAATTCAGTGACCTGAAGTTAAGGATGGCAGACCAGCAAAACAGGCCTTGCAGCATTTTCTGGTTTTCTAAACACACCAGGAAGATGGCGTTTGCGTTCTACAGACCTGGCCTCTCTCCACTCTGCAGTTTGACAAGCACAGAATGGCTCGTCGGCTCTGAGAAATGCAGTCGAGTTGACAGGATAAAGCTGTCTGAGGGGCGACTGTGTCCTAGTTCATTCGGACTGTACAACAGCACATTGCATCATGTACCTTTTACTCTTCAGGTCCCAATAAGCTAGAACAGGCAGCTTTTTTTTTCCTCACCAGTTTGAATACATTGGACTTGTGGATTTTCCATTGGTCGTGGCCCCCAGTTTGGAAGCAGAAGCCCCCTCCTGCAGGAAAACCGTTGCCAAAAAGCGAGCGTACTGCCCTCTAGCGTCCAGAGTGCGGTACTTTCCTCACAATGCTCAATGAAATATTCCTGTATCAACCGAGACGTTTGCTTTTTCTTTTTTAAATACAAAAAACATCATTGTTGTATAGTAAATATATTTAAAAAAAAACGTTGAAAATAAAACAAACCTTTAAAGACTTTTGTTTTAATGACAAAACTCACGACTGCGGTTTAAGCTTTTCACATGTTTATTTCTGGGATATTTTTTAAACAATGTCGTGGCACCCAGATCTACAGTTTCCAACAAAGAAAAAATAAAATAAAATAAACGTGCACAAAGGATCTCTTTCCTGCACATTAAAAAAAAAAAATTCTGAGTTGAGCAAAGAAAAGAGCAGGAAAGTAGTGTTTGCCTACAACCCTCTCTGACGAGTTCCAGAGCCTCAGTTAATTCATTTCTCACCATGACCACATTTAAGAATAAACAGAACTAATGTCACAAAGTTTAAGTCCCCCTTAGTCCAGTTAAAAAAAATATTTCCTCCATTTAAAACAAATATTCAAACTATATCATTCTTTACAAAAAAAGCGAGGAGAACCCCCTCTGCTTCTGCTGCTTAGAGCCAAACCCTGAAAATCTCCCATCCCAGCAAAATATAGTCTCAGGACCACAAAATGGAGACAGTGATGACACAAAGAGGGGATTAAAAAACGATACAGTTTGAGATCTTCTGAAAACTTTTGTGAGAGAGACAATATAGCTGAAGTGGAATCTGTGAGGGTGCATGTCGAGCTACAGACTATTGGCGACACAAGTGGAATCCACAGAGGGGGAAT
>CAAE01014979.1:3610698-3670432 GCA_000180735.1 Tetraodon nigroviridis
TGGAGAAAGGCAAATTATAGAAAAACTACCACAATTTACTGAGTTAGTCAACCAAAGCATTCTTACATCAATCAACTCATCCAGAGATGAAAACATGGAATCGTTGGTTCTCTCGTTTCTGCCTTCATTGAACTCCTCCGATGTCTAAATCAACAAAAAAAAAGTAAATGTATTGTTAGTAAGCTGATTTAAATAAAATTTAAATGATCAAAATAAAGGCAGAAAACTGTTATATTGACATGTTTTAAAAGTTTAGAAAGCTAAAGAGAAAAATATAATATTGTACCTTCAGCCTCCACGTTGGACCATTAGGTCCTTCAACCTCAGTGAAGTATTTCTTGGTGTATAAGCCAGCATGGAGCAGACCGTCCTCCGGCTGACCCAGGAGCTGCACCACCTGCCTCACCTGTGCAGAAAAAAAAAAAAAAAAAAAACCATACAGGGAGGCAAAATGCTTCTTGGTGATTCATTTTTCCAAGATATTATAAGTTACCATTTCATATTCACTGTGAACATTGAAAAGGTTAGTTTGGAGGAAGAGATGGGCGAGGACGCAGCCAGCGCTCCACATATCAATAGCATTTGTGTAAGGCAGGCCAAGCAAAATTTCTGGAGCCCTGAAGAGGAAACACACGCCGCCCCCACGACTTACGAACTCGAATAACTAAAAAGACAACTGTTCAAAGAATCCAAAAAGTCACCTGTATCCCAACGCTTGCAACTTTTTCCCCACAATGACATTGGTGTCTCGAATGGCAAGTCCAAAGTCAATAACTTTAATCTTCAGGTCATACCATTTGACAAGCATGATGTTGTCAGGTTTTATGTCGGTGTGTATAACACCAACAGTACTGAGAGCATCCAGTGCCATAAACAGCTGAAAAAGAGAGAGAGAGAGGGCATGTGTGTGTGTGTGTGTGTGTGTGTGGGTATGTAATTTTTTATACAGACCCAAAATACTTCTAATGTTGCCAGAAGCATAGTCAAACATAAAATATTCAGTTTTAGGAAAGGTGAACATTTGAATAACCTACAGAAATGTGGATCAGTGTCACAGCAAAGACATGTCAGCATACCTGCTTTGCAATTGGAGCGAATTGTGCTCAGTGGCATGTCATTTGGGTATAGACTGATTGTGTCGTGGAGATCTCTATGTAACATCTCAAAGACCAGACATTCACGTCCGTTGGATGTAAACTCCTCAAACAATCTTAAAATATTCGGATGATTCAGGGAATTGGCAATCTGTAAGAACAACATCTAAAAGAAGAAGGGCAATAGCAAGGTTTAGAGTTTAACATACTATGGTGGAGCAGATACATAAGCTAATGTGACAGCACCTCCCGCTGAACCTGTTTGACTGCATTAACATTTTTGAGGATCTTCACAGCCACGGCTTTTTCAGTGTTCATGTTCAGGCATTTGACCACTTCACCATAGACACCAGAGCCCAGTGATCGCACTATCATATAATCTGCCGTTGGACTGGAGAGAACGTCACCAGTTCTGACTGAGAAAATACACAAAGGGAGAAATAGATTTTTTTAAGAAAGAAAGAAAATTTCAAGAGGAACATAAACAAAAAACAGGATTAATATTTATTTTTCTTAACTGAGCCTTGACTGTGAACCCATATTCCATCTAAACATGAAATTTGATCCATGATCAATTAATACCTGTTAAATCATTTCTTTGTGCTTTTGAAAACATAGCTTTTAGCTTAAAATTTAAAAATGTACAACTCGCTTATGACAGAAATACATCTTTAAAGCTTGAAGCCAATTATTTCAGAAATAAAACTATTATGTAGCGGCAATTCAAAGCATTGGCTACATAAAAGCCAGTAATGAAAATCAAAGAAAAGGTATCAAAAGTCAGTAAAAGTTAAAACCACTTTTTTAAAAATGTGAGGTAAATCTGTAATTTGTGTGGTCTTTTGTATAAATTATGCTCAATATTTTAATTTTATCTTACATCACAAATCTTACCTCTAGACTGATACCAAGATAGTTCATTAACTTTGGTTTAAGGTTAAAAATGAACAGCTCTGTACAATGGATGTGTATTACATGAAGTAGTGAGAAAAATGTTATCTGACATTTACAGTTCTACCATATAACAACTAATGTTACATGTGGAAAAAAATAACTTATTAATATTGCAAAGAGCTGTTCTTGCAAATGATGAGATGGTGGATGGGTGGGAATTCAGCCCTATGATGATGGCAACAGAGTCATATGTAGAAAGACCTAATTTCTTCCCAGTATTTCCAAAAGCCACTTTAGGATTTTCATTCGAAAGGGGACTATGGCTGACATGGTATGGTTGTTTATTGTGGTCCCATCTGAAGTTGTTGCGTTCACAGCTGCCTGCCATTCTCCAGGCTGTGACTGCTGATACACAACTTTGTGTTGATTCTGCATGTCTGTCTTTTCTGGTGAATGGATTTTCACCCGTTGCTGCTCCATTTCTGCGTCACTGGGCTGACATTCTGTATTCCCAAGATGACAGGTTGCTTTGTTTTCATGTTGATGATTATCTTCTACTAGTTCTGTCTCTGCGCAGCACCCCATTACACGTTTGGCATCATTGAAGCTGCAAATGCAAAATAATCAAAGACCTTATCTGACTCTTAAATATGACAGTATACTGCTTGTCTTTTATGCCGTCACTTACAAATCCCGGTAACTTGATTTCTTCAGGTGACACATTGTGATAAATGGATGACTGAGAGCTTCAGAGGCAGAGATTCTCCTGTTTCCATCAACATGCAGCAGGAGCTTTAGGATTTCTGGGTTTTCTTAATTCACACAACAGTCACACCACAACAAAGTGTGACATCATCATCCAAAAATACTACACAAAAATAATCTTTAACTGATTAAAGTGCATCAGAGGTTTTTAGTATCATGAACATATTCCTGTGATATAAACAGATGATAAATTAAAATCAGCATACAATAATAGTGTAATGTCGATAACCCATAATCTTAGAAAAGTATAAATTGCATAGAAAAAGAGGTTTACATTGTGTTTAATGCGATTATAAGAAATATTTATATATTGTAGCAGTGTTTATTCCCTTGGATTAAAAGAAAAAAACCAAAAAAAACCAATTTCCTCTTCTCAGTGACAATTTTGACAGTTTGGGTGACAGGGCTGACGATTAACACGACATCTACAGCCTGCAGATGTGTCGCCCCTGCCCTGCAAAGCAACAACAGAGGCGGGGAGAGGGGGATTATATACAAGTTTCAGACACAAGATATTGAGTAAGTGTCAATTAAGGATTGAATAGTCAGCAGTAAAATATTCCTACTTTTGGACCCCACCGAGCTTGTTTAGTGACCCAGCAGATTTCTGTCCTGCACATGACACAGCAGATCCAGTCACAGCCATCCTTCTTCTGGACGATGATGTCACACTTTGGGCATTTCATGGCTTCACCATTCTGTAGAAGCCTCTACAGAGAGAACATCCACACATTTACTGTTGACATTTAATATTAATTAAAAATTTAAATAAAAAAAACCCCTATTTTATTACATTTTAGCACATCTGCCCTTTGTCTTACTGTAAAAAGGAGGGTTTTTTATTGCTGTTGTGGCTTGTCTAGTAACCAGGTTGTTAGTTTGTGTAAAGCACTTAGAAACAATCTTGATTGTAACATATCATGTGCATATAGTTACAACAAATTACTGAAATCTTTGTGCACTTTCTGTTCACTCACATCCAGCATCTGTTTCGTTTGCAAAGCCGTCATATTGTTCTCTGCCCGTATGCGCAGGTCGTCCTGGTAGTCCTTACAGTTCATGCCATTATGGATAGCCTGTAAACAGACAACTAACTTCACCTTTGGTGCCAAAACCTGTTTTCAAGCTAGTTTATGCACGTAAAATAATCTACCCTGCACAGAATGCAATTGTTTTCACCGCAGAGTTCGCAGGGGAACTCATTCACGTCATCCTCGTAGATACACCAGCCTCGGCAGTTTGGGGTCTGACAGTGAAAGCTGTGATCTGCCCGGCTTTCGGCGATGTTCAGGCGTAACTCAAGGAAGCGCAAGTGCTCCTCATCACTCAGGAGCTGCAGGTACAGTGAAACAGCAGTTAACAGTAACAATGATGACATTAACTTCATTTTTGCATGAATTGAGTAGAAAGTGTGACAATCACTGCTTTGATCTCTCGGTCCTGCAGCTTGCTTTCACACGCCTCTGGACAGGACACCTCAGGATCTTGACTGTTCACTATTGTAGCCTTTAGACACTCTCTGTTAATCAACGCATGTAGTGTCACAACGAAAAAAAAATGAAACATAGTTTTTTGTGTAAAGCATGCACTTGTTTTACAGCATACGTTAAAGCCACTGAGGCTTTTAGGGTGTCAGACCTGCAGAAGGTGTGCAAACACTCTCTCAGTACAGCGCCCTGTCCTGGCTGAATGGTGGAGAGGCAGATGGGACACTCATTTTCTGTGGTGTTCAGAATAAGGTTTTGTTCTTCTGTGGCTAAAAAATCCAGGTAGTTTCTCTCGCGCTCCTCCAGCTGAGCCTTCATAACACAGAGACACTTGTGAGTTTGTGAGAGAAATGGGATTTAAATACATTAGTGAGCCTATTAATGGCTGGATTATTAAAGAAAAAGAGGGTGGGGTGGTTTACACTGAGTAGACTGGAAGGGAAGCTGAAGGGAGGGGTGGAAATATGCTTGTATTATCCATATAACACCACTTTTACAATCACCTAATGCATTGAGGAGAATGGTGTATATTTGTTACTTTCCTCTTATGGAATGTGTGTTCACAAAGCATTTTCCACACAGTTGCATTGCATTGATTGTGAGTAGCATCGTCCTCATAAATGAAGAAAAAATAAGTTTCCTTGCCCCTTAAAAAAACTGAATTCAAGAAAAATGTGTAACAGAAAGGTTTGTTTTTTTCTTACCTGCATATACTGCATGGTTGCCAGCTTTTCCTGCTGAATGCGGTGAAGCTCCTGCTGGTCAGGCATGTAGACGGAGGGCACCGTGTAATCCTGCGGTCGCTCTGACGCGCATAACTCACAGCCAGGCCGCGTAGGTTTGTTAAAATATGTACATTTAGTGCAAGACCAGCCAAACTAGATTAAAAGAGAGACATCAGACCTGCCACTCTAAAGACTCCATGGTGGGGCACTGATGACGTGCAACTGATGGCTTTTATTCAGACCTTTGGTTTAGGAGCCACTGCAGGTTTTGCTTTAGCAACAGGAGGAGGAGGCTGAGGAGTGTGTCGAGTCTCTTTAGGCTCTGTGTTGTCATCATCTCTCTTTGGAGTGCTGGTTAAAAGTTGCTCAGCCTGAATGGATTCAACTCTTCCTAAACAGAAATCAGTATTCAGCATGATTCATCGTACTCCCTGCAGTGATCTGCACTGCTAACCTTCTAAATGCTGGTGACCCTGATCCAGCCTGTGTTGTTGTTGTGTCAGAGGGACAGCGTTGGCAGAGAGGATGAAGAGAAACGCTTGGTCTCCATCCATACGAACACCGTGGCTGTATAGCGTCTCCCGGTCCTGAGCCAAACGCTTTCCGATCACCCATCGCTGCACCGCAGGAGGGAAACCATAATCTTCGCTGATCTGGGAAGTGAGTAAAGATGACTATTAAAAAAAAATGAAGATTCTACAGATTTATTTCAGTTTTAGCTCCGTTACACTGTTTAGAGTTTTTGATTTTTTAATACTTTAGTCTAGGCTTAAATGGTTTGACTCTTGCCTGTCATTAGGGTTTTTTTTCCTGTACACCTTGTGTACTTAGTTCCTCCCACCGTCGTTTTTTTTTAGGTTAGACGACCAGGGACCAGGCCCCAGCCTTACTCAGATGACCTTCTGTTCATATTGGGATGTTTTTAAAACTTCGAAGGGTTTGCTTCTACTGGGGCTCAAAGTAAATCAGTGGTGCTGGTTGCTCCAGCTGCTCAATAAATAGACTTGAAGCTGAACAACAGTGAGATTTTGTGCGCGGTCAAAGAAGAGCACCGGGGTCACTTAGTCGGCTGAAACACGGGTACCTTGTCTTTGAGTTGTGCAATTGTCATGTGAGGAGAAACCACAACAGTCACGAGGATATAGGTCTCTGACTGAGCATCCTCCACTCCGACATGCAGCCTAGAAGAGAAAGAGGACAACCCACTTCTGTGCTTTCGATTTAGAACCTCAAAAAGTATATCCGAGGTATAAACAGAAGGAGCCAGTGGGACTCAGCAAGATTGGTTTCCAGCTGAACAAGGAGCAATGAGAGCTTTCTTTCACTTTTAATGTGCCTTCATTGTGTACGCAAACCCAGGTTCTAGTCCGGGAGGCTCGTGTGCAGATGAAAACAGGGACCTGTCCTCACCTTAAGGAGCCCTGGGGGTAAGCCTGGCTGCTGACAGAGACGCTGACGGGGACGCAGAGCCGGGACAGCCTGCGGCTCAGCTCTGCCGCTTCCTGCTCGGCCCCGCAGCTGAGGGCTTCACTCAGGCACACGGCCAGCTCGTCAGCTGCCAAAAGGAGGACATTAGCGGGTAAAATAGCATGGATTTCACTCATGGTGCCAGTGTAGGACAAAATCCCAAAACGGCCACTCACCTTCTTTTAAAGCCGATGTCTCACTACACGGAGAGGCCATATTACACCTGAAATAACAGGTATCACAACACTTAACACCCATATCAGGAAACAAAGTGACAGATTTGGCTCCCAACCTTGTCTTGTTGACTGGTTCCGTTCACCTCTGGCGTGTATTCGCATTTAAAGGCAAATTAAAAAGTTGTACATTGTCACTGCTGAGCCATGATAATGCCCATTTTTCTAAGAAAGAAAACAACTCATTCGTTTAGAGCCGTACTCCTCCGTAGACATGAAGAATTGAAAGTGAAAGAAGCTTCTGTCAAGATCAGGAAATAGACGTTGAAGGGCTTCACAGACGAGCCGGCGTTTTGAAGCGACCGAGGAGCAAATGTGGTTTTTTTTTTTTTTTTTGACTTTTTCTCCATTTGAAAAGGCAAATATCTAAACAGTTAAATAGGGGCTCATAAAAAAAAACAAAAAACAAAATCGGTTGCATGCCTTGTTTGGGCGAGCTAGTTCTTAGCGATGCAGTGACAGACAAACAGACAAATGACCATTTATGCGTTTTGATTGTGTTGAAAAAAAATCACGCACAGCTTAGGCATTAACCACGTGACACTTTATTGTTAAATTCTACTTTGTGTGAAATAAACTTAATTAATATCACACTTTAGATTAGGAGGTAAAGAACATATATTTAGTGAGCAAAATTACCAGGCTCACTTTTGATAGCCTAAATTCCATAAAAACTAGTTTAGTTTCAGATTTATTACTGAGTTTAACTCGTTCTACCTCTGTTGCAGCACGATGCGTTCAGGAGAAATGGATGGACTGAGGTTTTATATTAGTCGGGCACGACGTGTTTATTAGGCAGACTGACACTGACTTACAAAAGGAAGAGGAAGTTGGTTGACGTCTTCTTCACTTAAATCGCCTCATCAGCATTATTAGTGTCCCTACAGCGCCCCACAGTGGCTGAACGTGAGTAGTAGTAGTAGTAGTAGTAGTAGTAGTAGAAAACAAGAAATACACCAGATATCCAGCAGATGGCACTATGCCCACAAATTGTATAGGTATTTGATTATAATAAATGTTAATTGCATTAACTAGGTTTCCTTTGGATCATTCGGCCATAATTACCAATCTATCTGAAATCTTGATCAGCTTCAACAAACGAGCGGCCCGCAGAGATAGCTGACCATTTGCCATCTAGGTCAGGTAGCGCCATCCTTCCTTTTACTCTTACCCCTAGAACCACATTACTGAACACCAAAGGATTCAATTTTGTGAATACATCACACACTCTTTCCCTGGTGCCACAGCACCTGTTATTCTTAACAAAATCTTTTAATCGCGCATGAGAAGTGTTTCTTGCCGAAACAAATTACACGTCATCACAGTAGACTAAATAGAATAAAAGGCCTTGGCTGGAAAGCATTTCTGCAGAATGGAATTTTAAGTGCACCATTTTCCACTTTTAAGGCCTTCATTTTTATGCTCCACTGTAAAGCTCCTGTGACTATCGCAATCATCCACAGACCTTCTAAGATAAGTGTTTATATTTGAATGGACTGATCAGTTGCTTTAGTGCTTCTAGTGTGTTTCTGTGTGTGTGTGTGTGTAAGTATTCTGTAGTAATTCATTTTCATTGTTTATTTCCCAACTTATACCTGTTTTTCCCTTGTCATCAAATGGATGTACACAGCCTTTAAAGTGGAACACAACCACTTTATTTGATTAGCCTTTTAACATTTTGGATGCAAGATTGGTAAATCGTTGATCGTTGCTTTCTGCCAAGCAGCACCGTTCTCCCCACAGTGAGAGTCGTGTCCTAGTGTGGCAAACACAATGCTTTGAGCCACCATCTGCCGTACCCTGTTCATCTGCATGTGCCACCACTATGATGGGGGGCACCAGCCACATATGAAGCAAGCCTTCCACTTGCTCTGGAATTTGCAGTGCCTCATCAAGATTTTCTTTTGACAGGAGACTGATGCAGATGGTTTTTATTTTTTCCAACCTGTAGCTCCTTGTGCTTCTTTTCATGCTTCTGCTGCTGCTTTTCTGCCTGATGAGTTTCCAGTTCTTGCGGCTTCCTTTCTGTACTCTCAGGCTGACAGGATGTTGTGTTATCATGTTGCTGATTAGCTCTTACTAAAACCGTCTCCCTGCAGCACCTCATGAAACGTTCGGCATCGTTAAAGCTGTAAAGGACACATTTGAAAGCCTCCATCTGACTTTTCCATATGACAGTACTTTATTCTTTTTGCCGTCACTTACTAGACTTGGTAACTTGGCTCCTTTAGATGAGACATTGTGATAAATGGATGATTAATAGCTTCAGAAGCAGAGATTCTTCTGTTTCCATCAACACACAGCAGCAGTTTTAGGAGATCCACAAAAGCATGACAATCCAAAAATTCAGGGACCGTTTTGAATGGATTAACCTGGATTTGTAAAAAGCAAAATTAACAGACAATTCATGTTAAAATTGTTTGTTCATTTTGCAAACTGTAGTATACTTACATAAACCAACTCATCCAGACATGGGAAAATACAATCTTTAAAGTTCTGTCGTGTATTTTTATTGCTTTCATTGTACACCTCTGCTGTCTAAATTAGCAAAAAACAATGTGGCGTTAAATAGTTTCTACAAACACATAGCTTGTGCTCTTAAACTATTCAAGTAAAACTGATTAGAAAAGGCACCTTCTCAGATAAGGAAGACAAAGATGACTGGTCCTTCAGCCTCCATGTTGAACCATTTGTTCTTTTGACCTTAATGAAGTATTTCTTGGTGTATATGCCAGCATGGAGCAGACCGTCCTCTGGCTGGCCCAGGAGCTGGACCACCTGCCTCATCTGCACGCAAAACACACAGTTTGCAAGAGCGGATATCTTATTTTGAAACGGGGAAACAAAAAGATCTTTTTCATAAAACCTGCCTGTTTAAAGAAAAGAAAAAAAACAACAACAATCAACAACAAAAAACCCCTGCATAACATACGAGTGTTAGTGTAGGATAAATATTAGTTTTTGCATTTTGACACTGAATAAATGAAATGTAAGTAACTTTCACTAAAAGAAAAAAACTGACTTGTCTAAATCCACCAAAAAGTTTAAAAAATGTACTTAGCAATTTTTTTTTTTTTTTTTTTACAATTTCTGCGAGGTTAAATTCCTCTGCAGGATTTCTACCCCTGACAGTTAACATGATTGTTGGCTTTGTAGATTTCTGATATCCGAGTTACCATCTCATAATCAGTGTCGGCATTGAAGAGGAAGAAGCGCAGGTAGAGATTTGCGAGGACGCAGCCAACTCCCCACATGTCGATAGCGTTTGTGTAAGGCAGGCCGAGCAGAATTTCTGGAGCCCTGATGTGGGAAGACAAGGGCCAAAGATTAGAAATGGGCCCGCAACAAGTGGACAGTGCTAAAAAAACGTTTTAAACAGAGCAGAACCTGAATCCAATGGGCTGTACTTTATCCCCCACAAGAACATCAGCATCCCGGATGGCAACACCAAAGTCAATCAGTTTAATCCTCATGTCAAAGCAACTCTTGAACATGATGTTGTCTGGTTTTATGTCAGTGTGTATAATACCGACAGTGCTGAGGGCCTCCATTGCCATGAACAGCTGAAAAAAAAGTTTGCCCCTTTTAATGTCTCCCAAAATTCAAACAGGATTTTACTTCGTCAAATCTCTGTGCAGTTCTCATCTACGCTAGAACTAGGGCAATATTTCAGCAGAACGGTGGTATTTGGTTGATTTGACTAATCCGTACCTGCTTTGCAATCGCCCTGATCTTATTCAGTGGAATTCTGTCTGGGTTCACAATGATGAAATACTGGAGATTTCTGTACAACATCTCAAACACCAGACATTCCTGCCTCTTGTACTTAAACCTTTCAAAGAATTTCACCAGGTTCTTGTGATTTAGGGGAGAGATGATCTTCAAAAAGGACATCTTAGAAAAAAACATGAATGGTCAGTCGGATGTGCTCCAAGCAGGCTAAACTTTCAGCTTAAAAAAAAAAATGGAATAAAATAATGTACCTCGTGCTTAGCATTCTGTCGGGCGTTAGGGTATTTGAGGATCTTTACAGCCACTATTTTTTGATTTTTGATGTCAAGGCACTCCAGTACTTCACCATAGACGCCTTCGCCAATTGTTTTCAGCACCAAATAATCTGTAGTTAGACTGGGGAGAATGTCACCGACCTTGACTGTGTTGAAAAGGAACATGGGAAAAATGAGGACGCAACTGTTGGGTAATATTTGCTCAGAGGTGTGGAAATTGTGCTGTGCTGACACCACTGGAAAACATAACCACATCTAACGTGTAAGGTAGAGCTCATTCTAAGAGTTTCTATTGGAGTCTCTGCAAAGAAATAGTGTATTGATGAGGACATGTTCTAATGCCAAATATTACCTGGGGTGGAAAATTTTGAGGACAGTTTTCTTCTCAGATCTTTGAGTTTTTTCATTTTTACATGAAACTGTTGCCTCCAAATGATCGTTTAAAATCTGTTGCCACTTATTTTGCCACTTTTTTTCTCCCTCAGAATCATTTATATATATGTATATATATATATATAACTGTTATTTTTGAGACTATGCTCTTTGGTAGCTTTTATTTAAAGTCATTTTAAAGAAATCCAATAAACATGAGCAATAACTATAATATTGTAACTTTAGATAAAATACATCAAAGGAAACATTACAATTAGACACATTTAGCACAAGTTGGCCAAGCGTTTGTTCACTGCAAAGAGATTTTGGAGAGTTTTGATTAGAAACTAACCCTATCCCTTCTTTGGCAAAAAAGTTTTTAAGTTAATATAGTTTGTCAGTGTTTTTCCTGTTTTAAGCACAGCAATCATCTGAGGATGCAACCTTCTAAAAAAAATTAAAATTAAAATACAAATAATCATAATAATAAACTGAAATACACCAGCTCCCCTGCAGATGGCAGGGTCTGAAAAAAAATCATGACTTCTAGCTGTAAATCTGGATAAATTCCTGAGAAACTTGTTTTGAACTTGACTGTAGAACATCACTATAATAACAACAGTGTGCGCTCCACTCTTAGGCAACAAATAAAAACAAGGGAAAAGAAACCCTAGTTTTTCGAAGTAATGGCGACATCTTTTTTAATGTGTTGCTGCTGCTGCTGCCGTTGTTGTCCCAGATGCACAGTGAAAATAGTGAACCAATCACGCTTTCTACAGCAGGAGGAGCTGCTGATTCGGCGCAGGCAGAAAGTTGCACAGATTTTTCAGTCTCCACCTGACCGCGCATCCTCACCGCCACGGTCACAGCTGCAGCGCCTCTCCTCCAGGCACCGGCACGTACTCAGCCTCGGGTTTGAGCCATCTACGACCGACGAGATGCTGGCTTGTGCGGAAATTATCACTATGTGCCTGCAGTCGGCCAAAAAGAAGCATCTCCGAGCTCAGCAGCAGCAGCAGGAGCAGCAGCAGCAGCTGCAGCTGCAGCTGCGCACCGCCGGTCAGGGGCTGACCATCTTCTATGATGTGAGTGTTTTTAAACTTGCCTTTGACTTAGCTTTCCTCAGCTTCTTCATCACCGTGTGTGTGTGTTGTGTGTGTGAATAAATGATTTTATAATTTGACTTTTAATTAAATACATATTGTTGCAGATTACAAGAGAGTGCAGTGCAGTGCTCTGTGGATTTATAAGACACTAAAACACAATTCTACAATTCAGATATATAAAGTTCAGCATTTTGGGGAACATTCTTATTGACAAATGTTGACATCATTCATTTGTTTGCAACTTTAAAAACATTCAGACAGTGATTTTGATGGTAAGAACTGCTCCAGACCCAAAGGATGCAGCGAACGTGTGAGTGTACGCTGGTGTTGGCCTTTGAAAGGGTGCAGTAGGTGAAACGCATGTTCCACATGTGTCACATGCCAATGAAAAAGAGGACCGTCAATGATGTTTAAACAACATGTGTGTAATTGGCAGGTTCATGATGTACACAGCTGGTCTTTTTCAAAAATCTAACAACTGTAAAAGACCTTGCGGTAGCTGTCTGAGAACAAAATGATTTTTTTTTCGCCGATAATATTAAACAAAGTGCCCTAAAACAGATACAAAGTGCCTGTGATTCAAAAGGAAATTGATGTGGAAGACAGCAGCTGGTGGTTGTAGCTAACCTCAGCACCAGTGTGTTATCATCCATCTGTGTCTGGGCTACTGTTGTGTTTGTAATGAAGGCCAGCACACGTTCTCAGTCCGATCATTCAAACCACTTACAGGGCAGCCATTGTGTTCCCTCAGTTTTGCCGCCCCATTTTTTTTTAACAGCCCTTCCAAAGCCCTCCTGCTTTAATATGTAGTTGTGTATTTGTGGTGGAGACTGAAGCTGCAATAGAATTCTGATCGCACCGGCCGTTGTTTCCTGTGCTATTGCCTAGTGCATTCGATCAGCTTTGTCACATCTCACGGATAAACTATTCACTGATAATGACATGCTGAGAGGACAAAAATTGTTTTTACATTTTTTGACTCATGTTTTTGCTCCTCAGTCACCACCTCAGCAGGATGTTAGGTTGAGCAATGGTTTTTTTTAATGTCATGTGTTTCTGTGTCATTTATTTATGCAGTATGTGTGTAATGTAGTAATTGTTAAGTAAGGAGTGTACCTTTATTAAGTAATTTTACACAAACTCAAACTCAAAAGTGAGCTACATCATTTCGTTTTTTTGCTAATATCATAGGACCGCTTCACGCTGCACACTGAAGCACATCTGTGTTGTACATTTGTTCTAATTTTTCTTGACTCACAAATCAATAAGCCTCTTAAATAAAGTTGACCCTCATCAGGAAGGCTTTTACTCTCAACTCAATAAATAATCTCTTTTTAAATTGTATAAATAATGGATTATTAACCATCTTTGCTTTATGCACAAATATGGCATTATAGGTGAATAGTACAAAATATCCAGGCATTTTTTTCGGATTTAGGCGGATCCTTGGATTTAACAAGTACATCAATGGATTTAGATTATTCTATATGTGGTCTATATGTGGCTTCCAACTCAACTTTAAAAAAAAACTTCTGAAACACTGGTTTTCTTGAAGCTGGGATAACGACCCGCCAACTCTGTTCCGCTCGATCTGCGGCTCAGCATGGACGTTGGAGAGGTTTCACGCCATGTCGTAGCTGGATCGCTACCTCAGTGGCTGGGAAATAAAAGCAGAAATGGTGCTGTTGCTATGGCAACAACAGTGTTGATTGTATGAAGGGAAATAATATGTCCTTTCAGTGAAAAACACAACATCCCATACATCTGTGAGAGGTCTGGCCTAGTTCAAATGATGTGATGTCTGGCTCCTTGTCTTTAGTTTGAAGTGCTGGACTCAGTGAGGGTTAGGGTTCTCTGTACAACCAGAATGCACAGAGACATTAAAAACCTTAGGATGCTTTTTTTTTTTACATACATACATGGGTATTCTGTCCTCTCATTGTTTCTGTCTGACTTCTGTTTGCCTTCTTTGCAGATTTTTCCGCCGGGCAGACAAAAATGGTAAGTACCTGCGGCGTTCATGCAGGCCTTTAACTTTCAAGGTCCAAATTTTTGTCAGAAAAATTCTTCTGAATTTTTTTTTTTTTTTTTTTTAAAGAATATTAAATGATAAAGTCAGAGTTTAAGTTTAGCAAGTTCAGACTAGATTTTCAGAACTCTCATCATGTGCTAAGACGTTGACCTGGAATTTCTGCTTTCAGAAGCAGCAGTCAGTATGTTTGACATCAGAATTAGCTGTCAGGTGTCTTGGGCTTTTGTATAGACACACACACACACACACACACACACACACACACACACACACACACACACACACACACACACACACACACACACACAAATAGAAGGGTGCAAAGACTGGTTTATATTCACTCCAAATTTTGACTTTTATAAGCTGTCCGGCTTCATTTCCCAGGTCGTTTCTGTAAACAGTTCAGTCTAAGAAAATGATGAGCCCGTCTGGATTGTGGGGCTCTGTTTTTCATCATTAACACTGCGGAAGTTGATTCTGCTGGAATGCTCCATCAAGATTATCTTATCTGCTGCAGAATTATCTCACTGGTGCTTAAACAACAACCTGCCACCGTGAGTTAGACAGCTCCAACAGCCAATGTGCCAAATTCAAATGAGACAGTACATGTTTATGGAGTGATAATTTATCTGACGAAATTTTGAAATGTCTGTAGCGAGAAGCTCCTGCTGTGGAGCACTTGTGTAAAAGGCAATGTTTATTTCAGTCCAACAGCAGATAAAAGGCAGTGACAGAAGAAAAGGGCCACATCAATGGGATGGTGTGACATTTATGGGGGCTGTAATAATCAGTTCTGCCCAGTAATTACTTTTCAACAGCCCTTAACCATCGCACTGTCCTGTGCATGCTGACTTGTTCTGAGGCTGCTGACCAGTTTTATTCCCAGTTCGATAATGAGCTCAGCCCAGGTTGCTATCACTGAAGCAGCCGAGCAGAAATAAGAAGAAGCGAGCCGCATTTGCACAGAGCCAAACCATAAAAGTATATTCTGTGCATTTGCATTCGGTAATAAACTGGATGGAACTGTTTTTCTATTCAAAATTGGACCGTGGCTGAACACAGTATTATGATATTGGTGTATAGCTGGAAGACATTCAGAGGGTAGTAAAACTGCAACAAGAAAACATTTGTGGGGAAAGCAGTGTTTGTTGGTGCTTGTTGGCATGAAGACGCTAATGTTCATGCACCAGTGAGGAGGAGGAAAAGCCTGGAAGGGCAGAATGGAGGAACAGACAGATGATAAATGAGTATAGAAAAAATGGTGGGAGCTGTTGCCACACACTTCTACCCTGGCCTGTGCTGATGAGGTGGCTGTGGATTCCTGAGGCCTTGACATAAAGAAACAGGAAGCAGCCCTCTTGGTGATGCTGGTGGCTCTGCGGTGCATTCAGGGAACTTTATAAACCACTTAAGAGAGGCGGCAACAGGCCTAACCTTCAGAGAGATGAGTCCGACCTACTTTGTGCCCTACTTTATAGTGCTTAGTTTCCGATTTACTCGTTGGTACTTACAATTTTTCCAATAAATTAGGTTTTCAGATGGTCTTAAGATATTCCAGCTCACCTCTTCTCTATATTCAGCTGAAGGTTCAAATATAAGTATGATAATAGGCATGACCATGCCTGGGCACTTGATAGGAAAGAATTCTTAATGTGTTGTGTTTACAAGGAGAAATCTTGGGAATATTAGAGCCCATGTGCTGCCTTAAAGTCTTTAGGCTTTGCATGAATATTTTATTTATTTGAGGGCACCAGCTGGTGTTTGGATAATGCAGCTGGTTTCTGTGCAGGGGAAGAGAACGGTGGCAGAGCCACCCGAACTCACTGATGTCCTAATGCAATCTCAGACAACACAACAAAGCAGTGTTGCCCAAGTTAACAATTATTTATGTTTCCAATTTTTTTCTTTTTCTGTGCTCGCAAGCAAACAAGTGAGATCAGAACAGTCAACGCCATCTGTCACCATCCATCATCTGCTATATTGACAAGAACGTCTATAAATTTACCGTGTAACTTAAACGCAGAGATTAATACTGTAGTCCTCCACATACTGTATATGACAGGCCTTGCATTGCATTGAATACATTCACACATTTATTTTCCCAGATGCTTTCCCACAGGTTTTTAATGTCTTCAATCAATAACTTGGCTGTCCGGGGCGTCTTCCTGCCTCTCACCCAGTGACTGATGGTTAAGGCCCCAGAACCCCAGAGGCTGTGAATAAGCTGCAGTTGAAACGGATGGCTTGGTAAAGAAATAGACGTGTAACCCAGATCTGTCAACATGCCCAAAGAGTGTCACCGGCTGCCACTCGTCCATCCACTTAAGTTCTTAAACTGTCACTCCTGCTGATCATGTCTGATTGTGTCCTTAGAACTCCAAACCCTTTGCCTCAACCACTGTCTCACTTTGCCCAAAGCTGAATTTTGTCATCTGCCAAACGTAATTGACAAAGAAAATCAGAGAGCAAAAAATGTTGGCGGACACATGATGGCATCCAAGCCAGAGAGGGATATAAACACACACTCTGTTATGACCCCCGGCTAGTTAAGAATCGATTTGGGAGAGTGTCAGTGACTGCATGTGCTGTGTGAGTGGAGGACAGGGCATGCATGGGGTGTAAATGAAAAAACTCTGCAGCGGTAAGAACGACGCTTCATTTCAACTGGCGCGTTATGCATTCTGGTCAGAGGTCGTCATGAGTCAACACGGCTCCAGATGGTTGTCAAGCATGCCCTTGGATTCTAAGCTGGGTCAGCCAAGTGGAACTCCTGGCGTCTTTTCGATTTAGCTATGGAAATTGGAGGCCACTATTTGAGTGGAGCTTTTAGCAATAGTTAGCACTGGGAAAAAAAAAAGTTTTTTTCACCTGTATCACTGATGACTCCACAGGAAGTGGTCTGTTTTATAAGTTTGAAAACATTCAGCGCTTCGTCTCTGGCAAGCCGACTGTAACCTGATGTTTGTCTTCCACGCCAGTACAGATCAGCCGTTTGCTCACTATGCAGCACTTCTTCGCAGATGACAACAAAGCCGTTCATCTGCCGGTGTTGCTTTTTCCGCACACTGTCTGCCACAACAGTCTGTCCCTGCTATAAAAATCAAAAATGCAGATTATCAGCAACGCGTAGCTTGTTGTAAACGTTACCAGCACCTTACTTCTATTAAACCATACTCTGAATGGAAGATTGAATTGTAATGATGTGATTCTGTGTCCTCTTCTTTCAGATGATGGCAAACTGTCATTTGAGGAGTTCAACACTTACTTTGCAGATGGGATCCTGACCACCGAGGAGCTGCAGGAGCTTTTCTACTCCATAGATGGGCGTCAAAATAGGTGGCCTTTCAGATATAAACTACTGCAAAGCTGCTGAGTCAGCTCTTTAGTAACAGCAGTATAAGCAGTTAGTATCACAGACAACATCCAGCTGTGACAATGGCCAGAACAAGCTTCTCTTTAAGCAACAGGGAAACCTTTGCTGCAGCAACCTAACAATAACTGATTTATCTATTTATGGACAATTTGAAGGGCCTGGTTAAAACATTTCCACTTCTATCTTTCTACATTTACACACTAGAGCAAATTACTGTTTGGTCCTCCTAGGTTAATTCAGTCTGTAATGGTTGTAGCAAAAGACTCAGCTGATGAAGTCGGTCATTGGACATTATCACAATAGCACAGCAGTCCAACAGTGTTTCATTAAGTCACAGGTCAGAAATGTATTCATTGTATGTCTCCTGAACCAACTAAAAGAAAAGCCTAGGTAACCAAAAGTCCTACCTTCCAGCTTACTTTCTTTTGACAGTTAACGGTTTTATTATTATCTTGCAGAAATGAAGGCTTTGAATTTCTCCTATTAACCTTTAGCAAACTTTCTCCTTTTATCTCCTCTGTTGTGTCCTGCAGCAATCTGGACACTGAGAAGCTATCAGGTTGGTGAGAGCCTCTTTGTATTTGCTCCACAGTGCACTTGTTTCCAATTGTCTTCTAAAAGGATCCATATTTTCAACCAGTTGCGGGGAAAGAAACTAACTAAAAGCGCCAGCCAAGCGCTATCCAAGGAGCCCATGTTTTATTTGTGCCCCTTGCTTCACATCTCTGATGGGGAAACAAGAATAGCATCATTCTTCTCATCTGTCTAGGGGAAACAGGAGAATGGTTTTCACATTGTTATTGGTTAAACTCATTGTTAACCTCATTTTACCACCAGCTGTCATCGCCACTTTAGCTTCCACCCGCAACGCCGTTCCGTAAATATGAAATACCGACCTATTTTTTAATCATCTGAAAAATGCATGGACTTTTCCAGATGGCCTGAATAGAAATAGGACACTGACCTGTAAATAACAGTAGTACCAAAAATAAAATATGCATTATTTATTGAGCGGGAATGGCATCTGTTCCCTCTGACGTCAGCGGAAGCCTCAGGTTGGTTGGATGATGTCTCTGTTTTGGAATAGGTGAGGGAAATTAACAGGAGCAAAGGTGCTACTGATACACCACGGCACATCTGAATGTAACGTGATCATACTGTACTTCAATCATCCCCAGGGTCGAGAACAAATGCGAGTGGGCGGGTCTCGTCAGTTCTGTGCTGTATATTGGCAATTAGAAAGCTGTCGGTGCTTTTTTTCCCCCACGCAGCTGTTTTAAAATGAATACGTGCGGCAGGAGGTTTTGAAACTCTGCTGAAGCGCAGCTGGGCGACGTGATGAGACACAGAAGATGAAAAAACAGCAGTAGTAGAAAACATTTTTCAGCATCTTCACAGCTTCTTGTCCATGTTCTTCATCAGATAGCTGATCTACTAATTAGTTGGATTCAAGTTGAAATATAGGAGTTGCCATTTTGGCTGTTATTGCGCTTTTATATCCCATCACCCATACCACCTTTAGATATAACCGTTTAGACAGGAACTTTGATCCTACATAAAACCGAAGCCCTCAAAGTCCTTGTTCCACGGCTGTGTTCTTGTACCTCTGAATCGCAAAGTGATGATAAACTTTAAATAACTCTGACATAGCTCTGACACCGACAACTTGTTTTTCATTAGATTACTTTTCTCAGCACCTGGGGGAGTATCTCAATGTGCTTTCAGCTCTGGAGAGCCTGAATATCACCATTTTAAAGGCAATGGATAAAACTAAAGAGGTGAGTTTTTGTCTTTTTCCTCTGGCGTCTGCTGGGTTTTTTTTGTGAAAGCTGATGAATGAAGAGGAGTCAAAAGTTGGGTGAAAAATTATTTACGAGATAGGCCATTAAAGTCTAAAACCAGAAAGGCAAAGCAAGCAACTTTTTAGTAGAGTTATCAACAAGCACTGAGAAAGGTTTGATTAGTCTGTAAATAACTACCATGTATTATATAATGCTTAACTGGAAATCCATACAGGATAATGCAGCCTTCTCACCGGCTGTGCTGTCAAACCCTATCGTGGACTGCTACCCCTGAGACACATTTGCAGCCGCAGCTATTTAGCACCTCAGGTTCTGAGAAAAAGCTGCTGTGCCAATGCTTCATTAGCACGTTTTTTAAATAAGGCTCTTGCGAGAATACCTAATCACATCTGTGTTTGGGGACTCTAACAACAATTAGGATCCATCTTACTGTATAATTATCATCTTGGAACATGGAGAGTTGAATGTGGCTGCCACACATTCATCTGTACTTGTTTACTTCTCCCCCCCCCCCTCTCAGGAGTACCAGGGGTCCAGCGTGTTGGGCCAGTTTGTCACCAGGTTCATGCTAAGAGAGACATCCGGTCAGCTTCTGTCCCTGCAGAGATCACTGCAGTGTGCCCTGGAGGCTGTGGAGGAGCAAAGCAGCCCTGCACCGTTAGTACTGCACCCACCTGATGACACTATATAGTCGCTACGGTGATACACAGATATGTCTTTACAGCAGTTAGCAGAGGGCTAATGTCAAGCCTTCTTAATGCCCCCCGGGAGGGGCATTCATGCTATGACTGTTTAGATGAATTTCCGTTTTTTTTGCCCGCTGGTGAGCCAGGTTTTCCTCATCCTTGTGCTTTGTTCCTTCCTCATCAGTGCTTGTAACATAACTATGTAACTGTATATATTCTGTGCTGCCAAGTTGAAGTATTGTTAAAACCAATGTCAGGGAAGTCAGTGTGGGTTTGAAGAGTGGAAATTTAATGGCCATATTCTCCTAAGGTGTGACTGTCAGCACATTCTCACCATCCACTAATAGTGCTCCCTGTTAGGAATTCTTTGTCACCATTAAAAGGCCTCAAACAGTCTTTAAGCCTAAAAATGTTGCTAATATTTTATAGTAGGAATCCCTTTTCTCACATTTCTCTGGGTGCAGTGTTGGTGATTAAAGACGCCAGCAAAGGCTTCACACGACTCTTTGATGCATCATTTATTGAAGGGAAGCAGTTCATCCAAGAAGATGTAATAAGAAGAAGCCCACCTCACCGTCACGAGGACAGTTTCAATCCAGAGTCTCAAATAATGAGGAGTTTGCACGCTTCTGCACGTGCTGTTGTCAGTTGCAACGTGTGTCATGACTTGCATCGTCTCTCATCTCTCATCTCTCTCTCTCTTTCTCTCTCTCTCTCTGGGTTCCTTTACTGGCTATAATAGAGCTGGAACCTGGGTGAATTATAGTGAGGAAAATTATGGAAGATGAGGAGAAATAGAAAGAGAAATGGCAAATAGAGAGGATAAGATAAGGAAGGAAGAGAAGCAGACAAAGACAGTGAATATTAGCTTTGGCCTAAATCCGAAATAGAAGATTTAATTATGTTAAATTTGCTGGCCACAAACAGCTTATTTCACTTCCTTTGCTTCTCTGCAGTAGATTGGTGGCTGTTGCGGTGGCCTTTGGGCTCCAAGCTGTTCTCAGCATGAGAAACTCCAAGGACCGTGCTCCCTCTGCGCTGCACACACACTCACACACTCACAGTCAAATATTGGGAGAGCGCCACGTATACTAGATAAGACAAAGACTGGATGGAACAAATGTGTCTGGTTGAATTAAAGAAAGTGACAGAGATGCAAGTATGATGGTGTTTTGGGGTTTTTTTTAAAATCATCCCACTGACAGTCAGTGTCTGATGTTGGTTTATGGCTTCCTCTGCAGGAGAGATGTAACAACCGTGCAGCAGACAGCCACACAGAGGAGCGGCAGGCGATGCGCTCGCAGGGTCCAGAATAAAGTTTGCATATCTCCAGTTTCCCACTCTGCTACCCTGACTACAGGTTAGATGTCTGGTCAGGCTTTTACTAACCTGTAATTGTGAATACTTTAGCAAAGCATTTTATCTCAAATGGTCAGAAAACAAAGAAATTTAGGGTGCGCAAATAGGACATGAATGTAAAATAACATCAAACGTACGTTTGGTTTCCTCAGAGGTCAGCAAGGAGGAGGAGGACGAGAACTGGTGCTCTCAAATCAACAAGTTGCAGCAGCTGCTGGATAAACTGGAGTGTCAGGTATAAAGGAACTGTCTGCCAAGTGAAATGACATAATGTGTACTGGAATTGACCTGATTCTGAGCCTAAAAAGTTCACTGACCTCTAAAGTGTAGCGGCGTTGTGACTGAAACAACACTGCTCTCTTCATACCTCTCCTCTGAGATCTGACTGATTCTCACCCTGTTCTCCAATCTAGATCCAGGCTTATTAGCTTCAGTGACTCCACAAGTTCTGAAACCCATAAACAAAGCATTTTACTCTGCAGTCTTTGGTTTTGAGCAGCCAGAGGGATTCAGAGCGCAATATCAGAGCAGTCTATATCCTGCAGAAGGGTTCCGTGTGCAATATCCATCCTCACACTCGCTCTCCACCTTCCTGCACACCCGGTTTCTGCCTCATTTCTACAGCTTATTTTTCCCGCATGCATGTGGACTGAAGAACCCTAACCTTTAGGGTGGATTGCATTATTAAAATATTCATGTACTTTTAGATTGGATGGGCTTTCAGAAGTGCTCCACTTTTCTAATAATTTTCTCTAAGGTCATTTTTTAAAATAATTCAAGTGTGAGATCTATTCACACTTTTACTTGTTACTTTTTAGCACCAAGTATGAAAGATGCACTTACCTTTACGGATAAATTAAAATTGTCATATGTCGAATACAGCTTGAAGTGTAATAATATGAATGTGTTATGGACCATGCTGAACATTAAAAAAAAGACAAACAATTGAATTAGGCATAACAGAGTAAAACATGTACAAAATACTATAAAGTATCAAAACTAGGATTCTCCAATGGCAGTTGTAAATTACAATCATACAAGGTAATGAAATTGATCTAAAAAATGCTTCAGCGGGTAGCCGTTAGCAGCATTAGCAGCTCAGCCATGACAAATGCAGATCTTCAGTGTACCAGTGATGAAGGGTATTTGTTTTTAATCATATCTTATTTCTGAACTTTACTTTTCTTGCCGTTTCTTTTCTTTTTAAAGAGTCCCAAGTTGGAGCCACTGAAGGAGGACTCACTGGCGAGCACCTACAAGTCTGTAAGTCAACAGCTGTACATACATATTACAATAGAGAATCTATCCAGATATTACAAAAGTGTTTTGAACTGAGCCCATCGTCAAGATGAGATATTGTTCATGGAATTTGCACAAGTGCTCACCCGGGACTGCAGCTTTCTTCTAAGACCAACACTGTCACATTGAGTTGTTACTCTCTGTGATTAAATAATTATACGCTCCAAAAGCCTTTTATTAGAATCTTCAACCCTGCACAGTTTGTTCATGCTTCTTGTCGCCGGCGGCTTGTTTTCTTACTCTAACCTGAAATATCAAAGCCCATCTGCTCTTTCAGGACTCTTTCGTGTTTGCGTGTGTAAATCAGCGCCGGGCCAGTATAAGAAGGTAGCTGTGATGGAGTGTGTGGGAGACTGGCTTGCACTTCAAAGCAAAACGGTGACATTGAACTTAATAAAAATGTGTCCAGCTTCATTTCTAGTTTTCTGCAATAGGAACTCTGAAATTATTCGGCAGCAGCCAAACCACACGACTCATGACTGACCATATAAGATCTGCTCTGATGAGCCTGGTTGTTACATCCTGTGATAAATCAACATTACTTTGTTGGGAATGAGATGCAACCGGAGCGCTTCATGCAGCGGATCCAAGTTTGACGGTGCTGCTGCAGACTGACGGCTCCTGCAGGGACGGTTTCAGCTGGCTGGTGTCGCCTGTCACATTGCTAATACAGATGGGTGGCAGATGGTTAGAACAACAGAAAAATATTAGTAGCAGTAGCGTTTCTGCTCACTTTTTCTTGAAGAGACATGTTTGGGGGCACGTAGGAGCAAATCCAGTGTGTTTGAGTCAGACTCCTCGTCTCTTTTCTACCAGAACATCCTGCTGGTTCAGAGGCAGATGTCTGTGACTGACAAGAATCTGGAGGATTTTGGGGAATTTCTGAAGAGCTACGTTGAAGCCACCTCGAGCCAACCCGAAAATCTGCAGTGAGTTGTGTGTGTGTGTGTGTGTGTGTGTGTGTGTGTGTGTGTGTGTGAGAGAGAGCAGTTTCTGTTAACGGGGAGTCTTTTAGGGACTTTGTCACCTGTCATCCCGCGACACGCGGCATGCATCACTCGGGAGATAAAGCAATCTGAAAAAAAGACACCTTCTAAAAGGGTTTAAACTTCGTTTTGTAACAAAGCCGAATGTAAACCGTCTTTGACTTGGAATCCTGTTCCTGTTTCTTCTTTTCATCTCTGTCAGCGTGTCCATTCAGAATCTCCCAGGAAAGTCATGTTACATAATGTATGAGTTCTGGCAAGATCGCATCTCCTGGATGAGGTCAGTGTGTGCGCATGCAAGTGTGTTTGTGTGTGTGTTTCATATATCGGTGTTGGCAGGCTCTTTCTGGCAGTTTCTGATGGAAATGTTCCCCACCAGTGATGATGAGCAGATGGCCCATCTCTCAGTTCATGCACACACACATACATTATCAAAGAGATATCAGTGTGAGCACACACATCCTCGAGCCCCTCAACCCAGTATAGACCTAACTCTCACCTTTTTGCAGATCCTCCTCAAATGCTGTCAAGCTGCTTGCTTTGTAAAGATCTATAAAGATCTTCTTAAATTAATCTCACACCCAAAAAACATCACGATGATTAGGGACCGTTTCTGCATCCAGTTTGTGGGTTTTACTTTATTCATTTCTGTATGCTGCTGCTGTCCAATACAACACCGATTAAGCTGTTTATGCACAACTTTCTGTCACACGTTGATGTGTTTGGGAGGGCGGGGGACCCAAATTTAGCCCCGCTTTCTTATATTATTTATTCATTATGCTCCTGATTCCATCGGAGCCTTTGTACTGTTAGTCAGTAGAGGGTCGCTGACTTCCAGCAGCGGCAGCAGCAGCAGCTTCTGCTCTAACTGCAGGTGCTGACCTGTAAGTAAGCGACTCACCCAGATATGGACAGGCCAAGTTTCATCCACTCTGTGGGTGGCTGTAGGCCCTCCTTTTTTTATCGCCGTCACACAAGTAGAGAAATGCATGCATTCACTTTCTCAGGCTCTGGTTCAGGAGAGAAAGTTTCCCAGCTGCAAATTTTTGCCTAGTATTGTTGTGAAGTTTTTTGTTTTTTTTTTTTTAATTTTAACTTTGATTCTTTATTCCCTTTTTCCCTTCGGTGCAGCTACCTGCAGTCGGACAGCAGTAAAGACTTTCAGCGCCACATCATCGACATGCTTGAGGACGCTGAGGTAGTTTCCACCATGCTGATCCCTGGTGCGTACATACGTAAACCTGCACTCACTCTGAAACAGCCCCTCAGCGGGAGATGCTGGAATAAAGCTTTTTCCTGGTTATTCTCATGTCAAAAATCATGAACAGAGGGATCAAGCATGGGAGAAAAAAAATTCTATTTGCTGTCCTAACACCATCACCGTCACTTGATTGCAAACACATAGCAGAGCAGCATGAATCACCGTGGTGACCGTCATGACTTTTGTCTCTCATCACATCAGAAAAATGATGCTTGCTATGTTTCCAGCCTCTTTGAGTCAATCACGGACATCGCGTTTTCGAGTGCCTGTGGAGTTATGCTCGGTTGCTAAGCGACCATAATTAGATGTTTATGTCTTTATCTCTGACACCGTCTCCACGTGCTGTAAGTTTAACACTTTTACGTAAATGCAGGCATTTGTTCTAGGTCAGTTTATAGAAAAAAGGGTGCAGGGACACAAGAGTGAAGAAAGTGGAGGTAGGGTGAAAAAGAGTTGTTCTGAGACGGGAACACACAGATCAACCAGACAGATGGATTTATTTGATACTCTGATTTAGACAAAAATACATCGGTAACTGTCCTCTTTACGTGTCGCACTCTAAAAATATTAAAAACCTTGCAATGGGGATCAGAAGGTAATAAAGTTAAGATTTACATACACTTAATGTCTAGAAAGTACTCCCCTCCTCTGTTACGCTGCTTTAGTGGCACATTTATCAAATTACTGTGAAAGAAACTACAGGTAAAGAGCACAGGTGTTTAGATTACCAGTGTCTTTAGGGCCTCCTGACATGCACCGTGGGAACTAGAAATGCTCAGAGCTGCATCATGTGTAGATTCTTTCCTCTCCCACTCAGCTTCCTGGTGGATCATGACTAACAACTAATCTGCGGTGTCACATCTTCGGCCCACGCTGTCACACAGACGGAGACACGCTGGCACATCATCCTGCCCACACGTACGCAACACACCCGCGCTGGGAAATCTCGAAAAAGGATCCATATGTCTGAAAGCACCGAGGGAAGGAGACGACGCTGTCATCTGTCCGCGTCTCTTAATGCTCCTCTGTCTTCTTCAATCGCTATTTATGCTGCTTTTATTAGGAAAAAAAGGGGGGTGGGGGTGGGGGTGGGGGGAATAGCTGCTTTCTGTAGCTGGTGTGTAGATTGAAGAGGCGTTTCTGCAATGCAAATATAATTTTACTGTAGTATGTGTAATTATATACACATATGCTCTCCTGTAGTGGCTTGTTTGATATTAACATGTGAGCGTTAAAAGGTCTTTTGAACCACGGAGGGAAAATATTGACCAGCAGGATATTGTGCTGTGGATGTGTTATCTGTTATTGGAATTAAATGAATAAGAATAAACAGGGAGGGTGGTGTTACTGCTGTTTAATGCATGCTGCTGAATGCTGCCAGAAACTGTTTCAGTCATTTCCTGTTTATATATTCTCTTTGAACACTTCCTAAAGTTGTACCAGTGGTTCTTTAATAACCTAGCTAGCTGACCGTCTCATTTTAAAATAGCACCAACAGACGTTAGAGTTCCTTGCTCCTGAGTCCTCAGTATGAGGCTGTCTGTGAGCCCAGCATAGAGAAAAAGAAAAATCACAGTAGGGGTTTCCGTCTTATTGGATTTTACTCTGTTACTAAGTTACACAGACTAAATATATTTACTGCATTTGAGCTTTTTCCGTGTGTTTATTCTATAAGACTCATGTATGGCCAGCTTCATATTTCTGTTGTGTATTACTGTTTATTTATTTATTTATTTTTTTATTTTTTGGAATTTAGTGATGTCCACATCACTTGCAAGCACACACATATCTTTATTAAAATCATAACAACAAAAAAAGTGTCTGTTTTTGATGCTTGTATAGAGTAGTTTGAAGTATCATTATATTTGATAGATGTATAATATAATAAAAAAGGTGATATGATAGGAATAACAGATTTCTTTTTCTTCTTCTACTTCTACTTTACTTTTATTATTATTAGTTGGATTCAGGCTTTTTGAGCTTCCCGTTAAAGTAATTGGACGTATGAGCATGTGACCCGTGACGAGAGGAGTAGATTACTGCCTTGAGGTCCACAGGCGGTGCACTTCAGTTTGTATCCAGTTTAATTAACCAGAGTCAGGCGGAAAAGGGGGACTCAGAGTGTTTTATCACAGCTGAAGCTAGAAATGCACATAGATACCAGCTCTGTGTGATCAAGGCTGGAAATCCCACAGATCTCTCAGCCTGTCTCTGCCAGCGAGGCACCACTCAGCGACAACGCAGACGTTCGGGCCCCAGCTGTCCCTCAGAATGTCTCAGAGGCAGATGGAGTGTTTGTTAGAGAGGATGTTTGAAATTTCAGAAGAAATTGGACGGTGGATATCTCAGCAAACCAGGCTGGACTGTAGTTATTTCCAGCTGAAGAGCCTTCCTGGGAACCAGGGTTCTGACATTCTGTCAGACTGGGACCTGAGCAAGTTGGTGTGTTACGAGAGCCTTGAAGGTCCTTGATTCCGTCACAGAAAGCTCCAAGCAGAGGCACGCTCGCGCCAGGAGCTAATCTGCTCATTGTCCTGCCGTGATGATTTTTCAGCTTCTTTTGTTTGGAATAAAATCATAAAAACCTTTAAGCGGAAGGGTTTATTGAGGAGATTTGGGTACCGGTGTGAACAGATCTGTCGTCAGTCAGGCTTGAGTCCAATGTTTGCTTTAAATTGACCTCAGACCTTTTTTAGGAATCCCAAAATAGTCCTGGGATTTTCCAAGGAGACAGGACTTGATTCTGGAGCCTGCAAAGAATGAGGAGAAGCCAGAATTCATCCATTTCCGAACATGAAACAGCTAAACTATTAAATACTGATTATAAACAGTTCTGATACTGTAAGAAGAATTCAAATCGGTACTAAGTTCTAGTTGTGTGTTTTCTTTTACCTTGTTTTGAAATATATATTATATAACTTACTGCAGAATCACCTTCAAGCCTAAGAAGACATTTTTGGTAAGTGGAGGCATATCGGCGGTTAGGACTTGGGTTGAGGCGAGGGTTCGGGTTCGGGTTCGGGTTTGGAGTTGTGAATTTAGAGTGAGGGGCTGGAGAATGTATTATGTCTATGAAAGCCAATCTAGTGGTGATGATCACCTGCTTTCTGGTCTCATTTTGCAGTGATTCTGCAGCTGAATGAAAAATGTGGACTGAGAGAAAAAAAAGAGTAGATGGAGAAAAGAGTAATTCCACAAGTCTCAGGAGGATTCTTTTTGAAGTTATATATTTCAGCAAGATACTGACGCCACATATGGCGCGCCTGTATTCACCGTGACGGTTTAGAGACGATGTGAGAGCCCTGCAATGTTCTCCACCCTTTTGTCAGATATATTTGCTTGAGATTCATCTCATGACCTCGACTCATTTTTATCAGGGCTGAATTCAGTAGGTTCCAGTGAATACCCCAAAACAAGATTTTTAGGCAGTGTAGTTCTCCACCTGTCTTTGCAACTCTTCTTTTTTTCATTCATTTTCAGCCGCCCTTGAATCTGATGTGGGTCCGGTCCAACCAAGGAGCCAAAGGCCCGGCTGGAGGTGGCAGAACAGCCTCTGCTGTCTCTGTCTATGTCCTCCAGCCTTCACTTTACTGAGCACACAAAAGGCAAGCCAATGTTTCAGTGAGAAGAAAGGCACCGAGTCATTGTCCAGGTTGAAGACACATTTTCATGTAGCTTTCCAGTTATACTGAATTCTGCCCGTGTGTCCTTAATCCTGATGGATGCTGATGTGTTCCGTTGCCACGGCTACGTACTTCTTTGCTGCTGCGGTTCTGATTGATCACAGTTGTGATTGCAACCTACTTTTTGTTATTCTTATTAATTATCCAGCACAGAAGAGGACTTTTTTCTGTCTCATTTAGCTCCAGAAGATGAAAAATCAGAGAAAAATCGTTGAAACACTTTTACGTTATTGAATTATGCAAAAGAGTATGTTCTTGTTTTTGAAATGACCTCAGTAACAGAACTATACACTTAAATAAACTAGCCTCTCTATTGTTCCAGAATAAGATCACACACACACACACACACACACACACACACACACACACACACACACACACACACACACACACACACAAAGATAATCTATTCCAATTTAATTGATATACGAAAATCATATATGGATGCAAATCAACATGGACAGCAGACACAGTTCATCACATCTGTGCCCAAAGTGGGATTAGTATTAGTAGCCTACTGAGCTATTAGTATAGGACTGGTGTTATTATTGGTGAATTCTGAACACATCTGCCAAAAAATAAATTATAAATGAGGGAACTGAAAAATTAACTTAAATCGGCTCTCATGCATTCCTTTAGTGTCACATTCACTTCTTTATTCAAACATAAAAAAATATTGGACATCTTCTTTAGCCATGCATTTATGTACATACCACCATCATTAAACGAATTCCAAAAGGCTCTTGCATGGATCCTGTACATCCTGACACGTTGCAAGTGTGTGTAGAATTTGAATGTTCTTCCCCATCACAACTGCTCTTCTGTTGTGTTGGTGTTCTGTTTTCTTATTTCGGTTTCCCTCCCCTCCTTGTCCCTGTTCGTTTCCTTTGGTGCTGTGAAGGGAGGCTGTGGGACCGGCCAGCGGGGAGACACACCTGCAGCTCATTCTCAATCCCCGCAGCTACCTAAACCCACCTGGGACTTCGCCCGTTTGCCAGACGGTCGCAGCTACAGCCTCGGCATTTTCACCGGGCCTCTTCTGCCATCCTGTGGCCATATTTGGTATTACGCGTTTATCCGGCTCTGCGTTTGAAGGGGGAAAAAAACCCATTTGAAATGGTTTTTATTCTCTTCATGTCAAGATATCTTTATTTTATGGGAAGTTAGGCCTCGTAGCAAAAGAAAATGTTTAAAGGACAAAGAAACGTGATCTTCTTTACAAAGTCAGCTCACAAAAAAAGAAAAGAGAACAATGTATGACAGATCTCGTGGTCAGATCTCGTGATTTTAATCTAAGTGTGACAGAAATGACAAAAAAAAAATAAAAAAAATCTGTACATTAAAATAAAGTTTAGCTCCTGAGATTCTCTCCTGGACAGTAGGTGTCGCTCTAGACCGCCACCAGATGAAATAATGAGGAAGATGGTGACGCTGTCGTTGATGAGGAGGAGGATGCGAACGTTGCAGTGGTGGAATCATTCGGAGCAACACCTGACTGTACCCAGCAGGTGACATGAACAAGTGCCAAAAATGAAACTGCAACCAGAAAATAAAGTCTTTCGCTGCATCCCCCTGTACGACTCCCTCTGACTCTCTCTGTAAAAGTGTCTTTTTTAAATTTTTACCAATTCTTTACATTAATAGTGTACATACAACGCGGGGTTAGTGTATAATGATCTCGTCCTTACCCTACAGATAGCTGCGGGCAACAGCAGCGGCTCTTTCAGCGGCTGGAAACTTTGGTGGAGCAGGAGCAGAAAGCCTAAAAACCTTCCATTTAATATTGCTTTGACATAAAGAGGAACACTGTACGATATTCACCAAAGTTTCTGCAAGAAGATAAGCAGTGTAGCGAGCAAACAGGGGTGTGTGTGTGTGCGTGCGTGTGTGTGTGTGTGCGTGCGTGTATACAGGAGAACCACTGGTTTTACTGGATGGAGACGGATGCCCATTTTCCCTGGTTTTTGATGCGCGTGCTGCTCTTCAAGGTGGGTTCAAGGTGAGAAGACACATGACTCAAACTGCAATCCATATTCTGTCCTTTTCAGTCTGCCAAAGGACATGACAAAAATCCCAGTTCAACCTGAATATTGGTCCCTCCTGCTGAACTTTGCCAGTAAAGACCAGGAGAGGCACATCTGTTCGCGTCGCTTGTCCTTTGCTGCCTAGTGTCCGTTGTTTCGGGGGCTGAAGCTGGGGTGGACGGAGTTGAAGAGCGAGAGGCGACCGCTGTCTTCTCTCCACCGGGGCTGGAGACAGATGGAACGCTGTCTGTGGCCTTGACCCCCACAGGAGACACCCCAGCTGCTGCTGCTGCTGCTGCTGCTGCTGCTGCGGCGGCGGCGGCGGCGGCGGCTCTGCCTGCAGTGATGGCTGACACCGGTTTGGGCTGAGCCTGAAGTCCTGGGCTGCAGATGAGGTGGTGCCTCTCCCAGTCTTTATGCTGGCAGAAGGAGCCGCAGTAGCGGGCGGCGTTGCAGCCGCTGCACGTCTCACTGGCTTTACGACCACAGTTCCAGCAACACTGAGGGAGAAAAACGAAGGAGCATTAGATCAGAACCCATAACTTTGTTCTGTTGTGCTCCACTGCGTTGCATGCCCCTGCTCACCTCACTGGAGTCCTCCTGTTCGTTGATGATCATGATGGCGTCCTCCTGAGCCTTCCTCTTCGCCTCAGCTAAAGTCTTCTCCATCTTTGCCCTCTCGGCGGCGATCATCTCGAAAGCCTTCTGTTCGGCCTCCGCCACGGCCTTCTGGACCTCATCCATGGCCTGACGCTTCACCTCGTTCACAGCCTCCTCTGCTCATCGGGGTAGATGGGCGTTAGTTATCTTTGCGTGATGCTTTTATCACCGCGTTCCACCAGCGATGGTTTCCTTACCAGCTTTTCTCCAGATCTCATCTGTAACGTAGGCTGACGCTGGCCGCTGGGCAAAGTCGCGCTGGGAGTCTGCGGAAGAGCACACGCGGAAGGTCACCACACAGCTAAAAGCGGCAGGTGCTTCTGAAGAGGGTTTTGATCTTCATCGTTCAGTCCTTCATTCATCTGAGAGCTGATGCAGCTTGTCTGGTAGCTTGTCTGCATATCTGGGCCACACAACAGTTGTTTGTCAGAGTCTTGGACTGATGGGAGATCTGACAGCTTTAGAAAGGAATGTGTTTGACTTGGAGGGAATTACACACCAACAAGCTGTGTCAACATTCTGTCTGTTCCCTCAAATGTCTCTTTCTGTGCGCCTCAATCCATCTCCACGGCGCCCGCAGGCTTTCCAACGCTGCCACCTGCCTTATCTCCTCCTCTTCCATCTCGTATACGCTCTGCCGCATTTTCCTTTCATTTGCATCCTTTCATCTCAACCAAACCTGCGCGCTTTTCCACCCCCACTACAGTCTTCCTCGGCCTGAGCCCGGGAAGGCTTCCTGGTCGGGAGCCCAGATGGTGTTCTGGCGAGGCAGCCAGTTCTGGGTCCCTGAGCCTGCAGGATGGCAGCATGGCCCTTCTGTGCCCGATATGGCCAAGGCCAATCCTGGCACCTGTCTGTGACTGTGCACCAGCAGGGGGACAGCAAAGCTGTCGCAGAAAACCGTGCCAATACCCAGCAAAATTGGGGGAAATAACCGGAGATTGGATTCTGCTGCGGTATTATCTGTGTCCACTAGAGGGAGTAGCGAGACAGCGACATCTTTGGGGGGTTTTTGTCTTTTTTTTCTGCAAATCTGTTGTGTTCCTGCACAACTATCCTCGAAACACACGTTTTTGGGGTCAGACAGTGTCCTTATCAAGTTCTGTGCTGATGTCTTTGATTATTCAACAACACACAAATGCAACAAAACCCCATCAAAGCTCACACGACACATTTATATGTGTGTCAGGCGAGAGGTAAAGAGAGTTTGGTTAAAAAAAGTTTCATAAAATGATCATCTCTCACTGAAAAGCCCACATTTTATTCCTAATAGTTTTAAATCACTTTTTTTTTTCCCCCTGGTGGATTTAGTAACAACACATTTTTTAAGAATTGTATCATTAGTCCAGTCTAAATCAGCAGTGATCCAAGAGCTTTTTATCCAAACCTCACGAGGCATGCACATGCAAGCATGCACAGATAATTTTACTTTTATCTTTGTGAGGACTTATAGGACTTCTATTTGCCCACAAGGACACGGGCAAATAAAAGTGGCAAGGCTGCAAAATGGCAGCATTCAGTGGAAGCTGTAATAACTACCAGACTTCCACTGGTCTGGGTTCATTCCAGCGTACATGAAACATAAATAAATAAAATCCCCCTCTTGTGGACAACAATAGGCGCCAATCACAGGAATGACGACAACGCTTGAGGTTTCTGCGGCCCACATGAGTGAAAATCCTGCGCGGCGCTCACCCGACTCTGCCGAGTGTGGGCTGTGTGTCTTGGAGAAGGGACCCGAGCCAGAGCCTCCCTTGCGCGGGTCCTCCTGCTCGCTGGAGCGCCGTCGCCAGTAGTTAAGCTCCTCGCGGTCTGACTCCTGGCACCGCCTGAGCACGCTCACCGACCGCCGCGTCTTCTCCACCATATCCACAATGCAGTTCAGGACCTATAAGATGAATCCGGAAGCTCAACCTTTGACTTTTACAGACAAGCTCCTCATGAAATAGAGGCACTGATCAGATTGGAGGCAGATCTTCCACTTTACAATCTCCGTTTGGCTCCGAGAAGCAAAAACACTCAAAACACTCTCCTGAAATAAACTGCATTCTTTCACTATCGGTAGCCATTAGCTGGAGTGGTGTCTGTCTGCAGACTTACATGGTCCAGATGCCTCCATTCATCAGCCCATTCTCTGTCTGTCAGCCTGTGGTCCACCGGCTCCTCACGGTATCCTCCATTAGTGCCTGATTAAAACACACACAGGACCGACCGCAGACTCATGAGAAGATCCAACTTAATGTAACACAAGCCACAATGAATAGCATCAAGGTGTGTGTGTGTGTGTGTGTGTGTGTGTGTGTGTGTGTGTGTGTGTGTGTGTGTGTGTGTGTGTGTGACAATGTATGTCTCAAGTTGGAATAAGATAAAATAAAATTAAAGAGTACAGCAATAAAACATTAAAGGAGAGAGGGAACTCAGACTCAAGGTCTTAAAGGCCCAGGAGAGCGAATTTATTTGTGACTCTGTTCAGTTCTGCGGTGTTTGTTCTATGTTAATCCTTTTTGAAGATTTTTGTTTGTAATTAGTTAAAACACGTATTAATTGCAGCATAAATGTATAAAAGGTTTTAGGATATATTATGATAAAGATTCAAGTTGTTAAAAACAAAGATGTGCTGAAAGAGAAAAAGGAGAGGCCTATGATGCATAACAGATTCCAGCACATCTGGAAGTCAGCTGTCAACCACACGCTCGTGCGCGCGCGCACACACACTCACACACTCACACACACACACACACACACACACACACACACACTTTTGCACCTCCCCTTCTGCAGCTCACAGCATTCCAGTAGGGAGACACTCAGGCTGAGTGGAGTGGCTCCACTTCTAAACACAACCAGCCGTGCTGACACTCACTGTGGACCTTTACAAGTGAGGACACACACAAACACACGCGTGCACACACTTGTGCAAGTAAGCTACATGCAGTTTTTCATTTCAGAGCTTTAATGTTTCTTGGACTTGCTCATAGGCAGTACCCACAGATTTCTCAAATAACGGTAAACTTCACAAACTACAAACACACACACACACACACACACACACACACACACACACACACACACACACACACACACACACACACACACACACAAGGTCTTCCACGTGACCTCTTTGCTACTTCTGGTTCTCATCAGTGTTCAGCAGTTCAAAGAGTGTATGGACTGGTGTGTGTGTGTGTGTGTGTGTGTGTGTGTGTGTGTGTGTGTGTGTGTGTGTGTAAGCCTATGAGTTAAGTGGCGGCAGGCGGGCGGGAGGCTGTCAGACAACAGTCTAGGACCTCATAAACACAGCAACCTCCACCATGAACATATCAAGGTGTGTTTCTGCACATGTGTCTTTGAGCTACTGCTGTTTCCACTATGTGCTGACAAGCCCCAAATGGAGGGGAGATGAAGTCCATCGCTCTGCGCCTGGACAGCACGGTTCTGTTTATACACACAATGACTATTGAGATATACAAGAGCATCTAAAAATGCCTGGACCACCCATCGCTTTGCTTGAAATGTACATAATACACACATTTGCACACACTTTCATTTTACATGCTGCTTGCCTTTAGACGGTTCCAAGTTTAAAACACTAGGTCATGTGTACAGGTACACTGTATCACCCCTTACTGGCTTTTGTGTGTGTGTGGGGATATTTTTTTAAAAACGAAGGCAAATATCGGTGTGAGTGTATGTCTGAAGTGCAGTTGTGCATCACGTACCAGGTAGTCTGGGCCTGTCTTTGAGTTCTCGGATCTCTAACATGCGCTGGCTGTGCTCGCGGTGCAGAATGTGCGGTGCTGCGATGTCGTCTAAGGCGTAATGCTGCAGAGGTGGAGGAGTCGGGTGAAGCTGGGTGCTCAGCGGCAGCGGGTGGGCAGGGCTGTGTCGGGGAGCGGGGCTGATGGTGCAGATTCGTTTCGCCGCAGGTTCTAGAGCCACGGGCGGACGCTCATGGAAACCGTTCTCTTTACCTCTGAAGAAGAGAGGAGGAGTTTGAACGGGGCCACAACTTAAATCTGCTAGCAGAATTGTTAGTTATGTTCTCACCTGGCAGGGCTGTGTCTTTTGGTACCAACTTCAGGGGGCTCCATCAGCAGCTCTGAAGAGTCCGGGGAGGAAGCCATGGTGGTGCTCAGAAGGATGTGCTCATGCTGGGACAGGTATTGGGCTGGGGTCTGCTTGGCTGCCCGGGCACAGTGAAGCAGCTCCCTCTGCAGAAGAGGCAGGTTTGCCTGCAGAAAGAAAGGAGACGTGTGATGCTACGTTTCAGTAAAATGGCGGGTTCAGACAGTTTTGGGAAAAAGACACTGGGATTGCTTCCAGCCCCGATTATAAGATTATAAACTGATTTTTCTTTTTTAAATTTTCTATTTTTTATACTTCCAAATATGTAATTTCTATTACCAAGCCAGACATGTTTGAACCAGACAAGCTGAAATGTATGTTGTTGCTTATTTAATGACACACATTGAAAATCAAACAGACACAATAAAAGATGCCATTTTTGACAGATGTTGGGCTTAAGTCTCAGTTCAATCTACTTACCATAGACCTGCACAATAATACAGAGGCCTAAAAGGTCAGAGAGCTTAAAATGATTTAGAGAGCACATTTGCTCCCTATGCTGACCCTCTTCTTTTGTTCCCTGCATTTCCATAATTAGGAGCAGACTCTGGTGTGTTTGCAATTACAGCACTTCCTCACATCCCTTCTTACCAGCTAAACCGTCTAAACAGCCATTTTCTTTCCACAACCATCTCACAGTTGGTGTAAATATGCCGCGCTCCTTCTTTAATCTGACCTATGGATGGTGTGTAAAGGTCATTTATGGCACTTCCCCTATTTGCTATACCTTTTTAAAAACCTGATATCCACAACACTGTGCAGCACTATTTTGCTTTTCTTTTCTTTCCCCCAGGCTGCAGCCAGCAAACACATGTGCTGTGTGTCAGCCTGAGCTGAGGGCTCTCTGGGTTCAGCAGGGCGAGCGTTAGATTGGCGATGCCTTGGCAGCTGAATGCTCTTTTAATGGAACAGCAGCTCCATATGGCACTCTGAAGCTCATAAAAACAGAGGGGGACACTTTATGAGCATGTTTCACACTTCCTAATTCCCACTTTTTCCTCACTCCTCTTCACCCAACTCTCTCTTTCCCTTTTTCTTCACTTCCTCAAACCCTGGCTTTGCCCCATCTGTCCACATTTCATAGTCTAAGACTTTTTTCTCTGGCTTGAACAGGCTTTGGTGACTGTACTTACACAAGATTTCTTTGTAAAAAGAAATGGAACAGATGATTCTTGCCTCCTCATTGTCAGACTGACAGATGGAGGAGCTCCAGAGTTAAGAAAGAGGTAAGTGTTAAAGAAGAAAGCCTGCTTGAACTTGAAGTACAGGCGTGCAAAGATTTATTGGCAGCTTTACTGAGCTGCTAAGACATGTGCTTTCACAGCCTCTTGCTGTTACACGGGGGCTCGGGAGGCTTCTTAACAAACACATCTCCACTGACACTTTTACCTGTATTGAACACTTAAAAGGTACCAAACTGCAGAAAATGGAAAAAATAGTCTATTGGCTATGTCTAAATGACTTTATTTTCTACATAAATGATGCAGCTTATTTATTTAAAATTGTAAAATGCTGGAAATCAATGAAAATTTGTTTACCTTTAGAAATGGAATAACAAAAGGCCTCAAAGGGAAATTAGTGGCCTCCTGGAGCCGTGAGTGAAACTCCTCAATGGTTACCGTTGAATTCTAGGAAGGCAAAAAGCATTTATAACACGAAATCCCCAATACTGATCAACTGCCAGATAATAACAAGTAGCCAAACACCTACCACGAGGGCCAGGACGAGGCTTCGGACATTGTCTCCGATCTCTGGGGAAATGTCGTTGCCAAACTGCTGCAGCGTGGTCAAAAAGCGCTTCAGCTTGCTCAACTGGCGAGCCCCACAGGTGGCCGGCAGCTGCTGGTTCGCCAGTGACGAAGAGGAGGAAGAGGATGGTCCATTGCTGTACCGCTGCGGTGGTGATGGCACTGCGTTCAAGGTTGGTGGGGAATGGTGATTCCCATTGGTCACTGCAAAGGAAAAAAAATGAATAGAACAGATAGAAAAAGAGCCAGACATAAGCTCTACATTAGGAACAAGGAATTGAACGGGGCCCTTACATGCTGTGGTGGAGAACGAGGCTGGCCGAGGGCCGCTGGGGTTAACAGAGGGCAGGGGTGGCATGGTGGAACTGGCGAGGCTACTGGGGGCTGATCTTGAATGAGTCTTAGCATCCACAGGAGAACCGGGCATGGCAGGGCTCTTCTCTCTGCTGTCTGTGCAGAGAGGAATAAGAATGAGTTTCGGATAAACTATAACCTCATCCTATAGTTTAAAATCTGTTGCTTTGCTCAAAAGATGTCTTTACACATCACACAGATTATTAAATTCATCTACGGCTTTTTAATCAACAATCTGCAGATCCTGTTAAGCAACTGTGCTGGTGGCAACTGGTGACAAGCGCCAGACTGAAACGACCCCCTTCGTGTTAAAAGAGCTCAATAATGAAGAGATAACTATTGTTCTTTAGCTTTTCAGAGCACACACTAGCAATCATTATCACTGCTTTCATTTAACTTAGCTCATACCAATTCAAAACTTTGGGACACAAAAGCAAACAAAAACATACCCCCCCACCACCCCCAATACTAAACGCAGTGCCAGGGCACCAACAACCCCACCCTATCAAAGAACCAGATGTCTAAAGTTTCGCCCTTCACTCCCAACCATTCAGATCAATAACAGAAGAAGGTCTGAAGAAGCCTATTATGCAGCAGAAGAATGACCCCCTCAATGCACCCCCTACCAGCCATGAGCAGGAGTGGGGGGGATGGCGACGGAATGAGAAAGGGACGAGGATATTTCACGCTTTGCTAACAAGATCGGCAAAGCTTTTGAATGTTAAACGCCACTTTTCAATATGCTATTGCAGATGAATAAGACCACCAGATAAGGAGTACGGGAAGAGTGAAGTGGGCGTGTGGTGGTGGGGAGAGGTGGGATCAGAAGCTGCCTTTGTCTCCCAGAGATACGTGAATTCGAGCCCCAGTCTCCGGCTCCATTTAAAGTGGATCAGACTTTTCTAACGGCTTTCAGAATAAACGGGTAATAGACAAGTGCGGTCATGAGGGTCAAGGGTCGGCAGAGTGCAGCTTTTTAAATGTGGATTCATGGTTTTAGGGCCATTTTGGCTTTCAATAGCAGCCTTTATAACTTTTTTTCACTGCTATGAACTCCAAATGGCCTTGAGCTACATGGGCCCAGTTTGTAAAGGCTTAAGCTGTTAGTGGCTAACTAGACATAAATTACATCTGATGAATTATTAATCAAACTAGCTTCAAGCATCAAAGTATGTTTTTAGCATCACAGGGACATGTGGCCTTGGTGCAAACAACTTTATACCTTCGCAGAAATGTTAGCAACTATGGTTATGTACATAAATTGAAGCATCTGTGTGGTGAACTGAAATCTTTGTGGAACGGCAACACAACATAAACAGCAGGCAATAAACATATTGTACTGCTGCTGTGTATGTGCACAGCACATCCTTGTAGCCAGAGGTAACGGCTGAACTGGGGGACATCAGGTGGGTGTGCATGCGGCTCCCGCAGCCCACAGAGAATTGCCACTGCTTGTCAATTACGCGACATACATAGCTGAATGACTCCATCTGGCCTGTGACCACCTGAGTCCAGCATATATAGTGACAAGATTATTGGGGTTGGGGGTAGGCAGCTGGCACAGCAGCCGCAAAACACGTGCACACGCCTGACACACACAGAGTGTGCATTAAAATGGTGTGATGTTAACTCAGGTGAGTGTTGGCTTAGAGGGAAATGTTTGTCTGGTGAGTGTACCACCTGTCGTCAAGGCACTAATGGAACAAAGCGAGATAACTGACGCGGTTCAGGCTTAGCAACCAAATGCAGCACACGCTCATCCAACTCCAAGGTTTGTCTTGATTAAAAAGCAAAAACCAGTTTGCATAATGAATGTGACCAGTTGTTCTCACAGAGATCAGACACAGTAAAGTCAAAAACACAGTTGTTTTTTTTTTTCACAGAAAAGATTATCTGTAGTCAGAATCCACAGGCAGGTGAGATTCAAAGTGGTAGATAACGTCATTCTGTGTAACTTGGCAAAATCCAACAAAGACCAAAAATCCAACAAGGGGCCAGCAGAGGAATAAGGTGTTCAGAAACGAGATCTAATACCAGGGCAGAGATGAACAGGACAGGTCAGGAACAGGTGAGTTTGAAGCTGGAAAATCAGTCCAAAGATCAGCACTGGAAAGTCAGGCCTGAAGCTCAAACAATGTGGCTAAGAATGAACGCCAAGCTGCACCCTAGTGTGCATGATTGGCTGGCGCCAGGTGTGTGAACGAGTCCCAGATGCAACAAATTGTCTGATTGCCACCATGACAATATATTACACAACACACATAGAGGGGACCATGGAAAAATCACTACGTGCACACAACACACACACATACACACACACAAAACATCAATAAGTAGTCATGGTAAACAGGAAGCTTTATCTGCCCATGCTTTCTGCCTGAAGGGACCATTGAACCTGCAGGCATGTTTTTTCACCTCAGACTGATGCGTGCTGAGTTTAATCAGTTTCGCTTTCCAGTTTTGTTTTGTTGTAATTTCAGAGATGGCAGAGACGCGTGCACCTGTAGCTGTTCGTTGCTAGGCAGGTGTTCTGTGTTTGTTCAGCTTCAGATGACACTTGTCTGCATTTAAACACTCTAGTGGTTTCGATCTTCACTGCAGGCAAATGTTCAGAACAAGGAGAGGAAAAAGAGAGTGGGATTTTACCGAGTACGGACATTGTGCCGTGCACAGTTATGCAAGGATTGTCAGGCTAGTTGTTTAACTGTGACATTTAGATTCCCTGGCATGTGTTTGTGCTTGAGAGATTGTGTGGGTACTCTGCTATCTATCTCCTGTCACTGCAAATGAGGTGTGAGAAGACGTAACACAGGCCTGACTCATTTATCACTGAACAGAAAGACAATTAGAGCTGTTTGAAACGTGGCCTCTCGGCGGAGACGTGTTCAAACTCACTGTACCACCGTGTGACATAGCTGGTTGAAAGAGCATCAGAAAGTTGGAAAATACACTTTACTTTTTTTTTACAGGAAATGGAGTGCTAGAACAAAAATAGATATGAATTTTATGAGGCTTTGTTGTCACTGTACATTTGCAAGCATGACAGAAGGTGGGGCAGGTTTAAATATATGGGGAAGGAGTCAGGTTGACTGGAAACAGGTGCAACACATGAGGATAATCTGGAGCATGGGGATGGGATGCACAAAATCACCTATAATACATTTTATTCATTCATATATTCACCTTCCTACCCGCTTCTACCCTGTGGTGTCGTGGGGCATTTTATTATCCAATTTTATTATTATTTAATTTAAGTATCATAACAAAAATGCCCTCACTATAATTGAAAGTAAATTATTACTATTTAAAAAACTGGAAATTAGGAACAAAAGCTACATGATAACAGTCAATACAGCACCCCTCGAACTGATGATTCAACATTTCATTCCTCCTCCTTCTCCTCCTCTCCCACCTCCTCCTTCTCCACACCCTGCACCATATGGATCTAATCGGGCAAAAGCTGGCCAGCTGGGACCTCCAACAGTCACCTGTGAGAGAGGAGGAAGGGGTGGGGAGAAGGGACTGCTGGAGCCTCCTGCGCTAAAGGCAACTCCCTTCCTTCACACACACACACACACACACACACACACACACACACACACACACTCCCTCCAAAGAAGGAGGAGGTTGTGGAGGGGAGGCACAGGGCAACTGAATGCAAGCAAGTGGACTTAAATGCTGGGAAGACAAAGGCTGCACCTGGTCCCCATCCGTCCACACACACCACCACAATACAGCACACATCTGTTCCTCTGTGGTGCCGTCCCTCCTGACCTCCACACACACACACACACACACACACACACACACACACACACACACACACACACACACACACACACACACACACACACACACACACGCACGCACACACAACAGCTCAGATCCTACAAAGATCAGCTTAAACTTATAATTGATCAGTGCTGGTCTGTCTCAGAGTCAGGTTGTTGCTGTAACTTTGTGGCATAAAAGCAGATTCATGGGGCTTTGTGTGGTCTCTGCGTGTGTGTCAAGAGTCCCATTACTGAAATCATGAGACACATGTCACCCTTTGTTAAATTCAATCAGTTTTATTTATTTTTAGTGCTCTCTTGGGACACATCTTGAAACATAGTGGTCCCCTGATATTTACGAAGGAGCTACCAAACATTGATCTGCAAAGCTGCATGCAAATCTCTAATGATTTGGGTGATTTAATTGTGTCTATAAATTATGCCTAATTAATTTTTGTATTAGACAACCTCCAACCCGCATGGCTTCATTGCAAAATACAACCAACAAGGGATGCAAAAAGGGGGAAAGGCAGACCAACCCAAAAAAAACCCAACACAGAAGTCAACCCAAGAGCCAAAAGACCAACCTCAAGCTCTAATAATAACATAATCAATAACAGTAATATTAGGTCAAACCATACATGGACAGAGGTTCTAAATAGTTTTTGTCTTTGAAGCTGACACCCTTATAATTTACTGTTGTATAAGTGACACAGACATTGAAGATGGAACACATGGCGGAGGGAGGTAACAGTCTAAATGCTGTTCAAAATGCTGTTTTTATTTGGTTTTGTGCGACAGACAAGTCTAGTGTCAGACTTAGAGCCAGGCTGTTTTTCTTGGCTCTCATTACCACCTCTCAGCCATGTAGACGACATATTTGGACCAACCCCAATGTCAACACTCTGCTCTTCAGTCTAAAACAAAGGGGAGCGAAGAGAAGGTGGCAGGAAAAAGAGCAGCAGAGAAATACAGAGGGAGAAGTGGGTGGTGAGAGAGAGACGCAGCTGGATCTTGAGTTCCACATGTGACATCGGGAGGAGACCTTGCGTACCTTCGTCCCTCGCTGAGATGATGACAATAACACGATCGAGGGGCCCAGAGATGGAAAAATCGTTAGTGGCAGAGTGGGAGAAAATGAAATACTGGCTAGCAGAAAAGCAGGCATCAGCTGCTGTAAAAAAGGAAAGAGAACAAAAATGAGCAGTAAAAGAGGCACATTGACGAGATGCTGGAAGCGGAGGAGGTCTGGCAGCAGTTTTGCAGAGAGAACAGTGTCCACGTGTGCATGAGGTCAGACTACATGGGAGTCACGCATGGGGAAGGTTGTGATTTACACATCCCATTGCAACACTGAAAAGTCATCTGGATGTCTGTCTTTTTTTATTGCTGCACTTTAGCAACAACATCACTCCTGCAAAAAGACTAAACAATTGGACACTAGAACCATCTCATTAATTAGATATGATATAAAATTATTTCATTTTCATGCCCTGCAAAAACATAACACTGACAAAAATCTTGTTGGCACGGCTTTTTTTGTTTGGGGGTTCAGGTTTTTTTTTAATATATTTTTTACATGTATTCTTATTAAATTTGTTGCTTGCAAAAGATTTTCTTAGTAACGTCCCACGGCTACCACTTCCAAAATCCATGTGAGTGATGTGGAAACCTGTACATGTATTTAAAATTAATTGAAAAAGCAACATGTGTAGTTCAGAGGGTAAACGTCTGGGTTTTGCAATCAGCACCTTGAGTGGGAGCCAGAATTCTGTGAGCTAATTATAATGCGGTCCTGCATTTTTGCTGAAAAACGCAGACACAAATAAAGATTTTCTCCATGGCGATAGAGATAATAATCTCTGAATCTGAATGTAGGTAAAATTCAATGTGCTTGGCCTCTGTCAGCAGCTTCAATGGCGGTGTGCACATGCACGTCACACTCAAAGACCAAAGGCAGCTGTGCCACGAGGGCTAGAAGTAGCCATGTGTCATCGAGTTTATGTTTTGCCCTCCTTTAACAGGTGTTAGCTCTGTCATCATCTGAACGGGGGCAGAGCAGTAATCCCTGAAAACACACACACACCTGTGAAATAGTCTGCCTCAGGCATACACACACACACACACACACAAATAACAACTGTGACATAACGGGGACAGCTCCAGTCTGTCAATCATGAACTCCGACCACAAATGCTGTGACAGAAGGACTCTCTCACACCAGTCCGCCTTCTCCCAGGCCAGTAAATTATCTGCCTATCTGGTTACAACCCTTCTCACCTCTCTGTGACTAATTGGTTATCCTGACCATCAATCATCACAAGCCTGGAGATGCTTTAAAGTTAAAAAAAAAAAAAAAAAAAAAAAACCTTCTGCTATGTATATCTTCTTTTCCCTACCTGCATGTTTATCCTCATCATTATGTTGACAAAAAATACTGTAATGTTAAATATGACTTCCATAGCTCCCATGATACCCAGAGAGGATCATGTGTGTCTGGAGAACTAAGACCCGGTGGCTCCTCTACATCATAAAACCAGACAATCAACTTACGGTACAGCCAGGCAAAGTGCTGCTTTGTGTCAGCTGAAGACTTCCTGAGACATACATTAGCAGGCAAACGCTGTAACTTGTGAGTTACACCAGTCCATAAAACAAAATACAAGCTCCAGACGCAGCGCAGGGTCTCAAACCGGTCTGTTTCAGGGCAGGTGTCAGAGGCCTCGGCAATGGAATGGTCTCACCAGATGTTGTCTGCTGAAATGTTGCATGACATTTACACTGACGGTAAAATATTTGAGTGAATGAATGTCGTTAGAAGATCCCTCTTTCAGCTTATTAAACATATGTCATGTTTCCCCTGCGCTGTACATAGTTTGGAATGAGAGGCCCTTGATTTTAACACGCGTGTGCGGAGACTACAGCTATAAATTCAACCATGTCTGTGAGGAACGATCTTTATGGGTTTGGTGCTTATGCAGAAATGAGTAGTATCTGTCAAAAAATCACAGACAGCTGTGCCAGAACTGGTTTTGGGTAAGGTACAGCTACTGTGGACACTTCTGACAATGCAACAATCAACCGAGTCCCCTTTGAGAGCTGTTTTCTTAAAAATGTTTCCATGTATCTGGCCATTCCGGCACTGTTTTGATCAAACAAGCACACGATGATGCAGGATAAAAGTGAATCATACTGGATCACAAAGAATGGAAGGAAAAGATCATTCATAAACCTGTAGAATATGGAAATTACCAGAGCATCTGGGTGGGGTGCACTGACAGCCGTGTTACACTGTCATTTTAGTCATGCAGTGAATCAGAGCTAAGCAGGTGTTCTCTTTCCTTATACAGCCCACCAAAATACTGCTTAGTGCTTTTTAGGAAGGTCGTGTATCTTTTAAAACCAGCGTAGAGTGACAGAATATAGGCTTGCTGGTGGAGCCTGTAAACAGCCCCATGGGTAGCTTAGCCTAGCTGTATAAAAAAAGCAGAGCTCAACAGTCACTGAAAGAGACAGATAAGTAAAACAAAGAGGCCAGCTGTGCTCAAAACAATGAGACTGAGATTTAGGTTGCAGAGGATGAGTGAACGTGTGGGCAGGAGCCTGTTTTACTGGAGCTTATCAGTGTCCTTCCGCATTTCTATGCGCGGCGTTCTTTTTTGTAACACGCTGCTCTGGATGCTTTATGGCGTGATAGTCTGAACAAACATTACCTTCTGATCAGCAATTTTTAATTTACAAAACTTTCAAACTCAAACAGTACTGCAGCCAAACATCAGGGACAGTGGAGGAACCGTGTTGCTAAAATAAAGCTCGATACCTGCTTATAGTTAGACAACACAGGCACTACCATTTGCAGGGCATGCTAAAAAAACGAGAGCCTTTGGGATTTGTGTGTCAAGGTCCTTATGTCTAACTGTGTCACAGTACTTAATCACTGCAAACCATATCTCAAATGTTCCAGCATCATTTTGTATAGAATTATCAGAGTGACAGTTTTGTCCCTAAACACAACCTGCTGGCACACCTCTGCACAGATCTTTTGTCCTTTTAACACATGGTTGATGGCACCATAAATGAAACAATTAGAGAAATTACCTCTTAGGGATCCAAGGGGTCATTGGACCTCTGATCATGTACTTAAGGATAGGTAGACACAATGCAAACAAGGTCTCTGCACAGTTCTTAAAGGCTGAGACTTAGTTCAGGTCTTTTGACACATGGCAATTTGCACAAATCCTCCACCACTGACCGAGCAGGAAAGATGTTAGCTGTGATGAAACATTCTTTCAGAGGAGTGCTCGATTAAGCAACCCAACACTTTTATGTACAAGTGCAAACGCAGAACCTCTCACTGAACCCACGGGGGCCTGATATCACAGCCCCTGCCACTGGAACTAATAGAGCACTTCCTGCATCAGGCACTTGAAGCAGCTGCTCTATTCTACGCCTCTGTGCTGAAAAAGGGGGTATTTTGTAGCTGGATTTCTCAGATAATAGCGTGGCACTCGAAGATCTCGGTGGTCTTCGTTTATCGTGCTATACAATTACACTGTCTGTTTGCAAATGTTGGGAAAATCCCAGCTGGAGCAACAGTGCAAATTCAGCCTTGATTCTGGAGTCATGGTTTTGTCTCATTAAAAAAATCGGAGCACAAAAAACAAAACCAAAAAAAACCTCGCTACATTATTTGCATGTGGTATAATATTTGTAAAATATAGCCTTTTATAACCTTAACAAAAAGTAAGGATTTTTTTTCTACATGTAAGAGTAAGATGTTTATCTAAATATTGACTGCTCAACTGTTGCGCCACCATATTTTAGTTTCAGATCTATCTCTTCTGTTTTAACATTTTTTTTACTGTAAAAAAAAATACTTTGAGTGATTTCGACTCCTTTTTGAGAGCTCAGATTGCTTGTAAAAGTGCACTGAAATCAGAGGTTCTATGTCTAGAGTCAAACTGTCATATCCTTTTTTTTAACAGATAAAAACTATGACAAAGACAAGCAGCCTATAGATATGACGATTTTTAGCGTGCGCTAACTTCAGCAGACTCAATCAAAAGCTCTGAATTCTCATTACACATTGCCTCAAAGGGATGAATGGAAAGGGAGCGAAATATCTGAATAAATCTGTGAGCAGATTCATGGGCGTACAGATCCAGAGCAGCGCCCGCTGTCAGGACCATGACAGTGTCCAGCAAAGCAGGCGCGGGTCTTTGCTCTGAGACTGTGCAGCAAGGCTGTTATACTCTCTCCTATCTTCCTGATGGCCTGGCTCGGTGTGACATTAGCCAGATCCGCCTGCCTTTTCTCCACCTTCTCCATTGCACACCTCCCTTTTACAGAAAAATAAACACATTTTGTCCCACAAGGCACAGGGAACATGAGGGGGAGCAATTCGTGTCTTGTTACCAAGATGTTACAACAATGCCACATTTGCAAGCCTGTCGGGGTTCCGCCTTCCCACGGATATCAATGTTGTTTAACATGTAGCACAGCAGGGAAGACAGACATGGCAGATCCCCTCCTCTTCCCATATGTCTGGGATACTGTACAACAGATGCACAAGTCTTCTTTAGCAATTTACTTCTGCTCTGCTTACCATGTGGAAAACCTGATTACTACCTCAATAAATGACAGCTGAGCGAGAGATGTGTCCTTTGCACACATGGAGCCAATCACGTCGGCTAATTCATTTCTCAGGCGGAGGAAGCTTTTTGATGTTTACATGTGAGCGTTACTCGTCGGGACAAAAAGCAGACAAATCCTTCTCCCTGCGCGTCATCCTCATCGCTCCAGGTGGACTCAGCTTTCGCAAGAGTGGAAGCAGATGGGGGGGGGATCAGAGGTAGGGCTGACAAAGTCAAGAAACAACAGAAGGCTCCGTGTTTTGGCTGCTGGATCTGGGTGTGCGGCTTCCTTTGTTCTGACCAAAGTTGCCGAGGAACACTTTATGAAAAAACTAATGAGCATCAGCTCTAATGTGTGGCAACCAATTGATATTTATAGGCCACCAAAAAGACACCTCGCATAACAGGGAAAGAATGGGAGGAAAGTTTTCCCCAGGCTTTTAATATAACAACCTCAAACATTAAAATTGCATCTGAACTTAAGCACAAGATTACTAGTGTTTTGCCCATGTGGCGGCAGACGTGCTTTCCTAAAAGGAAACAGGCTGGCTAAATCATCCCTCCTTCCCTTCTGCCTCGCTGGACAAGGATGAAGGGATAGAGACGAAGGGATGAGGCACCATCTGCACAGTACACCGAGCAGTTCCAGGGAGATCGGACGGGAATGCACATACACTCACACACACATAAGCCACACAGAAAAAAAATCCCCACAGGTAGAGATGCATAGCTGACTGCTAAGAGAATTCAAAGATACACCCCTAAATGTCCTCTCTCACCTCCACTCTGCTAGAGTCCACTCTTCAGTCCGTTATGAAAGTCAGCTGCGGTGTCTTTGCTTTCTTATCCTTTCTTTTTCGTGCCTGGAACTCCGCGCCTTCATATGTCACACATGTGTTTGCATTCCCACATATGTGAGCGTCGGTGTGGAAGAGCCAGAGACACAGATGGCACCCAGATGGAGACAGATAACCAGGCAGCCCAAAGCAAAAACTAAACACTCTCTCCCTCCTTTACTTGTATTTCTCTCAGCTCTCTCCTGAAGTTCTCTTCTTCTTCCCTTCCACTATGGTTGCTATTTGTGATCTCTTTCTCGGTCTCTGTTCCTCTCACAGCGTCCACGTCCTCTCCTGAGCTCGCTCTCTCTCACTCTGAGCCTCCCACCCTCTCAGTCCCCTTCTTTCCACTTTGACTCCTCCCCTCTTTTCCACACACGGCTCTCTCCACTGTTTTCATGGGATGGGAGCTGGAGTGACGTAAGCCCTCCTCACACACACACACACACACACACACACACACACACACACACACATCCCCACCCACCACCACCACCACTCCCTCCAGGCTTTCATTGATGCCTTCTTTTGTCTCAGATCCTGAATGCCTCGGCCTCTGCATCGCCAGCCAACAAATAGGACTGCTCGCAGGGCCTGAATGACTTATTCTCCTCTGCTCTTCTGCTCTTTTATTATCTGTGCTCCATCTTCACTGAGTTAAACTTAAATCACTGTCTGATTTATGCCTCTCACACACAAGTGATGCCGCTGCCAAGACCAGCGCAGGTTAAGACAATGAAGCTTGGCTGAGAGCGGGCAGCCTGCGTGCTTTGTTCCCTCCCGTCTGTTTTTGCCTCAAACCACTTTCTGCAGAGGATGGTGCTAAGTTCTTCTCAGCCTTGGGTAAACACAGCATTAATCTGTTTTCAATTACACTTTCAATTGAGCGAAACCTCATCGACATGTGAGGGTCTATAGGCACTTGGCCTTGTAAACAAACACGCAAATGCTGCATTATCTGCGATACGCAAAATCCACACAGAACTAATATAGAATTGACATCAGTCCTCTAACAGACTGCGCTCTTACTACCTGTTTGTTTTAGCGCAGAAGCAGACACAGATGCCATGGTCACGCGCCAACTCCTGTTCATGAACAGCACAAACATGGTCAGAGGTAAACTATTCTTATTTCCAGGACCGTGTACAGGTCTTCATGTACCTACTTGTAAGTTTGAGGATTCACTGCTAAGATTACGAAATGATGAACACTCAATATCCTTCCTGGCCTCTGGGTTTTACTGGCATTGGGCATCCACCAACTGGATCCAGTTCTATATGAGTGCAACCTAACCCTAACTGTATGTCTTTCACCTGCAACTGGAGCTTACTTACTTGTCAGGGTTCAACAGCAGAAAGAAATTTTAAAAAGTTAGATATCCAGATACAGATATCTAACTGTATCCAGATACAGATATATCCGGACCAGAAACATTTTTACCTCATTAAGCACAAAAACATATCAATGTGGGCTAGATGAAAAGATGAAACTGACTTCCATCAGTTTGCCAGCTATAAGGTACCATCCCAAAAAGGTTTAAGAACTGCAACACAGCCCAAGCTTCTAGCGCTTGTCAAAAATAGATTTGAATAACCACCCACAATAACCTCCTTTGCTTGCTACCCCTCCTCTCTCTCTCTCTCTCTCTCTCTCTCTCTCTCTCTCTCTCTCTCTCTCTCTTTCTCTCTCTCTTCTTGCAGGCCTGTTCCATTCAGGGTGCATCTGGTCAGCCAGCAGGCTCACAGGCAGTTCCAGGTGGCTGTAAGGAAACAGGGGAGGGAGGGGATGGAAACATGGAGAAGTGAGAAAGGCCATGCATCTGAAGCCGTACACTGTAAGCCACATGCTGCGACGGCAGAGAGTCAGGGGTGAGCTGCAACTGACACCAGAGACAACTGCAACAGGCTGATTTATGTTACAACTTAGCTGTAGTAGCAGGTGGCTGACTGGGGCATCCTCATGTCTGAGGTCATTTTATGAGTCATGGCTGTTGTCACAGTTACCTTCCTTTTATAAGACATAGGTTACTTTCTAATTCACATTTTAATTAGTTTTTAGAAGACGAAGAAGAAGAGGCATACTTCGTTAACCCTCAGAGGGCAAATTGCTAGATTTTAACACACAAACACACATGTGCAATCCCATGAATATACAGTGAACACTTAATCATGCAATGCCTGTGTACAGGACAGGTGCTACAACCATCTAAGCCATAGCATCAATCCTGCATCGCCGAAGAAGACTAAAGATACAGAATTTCATGTTCTACAACTGCTGTTTCCTGTATTACCATTTGTTGTGGTTCTATTTGACCTGTGCGGCACAAATAACATTACCATTTTCAGTTCAGTTCAGTAATTCACCCTTATTTGGACATCCTCTTAATAGCAAGAAGCCTTGAGCTGAACCAGGCTTGGATCATGGGTAAAGGAAAGGGGAGATTGGACCGAGGAGGGGGACAGAAAGAGACGAACAGACACATACATCATACATGCAAATACATATATAAATAAATGTTATACATGTATCCATGGCTACAGGCAACAACCTGAAGTTCTCTGTGCGGATAATTATGGCCCCATTTTGATGCAACCCATGAGCGTCAGGTCATTTTTATTTCCAACTGCACGAAGAGTCCAACCTAGTGATGTCAGATGGAGCTAAGACAAGGGTGTGCTACAATTTCAGCACAACGTTGACGATATGGAAATACTGACACACATCACATGGCAACAAGCCAATGGCAACAAGCCAATAATTTGATTGCATGTTGACTTCAGATGTACCTGAAAAGAGCAGAATTAAAAATGTCTGCAATTCTCAATGTGTCTTACTGCAAGAGGATGTGATAAAATGTCACAAAATGGCAGATTTATCTCTATCTTTTTGTAATTAAACTGTGACAGTTGGGTTTTGTGAGCATAGCCGCTCACAAATGCCCAGAAGAATCATCAGTTGCCTTATGTCAAGTATGTGTACATGCATAGCTTCCTTTTACTTGAGCTCCACGCAGCTGTTTGCCATTGTGTGTGGTGTGTGTGTGTGTGTGTGTGTGTGTGTGTGTGTGTGAAAGAGAAAGAGAGAGAAAGGAGGAGGGAGAGGAAAAAGATAAAGCGCAAGAGAATTTGCAGCATCTGTTTTTGTTCACACGCTCTCTCTGCAAACTTCCACTTTTAGATAAAGTAAACACCATTTTCTTCAGAGCACATAGGGAAGAGAAAAGTAGAGGGAAAGGATTTTAAAAGTCCTCCGTGTGTGTGGGTGTGTGTATGTGTCTGCTCTGTACTGTTTTTGTTGGTTTATGAATCTACATGTTGAATATAAAGTGTAGCACTTTAAATCAGAGGTGTAAACCATATCTAAAGCTGCAACTGAACACAGGCTCCATTCATTAACACAGCCTTCACACTGCTGGCTGAGTGGTTGCTCTGCAGTGTAAAAGTTCCCTACAGTTCTATTATCATGACAATGAACACTGATGCATCCTGCTAATGGCTGAGTGTGAGCACACATGGAGGCAGCGGAGATGCTTCTACTGCAAGCCTCCATCTGTAATGAATTGGGAGTGATGACTTCCAAAAGTGTTGGTTAAATGAACAGAGGAACATTTTAAGTTCTTATTTTTATCAAATTGCATATTGGTTCAGAACATAAAGGCAGAGTCCTGCTAAATATTGTGACTGGCAACTAATTAATAACTGCAGCATTTATCAAACTGTCAATATATGGTAAAAAAAAATAACATTATTCTGCAAATTGACACGCTTTAATTAAAAAACAAAAAACAAAAAAACAGCGCTGTTTTGTTGTCCTGCCAGACTTTCCAATAAACTGCTTAATCTTTGCATCTTGACAGTGTGCTAGGACAACGTCATGTGTATTTTATCTGTGAACACAGCCTTTTTTTACATACTATTAGAAATTGAGGTTTGGCTGGATCATTCTGAAAGCGAATCAAATTACTTCTCCGAGCAAAATTCCCCATCAGTCGACATCCTCGATTAGAACAGATGTGTGAATAGTTTGGTGGATTAAAATGGTACAATGTGAAATGATAGTGTCCTTGGAATGCTTAGCCTGTGACAGTCTTCTGGTGCAGTATTGAAACAGAACACATCATATCAGATAATAGAACAGGCTAAATTCCTGTTCCTAAATATCTAGAAAACATTACCAGACAACTGAGACAAACTAGATTATTCACTTCCAAATGCACATAAAAAGAGAACTGCTCTCTCTCTCTGATAAAGAGTGACTTTCTAGTTGATTAGTTAATATACTGCCATTTTTCCCGCCATGCCTTATCACATCCATTCCCCTTCTTAGACCAGTTTACCGGCATCTCCCTTTGCTTCTTTCTCTGTTCAGACTCCTGATGTTTGCTAATTCAATGTGGCCACAGATTTCCCTGTCTGATCTCACGTCTATTATGAACACGTCATTTTCCGTGTCTGGAAGGCCATTTACTGTTAAAAAAAAAAAAAAAAAAAGTCAGTCTGTGTAACACCCCCCCTTAAAAAAAAAGAAAACAAAACAAAATTGAAATACTGTTTGTTATCAAGCCCAGGATATTTCTGATTTTACGGTATGTGTTGTTTGAGTAATGAGTAGGGTTGAACCACGGTAACCAGAAGGTTAATATCTCGGTTTGCACCATTGCTAATATCAGAAATGCCAGACACAAATTTACCTACAAAGCAACATGAAAAGATATTAAAATATTCAAAGTAACTCTTTTGCGTAGATCTCCCACTGTAACGTTTGACTGTTTTCTGGATTTGTTACAAACTGCTTTTGTGACACTAATAAAAGTAACTTATGGGACCATTCATTGGGAAAATAAACACATCGAGACAACAGCAAACATTAGATTGTCATGTGGGTTTATGATTAGTTTATTTGAAGCATGTGGTTCAGGGAACAGTGAGGTTGAAATTGAAAAATGTTGTCTCAGTTTAACACCAGTTATTGATGTCTTCTTCTCTGCCTTTTGTTGTAGATTTACCCACATGTTTCGCTGCACAGCACAGTGCTGTCACATGTTTTTCATTGTATTTTTATATTATTATTATTATTATTATTATTATTATTATTATTATTTTCTTATTTTTGGCCAGTTTAGTGGGCATTTGTGGTTCAAATGGGAAAAGTGTTCATAAAAAAAGTAGTGGAAAGGCAAAGAAATGATCTGCGTTTGTAAGAGGACTGTATCTAGAACTTCTCTCATTCATTCAGCACTAATTTACACCTCATCCTATTCACATTAGCATTGAGTGAGTCCAGGACAGAGGTATCCCACTGAGCTCCAACACACACTGCCTGCTACTTTACCCCCTCCTGATATGCTACTAGCTCAGACACGCCTTTAGTACCTTCCCCCCTCAGCCCACAATCCAACCACACATCCTTACACCCTTCCTTCTGTGCTTTCACCTCACGACCACTGTGTTCTTCTTTTTGGGCATCCTCATTTCATCAAAAACAACAAGGTCCTCTCCTCTCCTCTCCTCTTCTCTCCTCTCCTCCTTTTTTCCTCAGTTTCATTCTCCCCTTCCCTCCGTTCCGATGAAAGGCAGGCATTGAGCCGGCAGTGGCATTCCAAAACCTCAGGCCTCGGCTCCAGTGTGTCTGGCTATTCAACACTGCTGGGAGCCATTAGTTTAAGTAAGGTTCGACCCGCCCACTCACCCACGGAAAACCCTCAGATCTCCTATTACAGTCTCCACACAGAGGGGAGACACAGCTGCTTCGCTAGTTGTTGTATGTGCACAAAGACAAAAACAGAGGTGAGCAAACTCATGAAATTTGCATACGAGGATGTGAAAGAACTGCATGTGGGGAGAGGGAAAGTGGCGTGCTGCGACTGCATGCACTGCAGATTTATGAGTGGGTCTCATTCTCACTTGGCTGCATCTTCCTAAAGTTTCCATGCGGAGAGGCCAAGTGCAAAGCCAGACACCCAAACTCTGCTTACCATGAGCTGCCCTTAAACAAAACTCGACAACCGCTGATTTTGCACCAGGTATGCTGCCGCAGACATCCACCCACAGCGCTATAGTCCTGTCTTCGAATGCAGCCGCGGTGCTAATTAGAAACAGTCGATCAGAAACAGGGCTGTGGTACCGATCCTGCTCAGTTGTCGGCACATAAACATGAATAGTTCTCATAAACAAGTCCATGTTTGGGCAAAGATGTGTGTTAGAGGAGTGAGTGAGTGCTTGGACAGGCCCGCACACAGTTGTAAGACACACAGGCAGGAATTAGGCACTGTGCATTCTCCAGAGCAGCCTTATTTTACCAACAGAAGTGGATATTTGACAAAAAAGGCTGTCTAATCCCCCCTCCCCAAAAAAGAAGTCCTAATCACAGTCTAAAGTCTAAATACCATTTGAATGAATAGATATAAAGGTCGGCAAATGCAACATTTAATATTGAAACAACAAAAAACCCTTATTTACTCTCATACATTCTGATAGATGATGTTGCTCTATATTACAGTGAGATCTCTAAGTATATGGTTAATGTTTTAAATATATTTTGTGCTACACTGACTGAAATGACGAATTCTTCTAGGCACAAAACCGAAAGGTAAACATCTGTGCAAGCAGATGTTCACACATCTGTACAAGTAAAGTCTACCACTTTATTTCTTGAAACTGTACCTATCAGACAAGGCATTGTGAATGTGCCTTCACACTGATAAGTAACAAAACAAATGAGTAGTGAATCATTTATACAACCTATCTCCTCCTAAAGCTGATACAGAGAAGCAGAGGAGGACAACACCACCTGCCACATACGGCCTATTAAACGTGGCTCTAGTTATTTCGGCGTCAGGGCCATTTTTGACCAGCAGTTGAATTCTCTCTGCTTTGACGCTGCAGGAGCAGCTGTGTCTCTGTCTTCCCCGGCGGATGGACACACCTGCGATTTGCAGGTGGTTCATCTGGCAACGGCGCTGAGAACACCTGGTCAGGGGGACCGCTTCAGCCTGGAGGCCTGTCTCCAGCTTGTGTTTGTGTGTGCATGCGGTAGTTGGGGGATTTCTGAAGGGCTCAATTAAAGTCGAGGGAAGATAACGGCTGTCTCAAACACACACACACACACACACACACACACACACACACACACACACACACACACACACACACACACATACACACACACACACACACACACACACACACACACACACACACAAACACACACACATTCAGAGAGAATCAAATTGCAACAGTGACAAGTCCAAACATCCCTGAGGCTTAACCTTGGGAAATACCAACACTTGTCTCTAAACATGTGTGTGTGTGTGTTTAAGAAAGACAGAGTGCATTTACTGTTGTTTTTGATCTTTTTGTTACATCAAGACAAAACAAAACCACTTTCTGTGGCTTCTGGTTTGATTTGAAATCAGATTCAAATCATGTATATAGATTGATAGATAAATAGATGGGTGGATGGACGGACGGACGCAGGAACAGTCGGACTGACTGATGGACAGACAGACAGACAGACAGACAGACAAATAGATAAAGATGACACACCAGCTGAGGGGAAGATGCACCGACAGTAGCACCCAGAACACATTCCTACCTGGGAGCAAGAGCAGACAGAGTACATTGTTTCGGTTTATGCGTGCGGTCCCGTCCTCTGACAGCACAAAGTCCCGCGGGGAGGGGGGGTAGAATTCAGCGTAGGGACACGTGATGCAAGGTGAACTTGACAGGAGTTATTAAAACTAATGTCTGCACAAAACAACAAGGACAAGGCCAACACATGAATCTGAAGTAGAAAATATTTAGCAATACATAAGTAAATGAACAAAACACTGATTTATGTCCTTGACTCTTGCAGTGTTCTGGACACCTGCACATGCAGCTCTTATCACCCTTATTTGTCTGGACTCTGCACAGCTTTTGCTGCTGGGACGATTAAGTCACGTAAACCAGGAAGTGGCCCTGTGGATGGAAAGCTGTCACGATTCTTTAGAAATTCAAACGGATTCAATTCGAGTGCAAAGTGCAATCGGAACTCCACAACTTCTTGCAGGGACTGGAATTCACATTTGTACATTAGCTTTCCACAGGAGGGATACAGGGAGATGGAAAACGAAAGTGGGGCAGAGAGGGTTAGCGGGACGCTCAGACTGAGACTGAATGTCACACAAAGACGGGGGCACTGGTGTAACCCTGGAAAGCGTGGAGAAAAGGGAGAACCAATGGAAACTCCTCTTTGTCTGAGCCAAGTGGGAAATGATAGGGAGGGGGGCAGACGTGCATTAAAAAGCATAACATGGCGATAAGTTCTATTATCCTGCTTTTATCCGTGACCACTCGGATTCACTCTGAAATGACCGGACCAACACCCCTCCACTTAAAGTAAAAGACCGAGTAAATGCTTGCGCACAATTCAGCCGCCGTCCTGGTAAAAGATATGTAGATTTAAATGAAACTGTAAAACACAAGAAGAACAGAAGAGGTTTTAATCCCCTTTGGCTGAATGTTTCAAAAGCCATTTGACAAAAATATGCTAAACCACTCTTGAAACCCCCACTTGAGCAGCCTTTTTGCAATAGTCAAATGTGTCAACGTGATGTTTACGCTACCTCCTGACACCTGAATGCACGGGTCACGGTGGTGGCAGGCGGTATAACACAATGACAGTGTTAACAACTCCCAGGAACTGCGGCGAAGGTCGCAATCAAAGGGGGTGGAGGGAGTGGGTGGCAGTGGAAAAGGGATGTTTTGTCAATGTTTGGAGCAGTACGTAGACACTTTAATAGCTCTCCTCTTCTTGCACGGCTTGGTATTTCTGAAGATTGTTATTGGCGGGCAATCCTCGGCGCAAGATCACATCTGGATCCTATCCTCCCGGCTACTCTGAGCAGCGCCGCACAGCAACAAGAAACAGCTGTGCAAAACTGGCTTCAATTAGCCTCACATTCTCCCCGACAGTAAATCCCTTTCTACTCTCTTTCTCTCACTGTTGTTTTTTTCCTTTAATGGTTTGGTCACTCCTCTCACTTTTTCTTTCTCAGCCCTGCCACACTGGCTGAAGTAATGGGCAAGGCAACAGAGCGCTGAATTAGAACCAGACAGAAACCTCGTTGAAGTCTCTTGGATCTACGGTTTTTTTTTTTTGTTTTTTTCAAATGTAACCAAAAAAATAACTGCTAATTAGACCTGTAAACTCAACACATTGTAATGTTTTGTCATTAAGTCATAAATGCCTCAGCACAGTCAAATTTATAAATAAATGTGTCATTACAGATCAACTGGACTTATGGATCAGCTGGATTATGACTTGTGGTTCTGACATTAAGAAGACTTGAGTGTCATCAAGCAAAGCAACATGCTTGCTAAAATGTTCCTGTTCATGAGTCGTTAATCAAACTCAGGCAGGATCTCGCCGGTCCAAATGTGCACCATCCTGACTCACCTAAACGGCACCAGGGGAATCCAGCTCAGATCGGAAATGGGAGCCAGATTTTAGGTAACGGACTTGAGCTCGCGGACTTGATGAGGAAATCTGGATGGCTGTGCAGTCACTGTAGCCCTGGGGCCCCGAATAAAGCACTAACAGGTGGTAGTGCTGGTGGAGGAGACCCACGCAGAGACCAGAGGGAGTGAGAAAGATACTGGGCTGTGGGCCCAGCACACACAAACACACACCCAAGCAGAAAAACATAAACATAAGCCCACCACATGTGTGTGACACATACAGATGCAGGTTTAGGAGCTGACACACATACACACACACACACAACCTGAGCAGATATGTCTGTTGCATCCAAAGAGGCGGAGGTCCCACACACCCAAAGTCAAGCCGGGGTGACGAACAACGACTCGCACTACGTACCTCCAGCAATGCAATTCTCCCACACGGCAAAACTGAGAGCCCACGTCTGGCAGTCTGGCAGAGGATGGCCCACTCAAGCCAAAACCAATTAGGTCCCTAATGCAGACCTGCTGGGCCCCTTTGTCTTTATTTCCCCTTTTAATGTCAGAGGATCGGAATCTGAGTCCATAACCCACCCCAAAGTAATAAAAGAAAAATGGAAAATTACGGAGAGTTCCAACATCACCCACATGTTTTTTGGTTAGATCTAATTTAATCAAGGGAGGATGAAAATGATTGATCAGCGCAAACAATGTTGAGCAAGTTGGGGTTTTTTGTTTTTTTTTTTTTTTTTTAACACATTTCCATGCTGCAGCTAGAAGAAAAATGCTTTCCAGAAAAACTGTGTAGCATTCCAAAGCTTGTAACAGCAATCAAAATAAAGCATATTGTGTCTTGCTTGACACATAGTCGCAGCTGACTGTCTCTAAGGCGCTAGCAGTCTGAAGGCAGAGAGCGTCCTGGTTCTTGTTACAGTACACACTTTGCTGCTCCCTGCTGGCTACTGTAGCATCTTTGACAACATGATCACTGTGGCATTCTAAGGAAATTTCTGTGGTTTGTAGTGACAAACACACACGCGTGCATGTCCCTGGGCAAAAAAAAAAAATCCCATTTGCATTGCTTGACTGTTTTTCTGACCTCTGACTAAAGCAGCCACAAACCACAGACAAAAACGAGAGAAAAAAACCCCAATAATAATAATAAACTTTCTCCTGGCAGAAAAGCAGTGGTTCCAGACTGGTTTCACGCTGCCTGGTGTTTTTTCTTTTTTTTTAAAAAATCTTTTAAAGCTGTCAACTCCAGATGGTGTGAAGCAACCTCGAAAGAGATAGAGAAGAAGGAAAAAACTTTTTCTGGTGGATTATGGGCTCCAGATCCTCTGCTGAAAAGACACATAAAGACCAAAAGCTGCTATTCAGTCAAATGGAGGTATAATAGATGACTCGAGGGATAATGCACACAATGTGTTGTGCATGGTATATTCTTACACTTTAATAGATTCTAACAATCCTCTAGCTCTTAGCACACAGACGACTTCTGCTCAGACTTTGTAATGATTTGATGGGATCTTAAATAACAAACTGAAGTTTATTTTTTAAGTCATTCTGCAACAAGAGAGCTAAGAAGAACATCCCTGTGTCTTCCCCATCGTAGATCTTAAGTTTAATTTCATTAAAAGTTCACTCTGCTCCTCTAATTGTTTAGTTCTTTATATGATGACTTGTAGAAGAGGTTTGTTAAACTTCCAATAAATCCACTTGAGAACAGACTCCGGGTTCTCCAAGAGCAATAGGTTTGTGTGGGTGGTCCTAATTGTCAACGCTCCATTACAGCCGAGAAACGGAGTCTCTGTAATGATTAACCCCCCTGAGCTGCAGCACAAGGACACCAGTGCTCAGCGCATGTAATAATACCAGCAGACAAGTTCTTCGCTGCCAGTCAGTCGAGGCATTTCTGACCTCTATTTGTTGCTGCATTGATTTCATCGTTTGTAGTCTCCGCAGGCCGTCCGTGGAAAAACAGCAGGCATGTTTTTTAGCTCAGCAGGTTCACCGTGTCAGAGGTGCTCATGTGACCTATTTTCCACCAGAGAAACTGCTCCAACATCTCTTCATCACTGTCTTCACAATGCAGAAAGTAGAAAAACAGTTAGCTTAACATATTTCACTTGTACCAATTTTGCCCCACAGGTCAAGGCAGCGCCGAGCCCAGTTCTGTTATTTGACAGTTGTTGTCAGAGGTGCAAATACAACCAAGAAACTGTAGATGCAAGAACAGGGGTGCCCCCAGATTGATTAATTTTCTGTGTAACAGCTGGGTGCAAATAATGACACCAACTGGTAATCTCTGTGCTAATGGAACAGCAACCCTTTATCCCTTCCAAACTAAGAATTATAACTTTTATAACCTTTTTTTTAAAAAAAAAATTTGGCTCAAAAATGGCATTTTAACAAGCACAGTTCATGCTAACAAAGAACGTTTAAATTCAACTGTAGTCGCCTTCCAGAACAAGGCCAAGTACCAGATAAAAACAATCTGACTAACATGA
>CAAE01014980.1:8681-22207 GCA_000180735.1 Tetraodon nigroviridis
TCCAAGCAGGGGCCCGACAGAAATAGCTATTTAATGAAGCAAAGGAGGAATTTTAAGAAGGCATACAAAATTTCAGTGTGGGTGTTTTTGGGGTAAAATGACTCCTGCATGATCTGAATGTGAATGATTTGCTCCCCTCCAAGAGAAAAGACAGTATAGACGTAGGAGGAAGTACAGAGGCACAATGAGGATGCGTGCAATAGCAGTGGAGCCAAAGCTGCACTGCAGACTACCGTTGTTTTGACACACATCTAGTCTTTCCCATGACAACATCTGCACCTTTCTCTGTGTGACAACAGCGCTGCTTTGTGGGAGCTGCTTCCTCACTCGTCATTATCTGCCGTTAAGCTCGGTGTCAGGTGCTGAAAGGAGGATCCCTCTTTCCAAATGTGGCGGCAAATCAGTGAGCGGTCTGGGTGACATCAGGTCTTAGCTGATGGTTTGATCATTCTTGGCACCCTTTGCTTGATCTCCCACTTCCTTTGGCAACCTTTGTGTTCACAATAAAGTAATGAGTGAGATTGAGCTCCCAGTCTGATTGTTCTTCACATGGTAGACGTGTCAGGTGAGACACAGTCTCGGTGACTGTTTTAGTCAACAGTCAGGTGCCGTAGAACGAACTGGTTAACCAGCGTATGGTGACAGCTGCAGCGGCACATGGAGTGTCACGGGGTGAAGACGGAGCAATCCAAAATGTATTGATATGCTCGCCAATTCAGACACTGATGACTCTCTGTGCTTCAAAGGAAAAGCAAACTACAGGATGTAATGAGAGAAAAACAAACAGCCGGGTGTGACAGGTTTTTTTTTTTTTTTTTTTTTATCACATTTGATTTGATTTGAAGTGCCTGTGTGTACAAAAGCCTATTATTCAAAGAGAAATGTCAAAAAATGGAATATTTAGACTAGGCTAATTCATGCTAGCAGCCACAGTAGAGGTTAGATATGAGCTTCTGCAATGACAGTTTTATCAGGAGAACAAATGACAGATTTGGCCAGTCGAAGAAAAGGGAAAGCCTGCACAGACATTTAAAAGTCAGAGAGGAGCTGATATGGTCTGTTATGACACAAAACAAGCTAAGCTCCTTTGACCACAAGCCATGATTTTAAATAAACAAGCACAAATGACAGAAATGTACAGATACTGTACAGAGGTGGGAACATTCTGACCCATTATGGTATAACTACAACAGCGCTAATATAAGAGTACTGTTATTTAACCCGTTTAAAGAAAGAATTAAGTTGTAGCCAGCTTTTTTAAATTTTTATTTTAATGATGTAATAATAGCTAATGTCAAAATAGAAAGTTGGGATATAGATGTAGGGTCAGGTCAGTTGCTACTGAACTCTTCTAAATTCCAGCTCAGAAGAGCTGCCAACCACTAATGAACACCTGTGATAAAAAAGCTGCCAGTGGCTGTAGCAAAAATGAAAAAGAAGGGGAAGAAATATCCTGAACTGTACCATTCGCTTTTATTATCGACAATAATGGCAGGCTGACATTCCTCAAGTGAAGGCAGACACATGCACTGCTGCAGTAATCCTGCGCCATCTACTGCACCACCGGCTGATTCATATCTGCTTCTTTCAATGGGAGAGAGCCTCTCGTACCACTGAAACAGCCGATTCTGGGGCATTTAATCCAGATGACCACTATACCTAAGAAAGGTGTTTTTTTTTTTATTTTTTCAGTGACCTCTGCCACAGAGCTGAAACAACCTGCCTCTGTGTTTCAACTTAAACACAACCATAAAACCCTTCTTCTATCTGACACTTGATGGATAGAAGAAAACACCATTTAGGCATAACGGACCATGATGTAATCATAATAAAATAATATTTTACATAATCAAATAAATTATTGCCTGATCGGTAAAGGGAAACAAACAATTTAAATCAAACAACTTTTTTTTTTTTGCAATGAGATGATAAGCATTTGTCTTCAGTTATGACACAGCAAGCTCTAGAAGCTCAGAAAAGCATTTCTAGAGCAGTAACAAGCCCTCTCTGCCTGGGGCAACTTGAACATATGCAAGCTATGACTACAGCTTTAAAAATTATAAAGGCCATTAAAAATTTACACATTACTGAGTGTATTTAAACCATCTCTTCCAGTGAACGCACAGAGCACTTACATTTAAAAGGCGCTATTCTCCAAAGGCCATAAGGTTGTTACAGACAGAGTAAAGGAGGCACAGAGGAGAACATTTTCTCCTGCTGAATATGAATAAAGTGTACTGGGGTGCATTGACACACTTGCTCCGTGCTTACTTAAGTAATCAGTGAGTGCTGAAGAGCTGTTCATAAATCAATGCATCAAACTGTCTAATGTGTGACGTTAAAGAAATATTTATAGCTAAATGCATGGTTGTCTAAAGTGCATGTAGTTACACTGAAAGGATGCCAGAGAAATACTCAAAGAACCGCTGCTGTCTGAATCGCCCACAGTGCTGTCCTTATGTGTCAGCGCGTTATGGATGGAAATACTCTGAAAAGAAGACTCTGACTGTGGAATGAATTTTAATGTTAATACAAAAACAGCGAGCTGTGATCTCAGCAGGCATCAGAGCGGGAGTCGCTCCGAGGTGCAATTTATTCAAATCCTCTGAGCCTCACTAACTTAAAAGTGGGCTTCAGAAGACAGGAGTAGGAGGTGTGAAGCAGAAGGCTTGAGCCGGAGTACCCCAGTGTCGCCGCAACATCAAAGATCACTAACCATTCACCAAAATTTGGACGATTCACAAAACTCTGGTCTGAACTTTGGTTGCGCCTGTCGGTTTTATTATTCCCGACCTATTGAGTTTCCATGTGAGGAAAAAAAAAAGCTCTGTTTTGAATTCGCCTGCTGGCATCTATAGCTTTGGCCAGCTGTGGCTTTTAAGTGGCTATTACTCAGCTCAGCAGAGGATGGCAGAACATCGCAATTCGAGCTGGCAAAGCCATCGGTGGCCCATGCCAAGTCTCCCTCTCCACATCAGCACCACACAGAAACAGCCCCGGTTGTTTATTTACAATTTGCTTTGGAAACCCCCCCCTATACTTCATTGTGGTAAATAATTGAGCTATTTGATCTGGACACAGTACAAAGGCTTTCTCCATCGACTGTAAGGCCTGAGGCAGGGGAAGCATATGAGGACACACACACACACACAAACACACAACAGCATGGCGGAGATCTTGGAACACTCTGCTCTCTTCCTCTGCAGCTGTCGCTCGCTCTCCAGGCTGCATCTCTGCACACCGCAACAGTCCTGTCACCACCACCAGTCAGAGCAGCAACCTGCGTCTCCCTCCTGGGATACGCCGCCAACAGCATGAGTTTAGCCCCCATTGAACTCCTGTTCTTGTTCGGGGATCCTGTCTAGTTAGCCCGTCTCCCCTGGTTCACCCTCGCTACCTGGTTGTCCAGCCGCAACCTTTTTGGCAGATTGAGTGGGAGTGATCAATTGCCCATGTTTTCTGTGGTACTTACAGCCTAACGACGGAACAACAGCTCCGAGCAGGAGGTTCAAAAGAAAGCAAGGAAGAGTTCAGAGTAAGTAAAGTGTCGGTAACTAATTTGATACTTGCATGAAATGTTTAGCTGGTAAATTCAATCATTGATTGTACCTGTAGAAATATTTATTGCTTAGTCTGTTAGCCAAGTATAACAAAGAATTTCACTATGTTGTGATGGACATTAGCATGGCAACCACAACAGTTCAGATAACCCATTTCTAATTTTATGGCACCTGTCTTTTCCACCTTCCAATAAATGCCGAGCTGCCACATACCTATCACACAGACCTCGTGCGCTCACGTCATACATGCGCTTTCTGCCACTGACTTTAAATGTCACTTCTTTAAATGCCATTTCTCTACGCTGTGTGCTGAAAGCAACATAATGCAACAGTATGCGCCAACAACTGTGTATTCTAGTCTGAGCCTTGAGTAATCAGACAATTATTAAGACACACAGGTGTTAGTGTGAAAGAGGGATCAGAAAAAAAGAGAAATTACAATGTACAGAACAGTACATGTGCAAAATTTGAAATCCTTTGTACTGGAATATTGAAATTGATGACATAAAAGACTTTAAAGAAGATGATTACACCATAACAAACATTTACATTATAAATGTTTTGTTCAGCAATTAATAAAATGGGGTTTTTTTTGTTTTTTTTTTTGCCATTAAGCCCCTAACCCTCAAACTGTTACCTCACAGGGGTGGCTTGTCCATCGCACTGAACCTTAATGGACTCCTCCTGAGAGCATTGCTGAGGAAGATCCCCCATCCGATACCAGATTCCCATATTATTAATCTCACTGTTCAGATATAAAAGAACAGACACAAAAGTGCACCACTTTAAACACCTGAATTTATGATTTTTAATTGATTTCAGACAGTACTTAAAATTACATTAACTATGATTTTATTCTTTACCATAGGCATTTGTAGTCCACGAGCTGGTACTTGGACTTTGCAGTGGCCTGGATGTCATAAACTGCAGTTTTTGCAGTTGCGCGAGGGCTGGTTTTCACACAAAGTCTCCTCTTCCTCATGGCTGTTTCGTCTGATGAATCAGGTACAGGTAAGTAAGACAGACAGGGGAAATGGAAGTCCGACTATTTCCGCTTTAGGATTTAAAGAAATCGCACAGATTTTGACCTTTGAGGAGAGGCCACGGCACACTCACACATCTTGTTTAAACTTTGCTCTTTAGTCATGATCAGCTCTAGAATAAAAGATAAGCTAATATCGGTGTTTGGATTACTCGCTGCGGGAAAAAGGGGATGAGTGGACACAGAGAAGCAACAAAATCCACACATTATTATCATTTTTATCATTTTAGGCTGCAGCATGACAGAACAAGTGAATCTTCCATCAGCTTTAGTGCTCGACTGGGATTTAAACCGGATATTCTACATGCACATCCTCATGCATAATGTCACTTGTATACATTAAACATGGATTCACATGAAGCAATAAAACATTAAATTACAGCGTAGCCAAACAAAACATAATCCCTTTTCTTCATTCTGGCAAAAGAAGGCATTCTCATGTTTTCCTATATTGCATCTGAGCTGTGCTCATTTATTTCCCCTGCAACAGCAGAAAGTGCAGTGTAAATGCAATGATAATAAAAATAATAAACAAGCTGTCCTCTCTCTCTCCACACCAAAATATTATTACATTTTCGAGGAGCAGAGAGTGTGGGGGGATACATTGCACTCAAAAAGCACTAAAGCATTGGGGAATGCATTTCATTAATATTAGATAACCCCCATCCACTCGTCCTCTCCCCAAATAAATACATAAATAAATAAGCCCCTCATAAAGAAAAGCGCACGTCCAGTTGAGATAAACAATGACTCATGATTCTCTTCCCTCTACCTCTAGGGCAAAATGCTTATTTTATTCTCACTGCCTGCCATAAATTAAGTTAACCTGCACCCATAAAACATTCTTTATCTCCAGCAAAGCTGTCTCTGTGGACCTCGGCCTGAGCTGGTCTCAGAATGTTAACAACAACAACAACAACTACTACAACAACTACAACACAACAAACAGCCAGTTTACTCACTTGTGTCCATAGTCTTTTCCACAGGTGTGAATCCTTCCGGTAATACGTCCTTAGCATCAATCAACCTCATGTCCACAACAACATCTGGGCTCTAATAGGACAAAAGCACAAATGCAAATTTATCTTCTGAAGAAGATGGAACAAGAAAAGAAAATAATGTTGAGATGATAGCAGTCAATGATTTACTAAAAGCTCATGAAATCTCCCAAAAGAACGGTTGACAAAGTAGCTGAAGTAATTACTCCCTAATAGCTTTTTCTTTCTTTCTTTTTTTTTTCAACAATGAAAGATGCATGTCTAAAGTTGTTATCATTCTTTTGGGGAAGCTGTGGCGTGATGTGAGACAGAGTGGGCAGTGTAATCAGGAGACGCAGCACCGGTTAGAGACAACGCACACTGTGGTTGACACTTTCAAGCTCGACTCTTCCCTGCCTTCCATTACATTTTTATTTTCCTGTAATAAATTGCAATAACACATGCTGGCGGTGGAGAGTGGGGCGAGCCAGGCGTGACTTGATGCATCTAAAAAAAAAGGCGTCCATTTCTTTGCTACCGTTGCTTGACAGTCATTACTGTTACTGGCATTTTTTATTCATGGTTTTTATTCTGACTTAAAGAGGAATATGGATGAATGTTATTAATATACATGGGATCCCTTTTTTATTGCCTTTCTCCCTTTTACTGGAGAGATTTCTTCAATCAGGCCCTGACAAACCCTTCTCCCAATCTGGACTATGATAAATCACAAACTATTTACTTCCTTGCACGTAATGCAAGGACTAATTTTACAGAAATCTGTTTTTTGTCATAGACAATTACAATACAGGCACCATTGACTGGCAGACAAAATAGCCTTTTGTTGATGGCTCTGTCATGTTTTATTTGTGTCAGAAATCTTTAGAACAATGTGGACACACATTTTGAGAAAACACACAGGAGCTTGACGGAGGCGATTTGGGTGCTATTTTACTGAGGAGCTACTGAACTCAGGCCAGAGGCAGCTGCTGATGAGTTTATAGGATGCGCATGTTGAATAAAAATTGCAATTTAAATGTCAGATGGAAAAAATAATTTAATAAATATAAAAAAAAAACAAAGATGTTGGCATTGAGCCAGTCTGTTAATGTCAGCCAGTATATCACAAAACTAAAAACACAACAAAAATCATGTGGGAAGGGAGCAAGTCGCATTATGGAAAAACCAATCACTAGAAATCAACCCTGATGCCATCATTGAGACTTCAGTAATTATCATAATTATGCTGCAGCTACTTTTTTGGAAGTAATTCTTCACACGAAAAGTAATGTTTTCATATTCAAAATTATATCTGCATGATTTTCAAAAATCACGGCTTGATCACCTCCTCAGGGCCTCTGTGAATGAATACATTAGAATAGTTAAAACAAAGCTCTTTGTTATTTCATGAATAAACATAAAATACATCCTCTAGAGGACGTACAGCATGAAAAAGAATTAGCAATACTCATTTGGAATATGCGCGCAAACACGCTGCTGCAGAAAGTTTACCTCTCATCGCCGGTTTTGGCTTCATTAAAAGAAGTTGACTGAAAACCTTGAGCTGTAACAGTTAGCTAATAGAAGTGAAGAGGCAGAAATGGACAGGGATCCACCGGGAGTTTACATTCTCACTTACATTTTCTCTGGTGAAACAGAGGTAGCGTGTGACCTTGGATTTGAATATGCCGTCCTTCCACAGGTCAGCGTCGGAGCCATCTGTTGTTTTTGCAACCTACATGAAAAAAAACAGGACACAGGAAAAACATCACGCAGAAGACTGGATAAAGTTAATGTATGTATGCCATGAGTGTGTTGCTCCTGCCCCTTCCCCTGCATACTGGCCTTAATTAGTGCTTGAGAAAACAACCAGCGTCCATCTCATTAGGCCTCTGTGTGGGTAAAGACTGTGCCTCCAAAAAAGGTGGCTTAATATAACATCTCATGGGACTTCGTTGATTTAAGATGCACTGACAAGGGTCTGTTATTAAAAACACCCTTTCTATACTCTTTTACTGGAAAGAAGGGATTACAGTTGGGTTAAATGTGGGATCTTTCCTTTAGTATCTGCTCTAACATAGTGTGACATTTAGAGATGAAAACAATGAATAATCATTTAAATACTTTTGCTGCTCTTCTCTAGTGATCTATTATTTAATGAGACAGGTCATCTAGGAAGAGGTTACGGATGATTTACTTTCCTTCATTTGTTCACACGTATACAGTAAACATGATAGTTAGGACTCAGATTTTTCTCCACATCTATCACATATTATCTATCATGATGGTTCTGGTTCATTTGTTCTAATTGAAACAACTCTTAACTTTTATGTTAACTGTGTAATATGACCTATACATACTCAAGACGCAGTTCCTTTAATTAAGTGTTTCTTAATCTGTGTTATTGTTAAATTAAATGTTTGTGTGTGAAAGGTAAAAGAAATCTAAATCAAAAAAAGCCTTTTTTGATTATGTTTTGTTTTTCATTTTTCTCACTGCAAACATGATCTGTTTATCATCAGAATGTATAAGATTATTTCACTGAGAAGATAAAAATACAAAAATACACTGTGGTAAAGAAAATGTGTAACAATTGGACAATCCAGCATGATGACAGCAGATTCATACACTTGCCCTGTGCATTTTAAATGATGATCGGAGCCAGTAAAATTATAGATTGCAATTCACTAAACATATGAAGGTAAAACAGTTAAGCTCAAGGTCCAACACAACATTGGTATGTAAATTTAAATATGCAGACAGACAGACAAAGCAACACATAACCTGCAGCCTCCCGCGCAGACACTTCCTCATCGGTGCAGCAAATATGCCTGACTGAACCGTCATGTTCCATTGGCTATCATGTGAGAATCACCTAAATAACTGCCAGACTTATTTTCTAAAGGGATCCTTTACATGGAGGAGTCAATCTAATGAGGTTCATTTAAATGAAGAAGTCATAGATCTCTGCACCCACCCACACACATTACCCCCGTGACAATAATGATGAATGACCCCAGCGACTGGGCGGGGGGAAATGGCATGGGGGCTATGCGTGACAAAAACACCGCCGACTGTACGGGATGAGCGCGTAATCTGGACTGGGGAAGAGAGATGGATAGTGAGAAGAAAGAGAAAAAAGAGCACAGGACTGTAGAGAAAGGCATTGCAAGGTATCTCCAACAGCAGTTCCATGAAAGGTCCCAGAACGAGCCCATACATCACCAGCCTCCCTTTTCTTTACAAGACAGGCCGTCTTGGGCACTTTTTCCAGGTCAGTAGCCAGCGCATCCTGTCAGAGCAAACAAAGGGCTTGCTTTGTGAAACCCAAAGTCAAGCTGAGGAGTAACGAGGGCACAGCCCTCACAGGAGGCACCTCAAGCATCATCCTGCCACAGCTGCCGGCACAGCACACTCTGTATGTGAAACACTCTGCTGCGCATCGGCACAGACGGTGGATGGAAAGTTGCCGTGGCACGTCGCGGTATTTTCAAATCTGCCGCTGTATGGCTCCCAGCATGCCACATGTCTGATAAGAGACATCACAGCTCTGATGTTCAACTGTGGGTGTATCATTTGATACGCAGCTTGGTGACAGATTCAACTGCCACTTCTGAAAATCTGGAGTTACGCTGATCTAAAAGCCCACCTGTGAAACAGGTCTTTTGGGAAAGGGTGTATAAAATCCTATGAAACATCTCTGGAGACAGACAACTCACTCTGAAACAGGGAGAGGCACAGCTGTGAGTAAAAAGATGTAAAACACATACAATCAAAAACCTCCTGGGAGCACAGCCAGGTGGAGCAGATATGAGAAACAAAAGAGAGAAAAAAGGAACCTTCAAATAACACAAAAAAGATTGCAAAATTTAACAAAAGCCACAGTTAAATCATGTTGGGAGAAAATATCTTTTTTGAAACGTTTAAAGTCTTCCTGATTTGAATCTTTTTTTTTTGACCATGTACAACCTACAACACACAGTACAAACTGCTGCAGCCCAACAGTGACAATCTCCAAGCAACACATTCAGCATTCTAGTCTACTACAGAGAAATACACACAATGTATGGGGCAATGTGTAGAATATTGTTTCTGCTTTAAAGGCATCCATTTCACTTCAGTGAACTTTATCATTCTAGTGGGTTAGCTTGGACTGATTGGACCCAGAGTCAACAGTTCTATATTGCATTCTGTCTATCCCAAAACCAAGATGTAAGCCTGTATTCAAAGTACAAGCGCTGGGGGCAGAATCTGTATTAGCTGTTTACATTTTATTCTTTTTTCCCAGGGCAATAAGTCCTTCCATTCATTTGATACCTGTTTTTTTTGAAAAAAAAAAAACCCATGATGCAGTAAGGAATTAAAACAGAGCTCAGGTGCACCAAATTACTCATATAATAAGGGAAAGAAAGTAGAAGAAGCGGGCATTTTGAGTTTTTAAATATTCTAGTGCCTGACTGCCTTTGCCCAAACATGTTTTCAAGAAAATGCTGGTTACGATGGCCCTTATTAGGTGAATTGAGAATGTTTTCTGTTCATTTTTGCTCACTGAAAATATAGCCACTGTTCCATTAAAAAAGTCAGTTTTGAGCATAAAACGCTAGTCAATGTTACAGGCCCAGCAGTTTCCCAGACACGCTCAGATCTTGGGATATAGACAAATATTTGATTAGAAGCAGTACACGGTGTGTGTTAAAGAAATGAATATGTTATCAACTTTTTTTTTTTTTTTTCTTAACCAAAACCCAGTCATTAGACCCACATATTCAGCTCCTTTGCAAGCCATTACATGCATAGCAAAATCTAAAAAATATGGATTAAATTCAATAGTTTGGGGTGGGTTGGCAGCATTCTGGTTAATTGTGAGCCAGTCTCATACTTTTAAAACACAAGTTATTCTCCAGCAATGAGTAGACTGAGTCCTAAGAGTAACATGTGAAATGCTTAATGGAGTCAGATCTTGCCTGCCTTGGGTGTGAACCTTCTCCAAATGTGTTTGATGTTGGGGAGCTACTGGTGCTTCAGCAAAGCTCCTGATCCCAGTGGAGCAGTGTTTGATCCAGGGCTGCGCTCCCGTGTGTTCGAACAACCTTCTCAAGTTCAAACATACAAGAGCAAAAGAGTTAATCAGCACTTTGATCTGCTGTGTATCAACTATCGGGAGCATTAGCAGCCACTTCCAAGGAGGCATTTTAAATGTATAAATGGGGGGAAAAAATCAATAAGAGTGTAATACCCTGAGATTTCCCCTCAGCAGTGCTGCATTACTACACTGACTCCAAATGCGGTTATCTGTCAGATCTGCAAAGAAAACAGCAATCACAGACGCACAACTGATGTTTCAGAATGCCTTGAAATTTGTCTCTGGGTAACCTAGTGTATGACTTTGTTTCATTGGTGGGTTTTCTTCTTTTTTAAATGTATTGTCCAACAAAAATATGTTTTTATTTGGATATGAAAATAACAAAATAGCATTACAGGGACAATATTTTGTAGCAGAAATGCTAACCTAATGGCTCGTGCTCTGTGGGCATTTTTTCTGCAACAATTCTGCACTCAATTATTACAGCAACAGGCCAGTTAGAAGCCATAAATAGGGCTTTGCATAGTGAACATCTGAAACGTAGTGCAGCATGAGAGGCGGAAGTCTGACAAGGTTAATCACCAGCATGTGGTGTGTATGCAGCTTCCTCACCAGTGGCTTCATTTGGATGCCAACTCATTGTCATCTGGGTTTGTAGGGTGGAGCAGGAAGACATGGAAATCGAGGGAGCAGCAAGGGTTTGGGGGTTTATGAAAAAAAAAGAGGGTGACAGTTGAGGAGGAAGAGAGCAGAGCGGAAGAGATGTGTGTGTTGGAGCTGCTGTTGTTGTGAATTCAACTCACATACCGATGTCTGTGCTTAACGTTCTCCTGAGCGCTCATGACTGTTCCAGTCATACCAGCCTTTATGTTCAACACTTCATATGAGAAGCAATGCAGGGAAGGGTGGAGTAAGTTAATATACCAGTGTTGGGGATCATCCAAACCCTGCATCATTAAAACCGGGCCTCAGGCAGAAGTGATGCTAACCAATAACAAAGTCAGGAAGGAAATCATCCTCATCATCAAAGTAAACTTTATGAATAAGTCATCCAGCACAGACTCTGACCAAAAAGCTGCATAGCTGAAAGTTTTGTTATAGAATCACTCTGTCATTTATTACAGAGCACAATGTCAAGGTTTAGCTGACTGGAGAGATCTACCTCTTACTCAGACTCCTAATCTACTCACATAGTGCTCGAAGAATTTAGAAAGCCTCGGTTTTCCGTGGTTGTTGAATATTAAAATGGCTTTTATCATGATGGTAGCAGGATGAAGGGAGGCGGGGAGAGGGGGAGAAAGTGATCAGTCTCTGGGGAAACTAGCCGCAGACCCAGACCGGGATTTGGATCTAAATCCCGTCTCGGGATAACCGTACTAACACGGGATAGCTTTAAGCTTCACGCCGATGCCACTTCTCCATCCTCTCTTCACGGAAATATTCCACGTCAAACCGACCAGTCGCCCTCCTCCTCCCACTACGGGAGCCGCGATGGTTCAAGCCGCCCTCCGTCGCTCACTTGGGAACAACTTGGTGTTTTAAAATGTGTTTTGTTATATTTTGTATATATTTTTGGTTTCTGCTCAGCGTTCAGGGTTGATAATGTAAAAAAAAGGGATAGATAGATCGATAGATGATAGATAGATAGATAGATAGATAGATAGATAGATAGATAGATAGATAGATAGATAGATAGATCTCTGCAGCCTCTGAGGCCGCGCAGATGGCTTTCCTCCTGCGCATGCCTGTGATGCCCAGGAGGCTAAAGGCCTTGCAGAGTGACTTCCCTGCAAAGCCCCTACCCCCAACCTCTATAGGCAGGCAAAGTACTGTTTTAGTACCGGAATCATCTGTCATAACAAAATTTACAAACTTCCCACAATTTCATTCAAAAAAGAAAAAAAAAACCAAAGAGACATACCCTGCAATTTTAGCTTGTCATAAACTTTCTTTTATGGCGTAAGTATTCTCTAGCACCTCAGCAATCGTACAGTCTAACTCACCACGTAGTATCCATCAGGGCCCTCGCTGACTGAAGTAACAACTCCAACTGCAGAAATGGGCTCACTGGGCAGCTGGCGGCTCCCTTCTGACATTCTGAAGCTACAAAAACAAAGAAAAGACCCAGTCTAAATAAAAACAAAACAAAAAAAAAAAAAAAACAGACATATTTCTTCCATTACTGATTATTAATATAAAGAACAACTCCTGGTTATTACAAAAAAGCTATAACTTTTAAAGTTATTAGAATTGCTAGACTAAGGTTCTTTGCTGGACATTACTATATCTAAGACTTCTTAATAAGGCTTATTAGGATGTTGAAAAAGAAACAAGCAGTCATTTAATCACTGACGGAACGACAAGTCAAACCAATGCGCAAAGAGCATTTGGAGGCCACCCAGTGACTGCACCGATGCACAGATTAGAAGCAGTGATCACATATTTTCAAGGAAGTCCCAATCAATTCCTGTCTGAGGGAATTTTCCCCTAATGGCCATGCAAACCTTTTACAGGGTAAGTGGCTTCCCAATGGTTCCCCTTTGCAAATTTATTAGATTAACTTTAAAGCATTGTTGTACTGACGGACAAAGTTGCAGCATTCAATCTTGATGTTTACCAAATCTATTGCAATTAAGATGATCAAATTAGAGGATTTAGTCCAGAAAGAGCTCCCTCTTTAACAAATGTTAGATAGCTGTACTTATTCAAATGAAACAAGAGGCAAATGAACTAATAGAATGAAGGATTTCGATTTGTTTCAGTAGAACCTAAGAACCTAAAGTTGCAGCCAACCAGATTTTTCCATTGCATTCTTCTACATTACTGTTGATGAACAATTGTTTGTTGTGTTTCTGTACTGGAGT
>CAAE01014981.1:0-18031 GCA_000180735.1 Tetraodon nigroviridis
CCTGCTAGCTGTTCGCTGGCATACCGATCAAGATTTTTTTTTTTAGTGGTCCTGCAAGGGTACTTTTTGTAAATGACCACCGGCAGAAATAACCGAGCGATGATGGAAGGAGTGGGAGCCAGAGTGGTCCGCGGACCCGACTGGAAGTGGGGGAAGCAGGATGGTGGAGAAGGACATGTCGGCACCGTGAGGAGTTTTGAAAGTCCCGAGGAGGTTGTTGTTGTCTGGGATAATGGAACGGCTGCCAATTACCGCTGCTCGGGAGCTTACGACGTGAGAATACTAGACAGCGCTCCAACAGGTAACTTCGCGCTCCGCGAGAGCTATCATCATTATTATTATTATTATTATTGTCGTTAGACAATAATCATCGAATTATGCAACGGAGGTGTACAAACTACTTTGTGCAGTTTGCAAAGACCTGATTAGATCTATTCAGAAAAAGAGTGTGTGTCTTTCAGGCAGTCTGTCTACACAAAATGTAGCAGACAAACTATGTGAGGCTTTACAAGATTCTGCTTGTTCAGGGCAACAACTGTCTCACAGCTTTTGACCACATATTCCCTGTCAAGGATAAAGGATCCAGTTAATGTGGCTGTTATCCTATTAAGTTATTTTGATCTAACTTTTAGTTAATTTTTGTATGTGACGGATTAGCCATATTTTATTTCTCTAGTCTTTACCAGTTTTTCTCTTATTAATGTTTGCTCGAAATGAACTTTTTTTTCCTTTCTTCTATCTCCCTTCAGGTATCAAGCATGACGGAACCATGTGTGACACCTGTCGCCAGCAGCCCATCATTGGTATTCGATGGAATGTGCTGAGTGTACAAATTATGACCTTTGTACAACCTGTTACCATGGAGACAAGCATCACCTGAGGCACAGATTCTACAGGATCACCACCCCAGGCAGTGAGAGGTTGGTCAAACCCCCAATACCTAATGTCTTTTTTCCTGTAAAATATTTGCAGTGCAGACATGTTAATTGGGCCTATATTTCATATCTGTTTAATACTGGAGGAGAGGTTTTTGCCTCCTCCATAACAGCGAGGCAGAATCATCTCTATACTCCCTAACCCTTAGTTGCCTGGCAACAAATCAACTTGAGTGGCCATATATTAAGTTAATATTAATAATAATAATAATAATAATAATAATAATAATAATAATGGAGTACTCAGTGTATGTGGAATTTGGCCATTTATTAAAACTCCAGGATTCTAATTATGAGGAGATGTTACTAAAAACAAGATCAAGATGTGTTTGGCTCAGACTTAGATGAACATTGGTCACTGCCAACAATATAAAAGCATTGTTTCTTTGTGGCCTGTTCAAACAAACTTCTTAACCAACGGATCATTTACAGACAAGGTCAAGCCACAGTTGTCATCAAGAACTGTGTTTTGGACATTAAACAAATATGCCTGCTGACAAAATCCTTGTCGGCGTTGACGTCCGCTCTCAGCTCCAGTTTATCCAGCCGCCTTTGTCTAGGTAAAGAACACATGGCCCAACAGCTGGGAGCCCTTCCAGCTTTTCAGAACCATTTCCCCCGAGACAGACGTAGCATAATTCACCATGGGTGCTGGTTTCTCCTCAGCCTACAATGCTTCGACGGTGCCGGAGGGAAAGGGGGGGGTTGCTTTGTTACACCACAATCGGGGTGGAGGAGAAGGTAGTTGAGGTCACAAGCTGTTTGAACCGGGCAGACCTTCACTGTCCAGCTGCCACGTCTGCCATCATGGCCCAGACTCCTGTTGATCAAACCTGCTAGCTGGCTATTAGCCTTATTATTCCAGTTGTTAACGCACATGGTGGTGCTAAATTGCTAATACATAAAAATGATATTGATATCTGCACAGAAATGAAAAAAAAAAGAAACACTAGCTGCATTTGGAGGTATTTCATGTATTTGTTTTTGCCTGTTTTGTTTAAATTTGAGCAGAGTCCTCCTGGAATCACGTCGCAAGTCAAAGAAAATCACAGCTCGCGGGATTTTCACCGGAGGCCGCGTGGTGAGAGGGGTGGACTGGCAGTGGGAAGACCAAGATGGAGGCAACGGAAGGAGGGGAAAGGTGGGCTCCTCTGCAGGAAAGAAATGCCGATTTCACCAAACCTGCTTCTGTTTTGTTAAATGCGTCAGAGGTTGGAGTGAATAATCCTGACTGCAGCTCCGCTAAAGAGCACGACCACCCAATGTTTTCATATCAGTCAGGCCAAAGATCCTGTCTTCTGAACCATAAACGATGACAGAAATGCCTCCTTTAGGATACGATTGATTAAAAAACGCTGGATGATTGTCCGGGTCATGATGTGTGCACCAAATTCCTTCCTAAAAACAGTTCCTTTGTGTCAGCCTTTATTTGTCTGTAGTTATATTCCTTTACAGCGATTCAAAGTTTGATAGTCTTCTTTCTTCCACTGCCAACAATGCAAAAAGAATTAAAATCAATCATCTCACAGCTCAGATGTTCGATTAAATTAAAGTGAATACCACCCCCGAGAGTCAGTGACCCCCAGATAGATTGACCTTTTTATGTAAAGAATTACCTTGAGGAATATTTCTTTCCAGATCAATTTGTTTAGAAGTTGTTTTGCATTAGGTTGATGCAGACAGGTTTATTTTGAGGTATGTTTCTAACGCGTGGGCCTTTTGGTTGGACGGCCCTCCTGTCCCCTGTCCTGTAAAAGCCTGGAAGGTCATTCAGTTTTCTGACTGCTGCGGTTACTGTGCTACATTTAGCTGTTTCACACTTGCAGTTAAAAAAATCTTCATTTTATGCCTGATATTGAGATACAAAAAGTCAGATTTACTTCTTTTATCCTCCTCTGCTTCCACAGGTGACAGAGATCCAGGACTGGAGCGCGGCCAGCCCCCACAGTGCTGCCTACGTTCTGTGGGACAACGGGGCCAAGAACCTGTACAGAGTTGGCTTTGAGGGAATGGTGAGCAAACCCCCCCCGGCCGACCCTCGTTCACTCACGCTCTCCAACTCGGAGACTCGCAAACGCTCTTGGGTCAGGATTGTGACCACGTGGCAGTTTTTTTCTGTTCTTTCTGCGCCTTTGACGGGTGGAGTAAAGGAGGGGAAATATCTGCATGACAAAGACAAGCTGTTGATTCTGGGATTTATGGGGGAAGTTGGGAGGTCAGCCTTTGTGGAGGGGTATGTTCTCCTTGTTGCTGGAGCAGCTACACACGTGTCTCGGGAGGAAAACTCTGTCCTCATTGGTGGAGACCCCCTTCTCTTTTTTTTGAAAGGGACCAATCAGCGGCCAGGGTTTCGGAGCAGATTTGTCTTTTGTTATTCTAATAGGCGAATCACAAGGTGACACAGCATCTGCTGCCAGACTGCGTCAGTCGGAGCCCCCGGTGCGATGTGCTATTTTTGCTTTGTGGTAAAACACTAATTAAATACAAATACACCGCAGACTGTACAGTGTGTTGTAAATGTCAAGGCATTTTTCTGGTTCGTCATACCTGCCGTGTGCACAAAATTTGCACTAAATTGAAAGTGATGTAAATTAAAAGTGTTCTATTGGCTGGGCACAGTGGGGGGACTTGAGATTTAATCTAGCGGGATTGAACATCGGCCTCAGAATTATCTCTGCTTGTGCCACAGTGACTTTTGTTCCACATCGACACCAAATGCAGATGATTTAGAATAGAAAAAACCCAACTAAAATTCTCCACTGTTTTCTTCCCTTTGTGTTAGTCTGATCTGAAATGTGTCCAGGATGCCAAAGGGGGTACCTTCTACAGAGACCACTGTCCTGTTCTGGGTAAGTTAGCTGATCTTGTGTCACATCATTGTTGCACCATTTTCCTCACCCATCGTTTTGGTGCAGTGAATTCAAGGGCATTGGGACCGTCCTGGCTCTGGCCACAAGATGGCAGCGCTAAATAAGAATTCCTCCAACCTGGCCTAGCTCAGTGCAGCAGTTCAATAAATTAAAGCTTTGTGATTGAAGGTTGTGGGTGTTTTAGATGACACGTTTGCATGTGGAGTAATTTATCCCCCCCCACCCCCTTTACACCCCGGGATTTAAAATAAGGAATCTCGTCATTCATAATTTTTCAGGGGAGCAGAATGGCAATAGAAACCCTGGTGGTCTTCAGATTGGCGACTTGGTCAACATCGATTTAGACCTCGAGATTGTTCAGTCGCTCCAACATGGCCACGGTGGATGGACTGACGGCATGTTTGAGACGCTTACGACCACTGGAACAGTATGTGGCATTGACGAGGATCACGACATTGTTGTACAGTACCCCAGCGGCAACAGGTGAGACTGAAGGAACATGCCTGATGTACAGAATATTTAGATTTTAACTTAATTTGAATCGTGTATCTAACTGTAAATAAATGCCTGTATCCGCAGATGGACTTTCAACCCAGCCGTACTGACAAAGGCCAATGTGGTGCGCAGCGGTGAAGTGGCAGCTGGGGCAGAAGGGGGGAGTTCCCAGTTCCATGTGGGAGACCTGGTTCAGATTTGCTACGACATCGATCGCATCAAGCTGCTGCAGCGGGGCCACGGAGAATGGGCCGAGGCCATGCTGCCGGTGAGGCTGAAGGAGGGTTTTCTTCTGACGACTAAACCGTGATCGAGTTGACATTATCTCACTGCTAGAAACGTGTCTAACTGTTTATAATCTTTGGGCTTTTCCAGCACATCTTTAAATAATTTTCTATGATTGATGGAATCCTAGTTTCATCATTTTGTCTGTGTGTGTGTGTGTCTCTATTCTTCGGTTGTTGCAGTTCACTGCAGCACGCCATGCCGTAGGTTATGTAACTCCAGTTACTCCAATATGCTTCTCGTCCCTGCCAAACTGGTCCCCCTCAGCAGCTAATGAGCCCTAAACCCCCAAGATGGGTTGGAGCTTTGATCAGTAACCACGGCTGTTTGCTGCTGCTGCTGCTGCTGCTGCTGCTGCTGCTGCTGCTGCTGCTACTGCAGCAATCCCCATTATTGATGGCATCTTGGAGGACAGCCCAGACCAGGCACACTTAAAGCAGCCCTCTCTTATAGCCCAGATTGAGATATGATTCTAAGGAAGAAAGCGCTGTGCTCTGTCAGTTTTAGAGCGTATTGCCTGCGCAGATGAAGCCATATAATGACTCGTTATCTGTCTTTTCTCTCGTAGGAACACATCCTGTGAGTAATGACAACACGACCCAAACGGGTGTTATAGTTATTATTGCCAGCATTTTAACCAGAGGCTTTGTTTCTACTTCACAAAGGGCGCTTGTTTGTTAAACTGCTATGATCTCTTTTTTATCCGTCCTTCCACGCGCTCGTTTATTGTCCGTGCTAACACGCTCTCTCCATTGTTCCCCGTCCTGCTGTTGGCCGTGATGTGCAGAGCATCGCCCCAAGTCAGCAGTCACAAGCGTGTTCGTCGTTTGTCCACAGACGCTTGGAAAGGTGGGCCGTGTGCAACAGATCTACTCAGACAGCGACCTGAAGGTCGAGGTTTGTGGGACCTCTTGGACGTACAATCCTGCTGCCGTCACCAAAATCGCCCCCTCTGGCTCTGCTGTCAGCAACGCCTCCGGAGGTATGGCTGGGCAAGCGGGGCCGGCGTAAAGGCGGTTCCTTCTTCTCTCTTTTTTTCTGTCGTCTGTTTTGTAATTTTCTGGTTTTGCACCCTCTGCATGATTAGAACGGCTGTCTCAGCTGCTAAAAAAACTCTTTGAGACACAAGAGTCCGGGGACATCACCGAGGAGCTGGTGAAGGCAGCAGCCAACGGAGACCTGGCTAAGGTGGAGGACATTCTAAAGCGGCCCGATGTGGATGTAAGTGCTCAACATACAGCGTGGTTGTTCTTGCTGTTTTTTTTTCTTTTAAGTAATGAAATTATTTAAAGATGTTCCATTTGGGTAGGTGTTGAAGGTCTGACTACATCTACATGTGCGCTCTGGCTGTGACCTTCTCTTTTTTTCACTATTATTAGAAGTTTTAGGTGGAAAAAAAAACTGGGGTTTCCCACCTCTGAGCCTAGCGGCATCAGAAAGACACTGAGGAAGGGTGCAGAGGAGGCACCAGAGAACATTAACCGAGTGCTTCTGCACCTGTTCCCTTTAAAACAGATCTAAGCCATGCAATCCCGTACAGTTGCTAATGCTTTTTTGTAGATACATGTTCCAGTTCAGGTAGGCGTGAGTTTGCGAGGAAAAAAGCCCCTATGCTTTATAGATTTTTGATAACTGTATGTGTTAAGGCTGCAACGTTGTTGTCATTCAGAGCGGTAGAGAATGAGCACGCGTGTGCATGTGTGCCAGTAGTCAAAGCTGGCCCAACGCCCTCCTGCCTTTCAGCAAAATTATTTACTTAAGGTTGAGAAGACTGCTCTTCGGCAAGTGATTAGCTGCCAGGACAATGGATGTCTGGAGGCTGTTGAAGGAGACCACATTCATATTTATGCCCTGAGATTTTGTCTGAGATGATGATGAAACATGTACTTTAGCCGTCCATGCCCATGCACAAAGTGTTTAAATACCTTCACCACTCTTGTTTTTCCCCTTAGTGGAAGCGGACTAAACGCGCTGCCACACGCTGGCTCGTTCCTAGCTAACTTTTTGATCTGCTGGCAGGTGAACGGACAATGCGCTGGACACACCGCTATGCAAGCAGCCAGTCAGAACGGTCACGTGGACGTCCTGAAGCTGCTGCTCAAACACAACGTGGACCTGGAATCGGAGGTTCAGATTTACCACCTTGTTCACGTTGCGTCTGGATGAATCTGGTCGTTGGTGTCACGTTTGACATCCGCGCATTGTTTCTCAGGACAAGGATGGGGACCGCGCCGTTCACCACGCAGCGTTTGGCGATGAGGGCTCCGTCATCGAGGTGCTGCAGAGGGGTGGAGCAGACTTGAATGCCAGAAACAAGCGGAGGCAGACGCCGTTACACATAGCTGTCAACAAGGGCCACTTGCAGGTGGTCAAGACTCTCCTGGACTTTGGCTGTCACCCCAGCCTGCAGGTACTTAGCTTTCCTTGACCAAGGACATCTGTGCCGTACAAAATGATCAGTGTATTAAAAAGGTAGTGGAGGTTTTGGGTTTACAAAAAAGTAACACACACACACATATTATTCTAGGATTCAGAAGGGGATACGCCCCTGCATGATGCCATTAGCAAGAAGAGAGATGACATGCTTTCAGTTCTTCTGGAGTCTGGTGCCGATGTCACCATCACCAATAACAACGGCTTCAATGCGCTGCATCACGCCGCCCTGCGAGGAAACCCCAGGTACGTCACACCCTTTCCCTCTCACACTCACGCACCCAGGACAGTATGAGCTATTGAAACGTGTTTCTTTAAAACCCACAAAATTCTTACAGTTAGTGCACATTTTATGCAGAGATGCTCCCAATTTACAACGTGAAAATCTGATTTAGACGTATTAAATACTGTTATATTGAAATAAATTACATTGTATGTTTATTCAGTTTTTGTCATCATAAGCTTTGTGTTTTATAACTTTTTTTCTATCTAACAAATGAACAAGCTATAAAAAAAAAGTTTTGTGTAATCTATTTTAAGTAGTTGATATCAGGTAGCGGGATGCTGCCTTACTGCCTGCCTTGCTCTAAAAGGTGCTTTTGAATTTAGGGTTATAATGGCATTGATAGGTTTACAACAGCCCGATATGCTTCATCCATCTCTCCAACAGATGGTGTGGTTTTAAATGAACGTTTAATAACCTTCCGAGGCTTGAAAGCATCTATCGGGACGTTTTAGAGTATCTTGGGTGGTGTGGTTCAGTGGTGTCACCATGTGTCAGCAAAAGGTTGCTCCGAAGCAGCCGGCTCCTACAGCTGCAGCAAAACAGTTTACCCAGCAAGCTGTTTAATGGCAAACACGCACGTGCCTGCGCATGTACTCCTTCTAGTGACAGGATCTGAGTTGGTCGTTAGTTTCCTACCATCTTCTTCCAGTCTGATTAGTTCTGCCTTGCATGCGTATCTAATGAGCGCGCTCGTCCTGTGCTATTTGCATCCATTGGCATTCATTCAGTGGGCATAAGGACCAACGGACATGAGGTCAGAGGTCAGCGAAACACCTGTCACCTCCTACAGGCCTGGCCAGACTCTGCCCTTCACCTGCAGAACACACCACAAAAAAAGCCTGACGCAGCAGCTCCGTCTTTGTACCGTTACTAAATTTGACAGGAAAGAATTATTAGAAATATTGATGCACTATAAAGATGTAAACAATTGTTCTATATTTTATTGCAATAAAAAAATGTATGACATTGATTTGATGGAATAAAGCATCTTGGGTATATTTAGGAAGTATAGTTAAAAATAATATTTTGCTGATTTTAGCTAATTGTTCTTTAATAAGCTTTAAGCAGATCATTGGGAATTTTTTTTAATTTAAATTGAAGACGTTTTAGGTTGGGGGGTATATTCATTAACCGGATTGAATAGGAGTAGAAAGGTGCTGCAGCACTCATTGATTAAGTGTCGAAAAGTGCTGCGATACAGTATTTTCCGTGTTAGGGATGCTGCAGTTGGTGTGTGTGCACCCTTGGCTTCAGACAAAGATCTGTGTTACTGCCTGCAGTTTGAACATTTAGTTTGATTTCACGCTCGAGCTCCTGTTATATCAGGGCGACGGTGCAATCTTCAAGCCCTAAAAAGTTCCTGCTTTCAATGAATTTAATTTCTCTGGTGTTTGTTTCATAGCAGAGACATTAGGCCGACGTGTTTGGTTATAGGAGTGGGAGCGAGCTGGTCGTTCGTTATGAAATGAAATCCTTAGATTTTTTCTTGTGTGTTTATAATCGCTCAATTGCTCATTTAAATATTCAATCACACAAACATTTGATAGCTGCAGCGGTAGTATTTACCGGAGCCTCGTCTTGAAACGGTGCCTGTTTTGTCTCTTTGTCTTCCTTTGGCAGCTGGACGCTAGTAGCAGCTACAGTCCTGTAAACAATATGATTAATGGCCGATGAGTCACGAACAGGCTCCAAACAAGTCTCGCCGTGTGCGTTTGTAACCCTTCGCGTGTCATCTTCCCCGGATTCTTGTCCTCCTATGATTATTAGATTTCTTTCAACATCTCACGACACAGCTTAATGAGAATTTCAATTTTTTTAAGCTTGCTCGTACTCTTGTGTTAGTTTTCCATTTTTTATTTTCAGTAGAACAGCCATTAACACCTCCAAAGACTTGAATTATCAGCTTTACCTGCATGCAAATTCTCTGATTAGCTTCAGGTATTAGATGTGTCCGCTGACATTTATAGCCCATTTTTGGTGATTGTTGTTGAGGTTGTGGTGCCTGTTTCCTGAATTCAAGAACGGGCCATTTCGCCTTGACATTAGCTGCCAGAGTCGGTGGGAAAGCAAGGTGAGCAGGAGAGTTTGGAAAGGAGACGATGCCTCAGCCTGTCCTGCAGAAACAGCCAGTATGAGATTTGTCTGTCCTGTGATCCGCAAGTTGTGCTCCTATTCCCCCGAGCACGGGGCTGTCGTCTGACATCCCAGCAGGCAGCTTCAAAGGAATCAGCCCAAAGCCCGTGTGTTTGTACACGTTGTTTGGTCACTGTACAACATTTCATGCATTTAAATGGCTCCATGTGGTCTCTACGTTGCTGCTGTGGGCCCTCCACCTTTTTATCGGCCTTTTCTTTTTTTATCTTGTCCTTTCCTCGTTAATTCATACCATGACTAAAATTGACTGTTGCGCCCGGTGTCAGCAGCAGCAGCAGCTCACAAAGACAGCCGCGCATTCCCTTCCAGATATGTGAGTACTGTGTTTCTAAACTAGAACACACAGCACGCCAACCCCACCGCTATTTTTGAACCAGTCATCCTGCCGTCAGAATATCAGACTACTTTGAGGGGGGGAGAGGTAACAGTCACTCAGAAAAGAGGACCAAACCAAAGTTTTGAATCCGGGCTTCCTTTATTCATCAACACAAGAGCATTAAGGCGGAGGAACAAAAAAAAGCATCGAACAAAGATGAATTCCACATAGGACGATGGTGTCGGCGGGTGGAAACGGTTGTCATCAGGTCCAAGTCAACAGAAGCTCCCGTGGTCATCAAAGCATAGCTACAGCTGGTTGAAGGGGACCAAATCCATTCAAGAGGTGATTTGGTTCCATTTTACCAGCTTTAGCAAAGCATTGTGGAGTCAGTGTTTCAAAGACAAACCTTAGAAATGGTGTACAAACTTTACTTAAAAAAAAAAAAAAAAATATATATATATATATATATATATATATATATATATATATATATATATACTATTATACTGTGTTGCGTTTAAAAATCCTATTACACTGTGTAGCGTTTTCCTGTCTCCCTGTGTTCACTCCCACCCACTTGTGTCACCAAGTCACCAGTAACAGTTGTACAGTTGATCGGCCAAAACCAAAGTTTCTTCTTTTGTGCCTACCAAGCATTCGGTTTATGCTCTCTTTCTTTCTTTTTTTACAAAAATTTCACTCCTGTCCCCTTCGCAAAGAGCCGGAAAGACTGTTCCAGCCTCTGACAGATGGAGCCTGTTGGAGGCGCAGTGTTGCTGCGCTCACCTAAACGGCAAACTGACAAATGCAGAGGCATAACTAAGTACACGGACGCCCTCGCTCATGTTCAGAGAGCAGCAGTCGCCGGTGTCAAGTCACAGCATTAATTTTAACCGGATATTTCAGTCCGAGAGCCTGCCCCGTCATGTAGAAGCTATTGTTGGAACAGGGACGACTTAGTCCCTCATTGTTCCAGGTTATTACAATAAAGCTAACACTAAATTATCCAGGTCTGATCTTGTAAATTTGCTTTTTAGAGGCCACATGTCAAAAAAAAGATCGTACTAAGTCAATAATTAGGAAAACAGCAACAGAATGTTTCATTTTGTAGAAACCCTGTTAAGTTTGGTTCAGTTTTCTTCTTCTTTGCTTTACTGCTCCGTGTAGGTTTGTAATGTTATCGCTTATTTTTGTACAGTTAATGGTAACTTGCTTTGTCTTTTAATCATTTCTAAGGTTCTCAGAGCTGCTTTTCAAGAGAATTGAAGTCACCACAGGAGCAGTTTGGTACGGCCTGCCAGAAGCAAGTCTATTTGTAACATGCGCACGCACATTCACGTACGCGCACTTACAGATACGCTTTCTCAGTCAGCCAGAGTCAGGTGGCCGGACCGCTCACCTCCTCTAAGGGCCATAATAGGGCAAAAAGCAAGGGGCATGACAGGCACCGGGCATTTGATAATGTCAGCATCTGCTGTGTTTGTCACTCAGACAGCAAGTCGATGCTATTGAGGGCCTGGGAGAAACATGCAGCGTAAGCCGTGCAGCCTACCTTTGATGCCCTGGCAGAAAGAAAAGACTTGGCTGGGTAGACAGAGTGCTGTGCAGATATGCCTTACATGTTTAAGTCTCTTTTTTTAATTTTTTTTGCTTTTTTTTTTTCATTTAAGACACATCACTTTTTTGTATCGTAACTCTGTCTGCAGTATATCTGTGTTTTAAAAGTCAGAAATGTAGTCGTTACCGCTTGCCATGCAGGTTTCTCCCCGCTGCCCAATTCTACTTCGTTTCTCTCCGCGCCCCCCCGTCCATATTCTGTTCTGCCTTTAATTGTTTGAAGCAGCGAACAATTGGAATCAGCTGACGGGCCACAGTCGCTCCTGATCCTGCATTGTCACTTTTGATGGTCTAATCTGACTGCCACGCAGCGCTGCAAAGCTTTTTGGCAAGCATAGCAAACGTGAACAATGAGCGCAGGAATCAGGGAGAGGGAGGTGAGCACGGGGCAGCCAGGTTGACACGAGGTGGTGGGGGTGGGGGTGGGGTGGGGGGGGGATAATGGCAGTAGCATAAAAGAGAGAACAGTCACAGTTAAACACATGGAATTATGAACATACGATTCATTAATGGACAGGGCAGCCAAAGTTTCAATTTACACGCCAGTTAGACAGTGTTCCAATTTGTTGTCCTGATCATTTATTGTGCGTCTTCAGCAGCCGTATCCTAATCTTTTGTTTCCTTTTTTCACATTTGAACAAATATACCAAAAATAACAGTTTTTGCTCAGGCCACCTTGCTCTTTTTTTCTGTTTCTTTTTAAGCCATTTGCAATCGCTAGAAGAGCTTATGGTATTAATGGTCAGCTGTAGGTCTAGCATACCGCTCGCCGCCTGCTAAAGTTGGTGCAAAGTTGCAGCTGGCTGAGTGTCAGAGACTGTAATGCAGTAAAATGATCCAATAATGAAAGGAGGCCCTGTTCATATGGTGATGTCACAAGACCGTTTGCCTGTAATGGATGCAGATGAAAAAAGAGCTAAAATCAAGCTGCCGGCAGAGCGCGCTTAAATCACAGTGGTTTTATCTTAGCTCGCCTAATAATGAATTAAAAACAACCTGAATAATTTGTTAACATCTCTTGAGGAAGAGCTGTTTATTGGCCACGACAAACCGTTAGAGAAAGCTGCAAGTTCCCGACAGCAATCGGTGCTGCAGTAAGACTGCCCAGAGACAGGATAGTAACGCTCCAGCTTTACCATGCACACTTTCACCTTCCCTCCCTCGTTCTCTCTTATTGCGTTTGTTTTAGCGAATTTTGGTCAGACTGAGTTTAGAGAAGAAAAAAAAAAATCTGCAAATGCAAACATCCTTGACACTGCCGCTCGATCATCAGAACCACCCCCCTTCTTTGTCCAGAATGATGGATTTCACCTCACCAAGAATACATACTTCTTTACATTCCATAGTTATCATATGTTCATATGGGTACATAAAGAAGTATGTACACTAAGGAGGTAATGTAAGGTATGAAATATTCTCACCTTTCAGCCAAGGTCACAAAGTTATGAGCAGAATATTTTTCCTCACCGTTCTCTCTCCCAAGTATGGTAGTCTGCACACTAAGGTGACTTTGAGTGTAAATTCAGTACAACACTCAAGGCTTTCATTTGGTTGCCATGTAAGGCTGAACAGCCAGTCCCGTCCCCCCCTCCGCCCCAGAACACAGCAGAAGTTTTGCAGTCCATACCATAGGCATATGTCCCATTGACCCCGGCTGTCCTCCAGACAATGGAGAGAAAACCAGGATGAGCAGAAGGAATACAGCTCCCTGCAGAAGTAGTCTTTCTCTCTTTTTTTTTTTCTTTCTTTCCATGAAAAATGTTAAGGTTGTTTAAAAGGCTGGGTGGGGGGAGAAAAAAAGCGGCGCTAGAAAAAGCAAAGTGTTTTCCTGGAAAGACGGTCCGTGGTATAAAGTGCCTCTGCGTGCACCCTGGCTGGCGATGAGCGTTTGCTGTGTCCTGGAAGCAGGGGTGCACCTATAAGTCCTGTTGTCATGCTACAAACGCTCGCATCTCTCCTCCCACTTTCCCTTCAGCCTGTCGCTGCCACTCTCAAATCCATCCCACCTGACATCATCATTACTATACGCCTTTCCCTCTATTTCCCAACTTTTCGATGGTGCATTTTCTACACTTCCTGTGCCCCTGTCATCATTCAACTGCACCTGTTGGCAGCGGGAGGGATTGTTTGGCCGGGGTGGGTCAATATATCCATTTTGGCGTGGTGGCGAGAAGTGCCTGTAATGAGCCACAGCCTCTGCCCAACACATTCCACATGTTGACATTGCCTTGAACTGGTCTCAGCTGGTCAGCCTGGCTGGGTGCTAAAGCAAACAGCAGATAACAACATAAACGGCGTAGGATCTGGACTGGAGGACTTTCGAGGGTTTGTCATTGAAAACGGAATATTTGGAGGAAACCCCAATCGATATAGGAGTTTTTGAAAATTTGAAGGAAAGACGAGAGTGGTCAAGCCTGGTCCTGAAGGTGTGACGTCCTATTTAGGAAATGTCACAGCTACTCGACAGGGCGAGTGAGACAGAGGGGTGGGTGAGTGGTTGGGTGCGGGAGGTAGGGGGGATTCCTGCTTGTGAACCAGCAAATTAGCCCAGTGGCTAAGTTGAGCGTTGGGTGATAGCGTTGCAGGCGTGTGTGCCCCGCATGCCCTGCCTAGTCTGTTACAGAAGGAGGAGAAATTGGGTTACTACCCTAAGTGCTGTGGGTTCAGCCGGTGACACACATCTACACAGTCAACCACTGCTGTCCAATGTCCCCTCCCACCCGTCCTCATCCTCTCCTCCCACATCTGCGCTAATACACTTCTCCCAGCTGTGTGCTGTCAATCCGCTTTTCTCCATTAGGAACTGCCAACCTGCCCGCTCTTCATTATTCTGATGCCTCGTCATTGCTCTAGTCACCGCGCTCCATCCTTCACCCCTCAGAAAGCCCACCTCAGGCTCAAAAGTGCGATGTGTTGCCAAAACTTACCTCCCTTTTATTAAGTACAACCCTGGCCTCCACTGCCCTTCGTTACAAATGCAAAAGTAAAGAACAAGTAAGAGCGAGAAAAAGCATCAAAAAAACATTTAGGAAAAAGACGGGAAAAAAAATCAAACCATCAGTCCAAGGAATTAGTATCCTTATTCGTGCTGTCAAAAACATCTTGGTGTCGGCCGCAGAGGGCAAACGGTGGCGAGTTCTCCCCCACACCAGGGCAGGTTGCAGGTCTAAGTTTACGACTCCATCGCTTTACATCAGCAGGGCTGCAAACATGAAGTCTAATGAGCCAAAGAGCTCTGCTGCAGCAGCATGTCCGGCCAGTGCCAGGAACACGGGAGGAAAAGAGAGAAAGGGGGAGAGGGAGCAAGATGAGGGAGGGAGGGAGGGAGGGAGGGAGCGAGCAAGAGGGAGAGAGAACAAGATGAGAGCGATAGAGTGCAGGGCTAAAATCCATGTGGGCCATAGCAACTCCCTAACCTCCCTTTTACCCTCTTCTATTTTCTCTCGCATCGTCTTTATGTCTGCTCTTTAAAAAAAAAAGGAAACCTTTATTTTTGGCCTTCTTATTAGTTAAAAGTAGGAGTCTGAGAAGCCCAAGGTAGTGTGTGTGGTTCTGGTCTGTCCCAGTGCCAAAGCTAGTGCTGCTGCTGCTGCAGCTGCAGCAGAGCAGCACGTTCCTCTCCCCCTCCTCGACAACCATGCATCTCATCACTGCATCCAAAGAAGAGAGGAGGACGCTACGGGACTAGAGACGTCAAGGCCCATTAGGGTTAAACTCCATCTGAAAGTGAAGGAAGTGCATATATTACCTGTCAGATCAGGTTTTTTTCCCCTCTCTCAGCTGCTCCTCCTTCTTCTCCTCCTTCTCCTTGTCCCCTCCTCTCCTCCTTTTCCTGTAGTGAGGGATGCTGTAATGACCTAGAGAGCACTCCAGATGCTGCAGCCATCGTGTGTGCCTGGTGCATGCCCGACTCGCTGAATCAGCTTCTATGGTTGGGGGGCTGGGTGTGTGGTGGTGGGCGGGTTGAGGATAGGAAAAGGAGGAGGGGGAGGAGGAGGAGAAAAGGAGTGGGAGAAAAAGCGAGGAAGAGGGCACACATTTGGGCGCACATTCCCATCCAGACAAAGCCAGAGCTTCGATAAAGTGGGAAATAAAGCTGATGTTAGTGGTCTTTAGGAAACAAACAGGAGAAGGGGAACGAGGGAAGATGAAGAAAGGGTGGCATGGAATGTCTGCAGCACTTTTCTCCATCACTCATGCATTGCGATGGGGAGCAGTTGCGCCAGGTTGCTCTGGTCAGAATCGGGGAGAACAACCTGCCTTTTTCATATTTTACACAAGCAGCCGATGAGTTTTTTATCCTGCTCAGAAAATTCACTTTTATTATTCAGAGCAACTTTATACTGCAGCTTGGAAGAGGAGGTTTACTGAAAGTTTAGCCAAATTTTTACAGCGGTTTCAGAAAAAGGTCTCAGGGGTGGAAAAGAATCATATCTAATGGAATTTGATTAGTTTGTTGGCAAAGCCCTGTTGGCTTTAGAGGCGGAGAAGACTGGAACAAAGTAATTGGTTTATTTACTACAAGTGTTACTAGTGAATTTATATTTCAGTCTTTATTATTGCAGTGATTTTAAAAAAAGAAGAACCAACAGCTGGGGGAAAATGTGCAATCTAGAGGGCACGGAGCACAGAATCAACTGGCAGCAGAGGGGGACAAGCGGCGAAGCAGCCCGTGGGTTCCTGCCCCACGGCTTCAAGGGTTTCGCTAAATAGTTAGCACTTTGTGGGAAGCCAAGCATTCGAAACATGCTTCAGCCCCTGTTGCCGGCCTGCTCATGTGTCTTGTCTCACCACCTCCTTGACCATATTTAGTCAAGCAGTGCAAAAAATAGTTCGAGCTCTACTCCACTCTAGTCTGCTCCTCATCACCCCACCCACCTCTCTTCCATATCCCCCCTCAGCAACTGTTTAGCTCCAGGCTCCGGGAAGCCTTCTGCATGGCTCCCCTGCCTATCGATTCCACCAGCCTGGAAAGAGAGTGTTAGGCCAGCTAGCCCCTGCTACCATTTGCTGTGCTATTTTTAGTAGCTCCAAATAAAGTAGTCCATCCTGCTTCCAGTTGTGTATTCTTGTATCCCCCCCCCACACACACACATTAAATCCTTCACCACTAACTTCACCACCTCATCTGATACCCCCTAAGTGTCTGTCATTCCTTTTAAATAGAGCTTGAACCTGCTGCTTATGGTAGAGGTCCAGTCTTCTCACCTCTGTACTTAAAATAACCACAGATTTACAAAATAGAGACGAGTGAGGGGATGAACATTAAGAACCCAAAATCTTGTTAGACCGCAGGAAATACTGTTTTACCAAATCTAGGAAATTGAAAACTTTGTATGCTTTATCTGCAGTTACGCTCTCATTAAAAGTGTCTTTTTCAGGCTTTCCCAAGGCATGGCCACCGAACAATCGGTTTAATTAGTTGGTCTCATCACAGTTCATATCTACAGTGCACGACAGCGATGTCCTATTTGCCCTTCTTTCTGTTCCTCTCTCCTTCTATTTATTCTGGACCCTCTTCTCTATCTCCTCTGTAGGCCACTGCAGCTCAGACTTTACCTTCACTAGCTTGAAAATCCCCCAAGGCGCGTAAGGCGCTGTGTTTTTTCCCCTTTTCAGGTGAGCAGCCTGGAGGAAAGCTTGGTCATTCTAGCAGTGATAAAATCTCTCAAACACCCTCACCCACAGAGATATTTGTGAGAACATTGTCATGAATAAAAAAAAATGTCCTCCAAATCCCTGGCCATCGATATGAAGCCTTTTATAAAGCACCTAGCCATTTTGCCCACTCGCTCTGGTACACCTGAGGCCTTCTTCTAGCTGAGATTGAAATGTGCCATTAATGCAGTGTGTTGTGACTGCAATTTATAGCTTTTCAATTACTTGGTCTTTACAGCTGTTACAAGAATGGGCAATTTGCAACGGAGAATGGATTCAAAGCTGCTAATTTGTCAGCTTCGGTCCTTGGCTCTACCTGACTTACCCAATTCAAGCTACATACGTGGTTCCATCTGTTATCTCTATGTCTGCAGTTCAGTCCCAGCCACTCCTGCTTCTACTGTTACCCTCGTTCCCCTCACAGCTGAAGTTTTATTGCTGCTATTTTTGATTCATTTTACACACCTCTAATGGATGTTGTGCTGTGGAGGTGGATTTAGCTCATGACTCAACCACCGGTGCACAGTAATTCACTGTATAGTTGTTTTTTTTAATCATTATTATCTCCATTGAGATAGTTATCCTTGTGTATTTTTGCATGAAGTCTCCAGTATGTGGGCTCAGCCTCCCCACCCATTAAGTTGAATCTCACTTACAGTCTGATTTCTTATCCGGCCTTGAAATTCAACAGCCCTGCTAACGTCTTGCCTCCATGATTAATGGCGCACAGTCGAATATTTAGCAAAGCAGTTAATCAATCAGCACAGAAAGGGTGGACTAATAGATGTGCATGTCATTAGTGGATGTTGTGGGAGGTGCATGCTGGTTTTGGTGTAACTTCTTCATTTTTATCTCTATTCAAAAAAAAAAAGGCTCCATTAAAGATGAAAAGGAGGGTTTTGCATATATTAAAGGTCCTCTGTTTTTGGATGAATGTTTGAAAGGAAAATTTCATCTTTGCTCTGAGTCTTTCAGAATC
>CAAE01014981.1:18100-144093 GCA_000180735.1 Tetraodon nigroviridis
CAAGAACATTTTTTTTAAACAGATTTAAACCATGAGCTGGTGAGGAATGGCACCAACCTGCATGCACCTTACACCACGCTGATGCCATCCTGGCTGTGTTTTGTCAGACTCCCTGGACGTTTTTAGATCTTATACTTTAAATAATCATTTTACAGATCACTCAGAAATGTCAGAATGCATTTTCTTCCAGGTCACACCAAAGCGCTAGTCTCACTGCTGCACGGTCACCCATCGACTCCTGACTCACACCGTTCGTCTTCCCAGCAGTTTTGCATGTCTTTTACTCTTGTTCAGATCTGGAACAAAAGAAGACAGCGTTAAAAATGTATGACGGTGATTTCGTTGATCGCTCATTAATGCAGAATCAAATTATTAATGAGGGAGGACCATGATTGCACTTTTGAAGCTTTTTTTTTTCCCCAGTGAGCCCGGTTTCTGATTTAGAAAAGTTCAGCACTCTCAGTCATCAGTTTGGCCCTTCCCAGTGCTTACTTTGGCTTGCCCATCCAATCTTATCCAGTAACCTGCGCTCCTCCCTCCTCATCCTCTTAAACAGTGCATCATATAAGGAGGTGAGACCGCTGAGCGCTCAGAGGAGTAAATGTGATTTATGAATGGGCCAGCCTACAAAGGTGCTTGCAGGGGAAGCCAGGAGCAGCCAGACTCTCAGATCCAGCAGCCCATTGTTCAACCTAGCCTCACTGCAGGGGAATCTTCTCAGATTTTCCTTTTCTTTCTTTTTTTACCTTTGATATTTTTAAACCTTGCCTTATCGGAGCGGCGTGTTTCAGCTAAGTGACTTACAGACTGCAGGCATGCCTGTGCACTGCAGGGCTATATATGTGTGGAAAGCCATTTATGTACAGGCATAAATATAGTCGCTACCGCTCCCCATTATTGTTTACCCACAGAGCCACTCAGATGAATGTGCAGAAATCCAGTATTTAACTCTAATTATTTAAATACTCGTGCATCCTCATCCTTGCTAATGCAGATGAGGAAAGTCAAATGCGCAAGCTGGCAGCAAATCTCTACTGTAGTGACTGCTGCATGGTAATAAGCTGGGGCACCTCTCTGCTGCAGTATGTAAAGGGACTTAATTGAAATGTTGTCCAATCCCAAAAGCCCACAGTCACTCTCTGCGTGGGCTGGGACAAGCTCAAAAGATCAACCAAAGGACAAGCTAATGCAAACCCCAAAGCCCATGTGACCAATCGCAATGCCCGCGCTCGCCTCCGAGCCTGGCCAGAGTGGCTCCGAGCCAGCGTTCAGCTCAGCCGTGCCGTAACGCCCCGTCCTGTGGCCTGTGGAAGCATCCAGCCCCGGCCGCCGAGCCGTTACAGCACGTGACTGGAGCGGTGGACGTGGGAATAGCGGAGACGGGGAGGGACGGATGGAAGGAGAAGAGAAATGACAGGACTGAGGAAGGACTGCATCCCGTAGCGGAGGGACTCAAGGACGTAAAAGAGCTTTTAGGAAAGTGACTATAACGTACAAAGTAACGAGTTTAAATTGCCTATGTAAGCGCTGATGACACACTTTGTTCCTACTTGCCATACCGCGAAAGAGTTATTTGTAGCACTTTAAGTGTCTCAGCAATGCAGGTAATAAAAATGACAGAGGGAGGTGATATACATGCACAGCACAGCTGGCAAGCATCTTTAATATTTCTCTCCTCATTTTAAAGTAAATCTAGTTTACCTATTTACTTTGTGTTATGTGATAACTAACAGAATTCATTTTTGTGTTTAATGGTACTTTAAAATTGGTGATGACATTTTTATTGAAATCTCGATAAGCACCTCAGCAGAGTTAACTTGTGTAAACACCCAAATAAATCTGACACTACAGCAAATGTGTTTCAAGCAACAAAAAAGGGAAGTAAAAAAAAAGATTTATTTATCTTTTTTTTTTTTTTGATTACATCTAAGAGCTCTGAGCTTTTAATCACCTCTCGGTGGGGAATAACTCCCTTTTTTTGTGTGTGCAGGTAAAAGAAAAAAAATCATTTAATATTTAGCAACAACCCAGATCTTGTTTTTTGTTATAAGAAAAGAAATGCATCAATTCTTTGTTCAAAATAATCTTCTGACGTTTGAAGCGGATGTGAGCAGCATCCCTCTGGAACCCACGACCAGACGCCTGTGCTTCCTGCCAGTGGCTGCGATATTGGTCACCATAATGCACTCTGAGGGACACATCTAGATCAATGTTCACATCTGAACCAAGCTTAGCGCTTGAATAATGCATACCTTGTTACCTTGGTAACCCATGCAGACACCGAAGTCAGGGGCTTCCATGTAAATGCAGTTTGACAGGTCAAGGGGAGGAGGAGTCCTGCTGCTGCAATTTGGGTGTGTGCTGCATGACTGTGCCTTGGAAAACATCTCACTTCCATGGGTAAAGCACAAATATAGGAAATCCTCTTTAAAGTTGCCAGCGTAATTTGAAGCGAGTGACCTGTGTGACGGAATCTTCAAAACCTAACTAATGTATGTCGTTGTAGAAAGGCAGTGTCGTTACCAACTGTGGGACATTCTGCCTCGCTGTCTCTGTTGTCACCAGAGCACATGAGGCCCTGTTCCTCCCGCAAACGCTGGATCTTAATCACCAAGCCTCTGGTTTGTGATGATGGTGTTGTCTAATGTGTTTTAAGTGCTCAAGTGAGAAGTCGTTAGATCTAATTTGACAGCCTTCCTGTGTTGTGATCATTTGTTTTAATTATTATGGAAGGTAAGTTCTTTATCTTAATTGCAGAGCGGTTATCCTGACACCTTACTGTGTGTAAAGGGACCTGCGGCTTATAAAGGTTTCGCTGCAAGGACGAATATTGGGCAGGACAAAGTGTGAGGGATGATTTAGGGGGGGGGGTTTGCAGTGACAGGTCAGATTATTGGGGCCTGTATGGTGACAGCATACCACACTGCAGCGCTGCGGCCGATCGAAGGAGCATCAGCGCGGCTGGAGTTACCATCGTTTTAAACAAGCCCAAGTCAATTCCTTGGTCCTGCCTGTCATTCCACAGTTCTGTCCGGAAGCAGTCGTATTTCAGTTTAACAGTCTTGATCATTTTTTTTTCTTTTTTTTTTTCTTTCCTATTTAAATTTTTAGGGCGCATGCAATGATTTGCATGCATGTTAGTTCTCTTATCCACAAAACAATCATTTTAAATACATACATACATGATGGCAAACCATAGAATTCTGAGGTAAAATTCCAATTAAGACCGTGACATTTAGAGGTTGGACATACCTCAGAGACAAACTAATAACGCCAAGAAATGTTGGAAGACCAACATTCTCGCTTCAGGTCCAGGTTCTGTTTCCCACAGCATCTGGGCTTTTCTCCTATTCTGGATGTGTGACATAGGAAGTGTACTGTGTGTGTGTGTGTGTGTGTGTGTGCGTGTGCATGCGCCAAGAGATGTTTTCTCAGTTTATTATTCATACAAGAGTTCCTTTTTAAAACATACAAGCAATCTCTTTATTTGATTTTACATTCACAAACACATTAGATACATTTTATGTGTTTTTAGGATTATTCATCATCTGCTGTGCATCACGGAAGCCTGTAACCACTGCAATTAATACTCAACCTTTATAGACCTCCATCCTTTTCACAGCTGAAGCTGAGGTGTTTGTACATACGCGTATACCCTTTACAATATTTAAGGCTCTGAGAGCAGCTCTGGTAATAGCCTAAGCATCACAGAAATGAACCACTTTTTTTCCCTCCTTCTCACTTTATGCAAATTGTCATTATTAAAAGCATTCTTATTCAGGGGCCTCAGGTACAAGCAGGCATGGGAAGGTCACATTGCAGGGAAACTAGCAGCATGGTAATGAAAAGCACCCCCCTCCACCCCCACCTCCTTAAAAAACAATGCAGCGCAAGCTAGGGTCTTTTTTTTTTCCCTTCAGCACTCCACTGCGCTGTTGGCTTCCGATACTGCCACTACTACGGTAACATCATAATAATTAGTGCAAATCAAAGTATTTGAACCCTGACTTAAGGATTCTTGTGCATCTTTGTGCCCAGTTTGTACAGGTGATGTTTTAGGTTGTGCGCTCTGATTGATCTGCCGTTCAGGATTTCAAAACAACGCACATTATTGATGCTGTCCCTGCTGGTTCGTTAGTGTCTGCTGGCTGTTTCACCAGCCCGCTCCTGCAGAAGCGCCTGCCTCTGAGATAAAACTCGTGTTGCTCTGGACGACAAAACAGCGTGGAGCAGTATTGTGCAGCAGGAGAGGTGCATGGTTTTGCTCTTTGCCCTCTCTTCTATCCTCACATCCCCGGTAGAGAACCTGCAACCACGCGTTCGTCCACTGTCTTATCAACAGAAACATCGCACAGATGCACCCATCCGAGGGCATGCGAGAGCGCGCCGGTCAATGACAGACTGTGCAGCTTTCCTGAGGGATTCTTCAGAGCTCCCACAGGGTGACCCAGTTCCATTGTCTTCCATTTTGACTCTCCTTTGTCATTTCCCACCCTTACCTGTAGATGAACGGTGAAGGTCATATTAGTCACGCTATATTAGTCTTTTACCTCCTTCAGCTTCAACCTCCTACGGAATCACAGTTTCTTTCACTAAAAGATAGGAGAAAACCTGAATAACACATTTCTTTTAACTTCGTTCATCTATTTTGCTTTTATTCTGCTTTTACAGCAAATAGATTAACTGCAATGCAGCAGTGCCAGTATGGAGCATTAATATTAATGCCCTCCCATTTTGCCCAGCGTGACAGGAAGGCTGTCAGTCTAAACTCCAAGAGGCTCTCCAGACCAGCAAACACAAGCCCAGCCCCGGTACAAGGTGCCGGTCCACCCCACAGCACTGCAGACGAGGAGTTACCGGCCAGTTAGTTCAGCCAATAACATAAATGTTCCATACTGCACCAGCAGGGTACGTAGGGAAACGCAAGAAAATGAACAAAGGCTCGTTGTGGGACACTTGCCAGGAACCGGCGAGAGATTTAGCAGGGGTAAAGCAAGCTGCAGTTAATCATTGTCTATCAGTGTAAATGGTGAAGGAAAACTAAAAAGTGTATTGCTGAACCACTGAGAATAAGGTTTATGATATTGCTTCAGGCAAGAATGCGAGGTCTTTTTCTGTGATAATTTGTTCTCTGGAAGTCTCAGCTCCTTTCAGGTGGGAATGCCGCAGATGAAATTACTGTAGTGACCGCTCCCGAGATCCTGAATGTGCACAAGCAAACAATCCTTTTTAACAAAGGGCGATATATTGCGAGTGGGAGATGAGGGGAAACGGGAGTGGTTGCTATCGTATTTAAGCAGCACTCCTCTGCATTAAGTCCTTGAAGGTAGCTGCAAGCATTGCAGGTGTGTGTGTGTGTGTGTGTGTGTGTGTGTGTGCTTAAGCTTCTGTGCGCGAGAGGAAGAGAGAAAGAGCCTAAGATCAGTGTGCTGCGCTGTTCATCACTGCAGCATTACACCAGCCCCAGTTCTCTGTGCAGAGGTGCTGACTCCCTCTCAGCCTTTTGTCAAGAGGCTGGACCAAAAAAAAAAAAGCAACCAAACCCTAAAAGCAAGGAGCTGTGCTGATTACCCCAAACTTGCCAGCATGCTGCCTTGCATTTTTTTTTTTGTTTGTTTTGCTTTGTTTTAACAGTTAACATATTTCATTGATTTTTGCCGGCACTGCCGCCTTCGCTATGCTAGAACCCATTTCCTCCCCCTTTTTTTTTTTTTTTTCTCTTGGAGAACCTTGCTGCCCTGCTGCAGACGCGCCATGGTAGCTGTTTGCCATATCAGAGCGGGAGTAGAATCAGCTGGCTGCTTTTGTCGCAGTTGAAAGATATGCCTCGCATGATTATTCAGACCTGATCAAGGTCAGATGTTTGGTGTCCAGCTCTGCTGCTTCACGTCTCAGTCCAAGTGTTTGGTTTGCCTAATTACAGACGGCGTACAAAAGCGTTTATGTGTGCATCTCCCTGCAAGTCCACAGTATGTCGACAAATTAAAGTTGTATTTATATCTCACCTCAGAAGCCCCAGAGTCATTCATTAGATAGTCTCGAAATAGCGTTCGCTGTACGATCTTCATCCAGGACTAAGAAAAGTTTAGATACTTGTTTTTCATTTTGGTTACGCATAAAAACACAGTTGGGACCTGGATGAAATTTAGGTCTAATAAATTATTTTGGGGTTCTTTATGTGAAGAGTTTGCAGCCAAATACACTCCAACCTGCGTTCCAGCTGAAGAATGTTGCTAAAATTGACACTATATTTATCCCCCAGTACCCCAAAGGCAGAAGACCTCAGAGAAATAACTGAAACCTGGCTAGTATGTGTGGGGAAAAAAGTGCAATGGAGAATACCATATTAACATCATAAAGTGTGTGTGTAGGATCTCTGCTGTGTTCTTTATCCATCCCTCTGATTTTCACGTTCTGTCTCTCTGCAGCGCAATGCGGGTGCTCTTATCCAAACTTCCAAGGCCTTGGATTGTAGATGAGAAGAAAGACGACGGTTACACAGCGCTGCACCTGGCTGCCCTTAACAACCACGTGGAGGTGGCTGAGCTGCTGGTGCACCAGGTAGCCACACAGGAGCTCTCCCCCGCACGACCCCAGACCTAATCACTTAAAAATGGCAACGGTTCATACTCTGAGCTCAACCGCATCCATCCGTTTAGACTGCCAAGTTTCCCTGAACACTGACAATTAGGAGGGGCTTCTACTGCAGTGCCTCGCAGCTAGTAAGCTATGGAGCACATGAAAGTACCATAAATGCCTATTTTTATTAAATCCATACGGTTCTCTGGAGCTTTAGGCATAATTTTTAGTGCTGTTGGGCCTTGACAACGCGTTCCCCTCCCCATTTTTTTCCTCTCGCAATTGTAGATTTCTGCACTTTTCTCCCTTCTGAGATTGCAGGTTTATGTCCCTGAAGCCTAAAGCGTAGAATTGCTGCACAGAAAAAGCTATCTGACCAAGAAGGAACTGGGTTAATTGAGATACAAGGACAGGCTGCAGTGTTGCTACAACATTTGCACTCTGTACAAGCTATCCTTCAAGAGGGACACCCTGAGAGCCCCCGCAGTGGGCTAGCTCAGTGTTGGCTCAGCTTTCTCCTCCAAAATTGCTGCTCACACCAAGGTGCACTGCAGATTTCCTGTCAGCCAGCCTGTCAGTACTCCTCTTCGGTGATTTCGCACAAGGCCTGATTACATTGCTTATCCTTCCTCTGCATCCCCTCGGTCGGGGCATTTGGCAGTTGGAATTGGAGGCACATGCAGCATTGTTGTGGGACGCATCCTCCTCCCAGCCTGCTTGATGATACTTGGCTGCTCTGCAGGGTTAAAGCAACAAAGATTAATTAATGGCTCATAAAGCAAAACAGGCCGTTAGTGTTTTTATGTGGTATTCTTTAAAGGCCTTGCAGTTTTACATAATTTCCTTGATTTAATCTGCATCTTAATGCTTTTTTTTTCCCCTTCCAGCCGTATATGTGGGATTTGATGTGCATTAACGTGTCTTTTGTTCCTGCCTCTCAGGGCAGCGCCAGCTTAGATATCCAGAATGGAAACCAGCAAACAGCATTACATCTGGCAGTGGAGCGTCAACACACCCAGATAGTGCGGGTCAGTGATCCCTTTATACCAGTATCCTTTGCTATCACCTCCTTGAACATTTTCGCCCTCCACTGACTAAAATCTAGAACCTGTCCTCGATTTTTTTTAATGTACTATGCCAAAGAAGAAAAACAACATGAGCATTGGCTGGCATCTAATTTCCAGCAGTTTAGTTTCTCAATTGATACAGGTTTAGAAAGAAGGCTCTAAAACTGGGGCTTCTGTAAATTGGCTCGCCGTTAGATTGCGATTGCTACGTTGCCATCTTGTGGACACATTAGGAAATGCACCACATAATGGCTTCATCACGTGCCACGCAGGTCATTCGCAGCACTATTTTGAGGCCATCTTTACTATAATTAGCCTAAAATGGTTTGAGGACTGTTTATTATTTATGTGTCCTGATGTTAAATTTATTTTTGTATCTCTCACTAGCTACTGGTGCGGGCAGAAGCCAAGCTCGATGTGCAGGACAAGGACGGAGACACACCGCTTCACGAGGCACTGCGTCACCACACGCTGTCCCAGTTGCGACAGCTCCAAGACATGCAAGACGTCAGCAAGCTGGAGCCCTGGGAACCCTCTAAGAATACTGTATGCATACCTGTGATCACTCTCACACTTTAGGAACATTTTGCTTCAGCGTTCCTTAAAGTATCATAATTAAAAACCCGTTTAAGCAGAGCTTGATAAGAATGGCTCAGACCTGTGACGCAGTGCCTCATTGTTCTTCTAAAGCTATTTGATTAGCTTATTATGAATGAATTGTGCTACATTTCATCATAAAGACAACAAGAAGAGCTGCAGCCTAATTATCTAATGCAGTTCATGTAAATAGTACTAAAAATAGTTGTTTTTCATAGCGATTCATTAGAGATGATTCTTTTTCATATCAATGTTTAAAGGTTATACTCTAAATGTAGCTCTGATGGGGTATGTTTTTTTTTTCCACTTCATATTTGCCTCTCTGCAGTTAATCATGGGTCTGGGCACCCAGGGGGCAGAAAAAAAGAGTGCAGCATCTATTGCGTGCTTCCTGGCAGCCAACGGAGCAGACCTGACCATTCGTAACAAGAAGGGACAGTCCCCTCTGGACCTGTGTCCTGACCCCAGCCTCTGCAAGGCTTTGGCCAAATGTCACAAGGAGAAGAGCAGGTAAACATCCCCCGAAGGAACCGTTTGACGCTTTAGAAGAAGAAATAAAGGCACCGATTTGCTTTCTTGCCAGGAGTCAGATTGAAAAATCAATCAGATTCCAAAAGTGTGATGAATATAAAGACGGAGCCTGATGAGTCACTTAAGAGTGGACCAGGGACAGGCAGCCTCTTGGAGTCACTTGGACAGAATAGTGAACGTTGGAGACCACCTGAACTCCTGGAATCACTTGCTAATTTTATCTGTTTAGTCTTGACGTCTCACTCTCTGATGTTTGATCAGAACAACGAGCTTTCGTGATTGTCTTTATTACCTAAAAATAGATGAAATCCCGGGAGGCACTACCTCAGAAAGATGAATGACGGCGCGTTAACAGACAAAAATCTGCCACGACGGCTGAATGGAAACTTGATTTTCCTCTCCGTTCACGCCGCCGCTGCCTCGCTTGTTTTCTGCCAGTCTGTCTCTGACACACACACACACGCTGTTGTTTTCCCCCGAACGGTCCAGCGGGCAGGTGGGCACCCGCAGCCCGTCTCTGAACAGCAACATCGAGTCACTGGAGGAGTGCATGGTGTGCTCGGACATGAAGAGAGACACGCTCTTCGGGCCCTGCGGGCACATCGCCACCTGCTCCCTCTGCTCCCCTCGCGTGAAGAAGTGTCTCATCTGCAAAGACCAGGTCCAGTCCAGAACTAAGGTAACGTGCCTTCCGCTCGCTTCCGCCGGAGCCCAACCAGCGCAGTGATGGGACGGCTCGCTGCTCCGTGCCGTTTCAGATCGAGGAGTGCGTGGTCTGCTCTGACAAGAAGGCGGCCGTGCTGTTCCAGCCCTGTGGTCACATGTGCGCCTGTGAGAGTAAGTCCTTCCCCGCTGAGCAGCGGCCCCTGCGCTGGGAGGCGGCCCCAGACTAACGGGCTCCATGTGGTGCTTTTACCATGACTGTGCCAGCCTCATGAAGAAGTGCGTACAGTGCCGGGCTGTGGTGGAACGCCGCACGCCTTTCGTTCTGTGCTGTGGAGGGAAAGGTATGGAGGATGATGCCGCGGATGATGATGATGATGATGATGATGATAATGGTGGCCTTAGTGAGTGAATTTTTTTCTTCCCTTTTGTTTATGCACCTAGCTTTTCTTTACGATAGTCCTTCTTTTCCAGTCTTTCTTTCCTTTCGCCTTTTTTGCTGCCTCGCTTACACATTCCATCCCTTTGTCAGCGTTCAAGTTCGGTCTTTGCATCCGTTTAGATGACACCACCTTTGCTCGTAGTGCTTTTAAAGCAGCGAAAGGAGGCTCTGCTGTGTTCCTTATGTAACACACGTCGTAGGTCTTGAGTTTCGCCAGACTTTCATGCAGTAAAATGGAAAAAAATCAGCATGTAAACAACTGTAAAAGCATAAATATACATCCAGTAAAGTTGGATGTTAAAATAAAAACCTGTAGTATAAAAAGAAGCCAACTGAAAGTGATTGATGCCTCCATACGTCATCGTTTAGTTGCGTTTTATTGCCTCTTATTTGAAAACTACCACTTGTGGTTTATTCTCATACATTCCCATTCTTTCATTAAAAGGCCAATTCTTTTTTTTTTTTTTTACCTGTCTTTAATTGTAACTTTTACTTCTGACAACACGCACACACACACACACACACACACACACACTCATGCAAGGGGCAGCAAAAATCGTCTCCTTTCCCTCCATCCAGTAGCCGCAACTGTTGATGTCTTTCAGAAAGTAAATGCAGTGCATGTCGTTGACCGTGTTCCGGTTGTGTGTTCCACCGTGCAGCTGTAACTGTGACCTGTGTAGAGTTCAGAAGCTCCGCATGCCCTGGAGGCAAAAACCACTGACTTGCCCGTTTCAGTCTCTACTCCGTTTCCTCCTGCTCACCTGGGTGCTCTCTCCCACTCCCCTCTCGTCTGCTGGAACGGTTGCTCCGACGCTCCCTCGGAGCCTTTAGCGCCTAGTTCCGCTTCCTCTGTCCAGCTGTTGGGCTGCTGAGGACAGCTCCGGCTATAACACTGTGAATGGTTATTCCCAGCAGGGAGCTCTAACACTATGGCAGGAGGATCGCAGGATCTTCTCCAGCCCAACAATCTGGCTCTAAGTTGGTGTAAGTATCAGTTTATCATCACCTTCCTTATTGGGATCCCCCACGACGCTGCCCCGGCCCCGCCCCCTTTCCCCCAACCCGTCTCCTCTCTCTTTTATCGTTGCGTGAACTACACATTACTGTTCTTACGGAATGTAAAAGGAACTCAAGTGAAAAGTTTCTTTCGAGTTTGCATTTGCTCTTTTTTTTTATATCTTTGTGGCGCTCAGAGATAAAATATTGATGGCCGAACAGCACGAGGGGGGTTGCCCCACTGTAAAAACAGCGGCGCTTTTGATGCTTTAGTAACAAGGTGAGGTGCCGGCTCAGGTTTGTATGGGTCAGGGTTGAGGGCGTTTCTCTCCTCTGTCACCGGCCTGTTTCACAACGTTGGCGCGGCCGCCTGCCGCTTGAATTGGCTGTATATTTTATCTTTATGAGGAGGTACGGTTTGATGTGGACCAATGGTTAACATTTTGTTTCGGCCGGTGACTGAACGACTTCCTTTTAACGTTTCGTTTTTTTGTCCTTTCCCCTGCGCACGTTTTTTTTTTTTTGTTTGTTTTGTTTTGTTTTTTTGTCGTTGCCGCGCCAACGCAGCCAGCGGAAACATCCCGGCTTTACAGCGAGACAAAGACAACACTAACGTGAACGCCGACGTGCAGAAGCTCCAGCAGCAGCTCCAGGACATCAAGGAGCAGGTGAGATCTTCAGCTCCCCGCGTCGATCACCCCCTCCCCCCCGATGGTGTCCCGATGCCCACGGCTGCTCTGCGTCTCCCTGCAGACCATGTGTCCCGTCTGTCTGGACCGGCTGAAGAACATGATCTTCATGTGCGGCCACGGCACCTGCCAGCTGTGCGGGGACCGAATGAGCGAGTGTCCCATCTGCCGCAAAGCCATCGAACGTAGAATCCTCCTCTACTAGACACCACCCCCCCCCCGCACTTCCTGTCCCCGCAGAGGCACGATCGCTCGGGCCGCCGCCCAACCATCCTGATGCCGTCCGGTCAGCCAGCCTCGGGCGTCCTCGGGCGTCCTCGGGCGTCCTCGGGCGTCTTAACTCAACACTACAAATGCTTTGCTCGTGTTCCGATGGGTTTTCTGTTACCGCGAGGGAGGGAAGAGATGAACGGACTGGCCTCTGCGCAGCCTGTCCACGTCCACAAAGACTCTCTGATCTGGCTACGTGATCTTTTGACGGTCCCTTGAATCATCTCCTTGGCGGTCGGCCTGTTACCTTCCCCTGTTAGAGTCCTGTCCGTCTGTTGCGTCAACCTCCAGCAGCATCAGCAAGCAGCAAAAGTTTATTGTCTCCTCAAAAAATCGCACGTAAGCATGTGTCAGTTTTGGCAAAGCCCAACAGGGATTTTACTTTTTCCGAACGCCGGTTTGTGACGTAAACGTCGGCACAAATCCAAGGTTTTACTGGGTGTCCTGGCTTTGTGAGTGTGTGTTCCCTTCTGCTGTTGTGACGCTCTGTGTGCTGACTGTTTTTCGCCGTCAAAGCGGCGCACAGGTCGGGGTGAAGGCTGGTTTCTGCAGAGGGGGTCTGGGTGAGGTTATTGCTTTTAAAAAAATAATAAAAGGTTGTGCAAGTGCCAGCTAGGCCACCACACCCGCGATGATGTAACAGTCGTTCAGGTTTCCCTGCTGCCTGTTTCAGAACAAACACATGGCCCTGTTCTGCCTCGTTTGTGCACAAGAAAACTATCGTTCAAACTATATTTCATCAGAAATGAATATGTTACCGGACGACGTGGTTCTCTCTTGGACTGTCAGTTTGTCTCTAGAAATCTGGTGTATGAGGAGGAAACATGGGGACAGTGACTGGATTCCTTATTTATGTTTATTTTTTATTTCTTGAATGGAAATTAAGCTAAAGATGACAGTAAATCTAGACAAAGATGAAAAAAATCGAATAAATTATTTTGTATTACTGCCCTAAAACAGGACGGATGGGTGCCCTCCACCTTCCTGACACGTAGCCTCAAAACGCTTTTCAACCTGCTCTGAAGTCAAGATCTTCATCAATCAAGTTTTCTTTCTTCTCGAGCAGTCGTCAGTAGTCTTTTCTCCAAAAGCCTGACTTTCTTTAGTGAATTAAAATAAAAAAAGACATTCTGGTTTTTGTTTTTTTTTAAGGTTATTGGGAGGAAAGCTGCTGCTGCGTTTAAAAAACAAATTTTGCCTTTGTTCCCTCTTTAAAAGGTATTAAACATGCGGCGGTGCATGTTTGCGCTGCCCTTTTTTCCCCCATTACAGTTTCGACGTTAACAATGAAAGCACTAACCTGCTTGACCGTAGTGTTGCCCTGCTCTGACCGTCACGGAAGAAAACAACTGTTTTGTACTTTATTTTCGATACCTGTAACTGTCTTTCTGGAGGGGAGTGTACTAGTCTTTCGTTGGCATGAATGTTTCATAGTTCGGCTTTCATGGAAACTGTTCAGTCTGTATTGCTAATAAGTGCTTTTAAAACAACCGTATAGCTAAAATAAAAGTTCCCGATGGATCTTACAAGTGTATTTGTCTTCAGAATTGCTCTTTGTTGGGTCTGTTTTCTTTTTTCCTTTTAAGAGAGAAGGCTCAGGTGTGGTGGCTAATTAGCATTTTGTTGCTTTTCTCCTGCTGTGCAGCGTCTGGCCCGACAGAGGAGACGGGCTGGCAGAGATGGGAGATGTGAGGTCGTTAAAGAAGCTAACACCTAATAATGACTCGGCACCAGCGTGCGAGAGGTCAGCCATGCTAATCGCGGCGAGGGAAGAAGGCAAAAATAACAGAGACAGCTCAGGGGGAGGCGAGCCAAAGGCCCACTGGAACGGCGCGTCGGCTCCAGCGGGCACCGTCGAGAATGGCCGGTTGCGTTTTTGGATCTTTAATGTGCTCGATCATAACTTGGACACCTTGGCTGGGTGGGTGGGGGGTGTTCCTCGCACCCAGCAGCTGCTTCCACTGGCACCAAACTGGCTCTCCAGTCATCTCAGATGCAGGAATGCCTGTGGCGCTGGCGCTACCTGGCCCGGCAGCTGCATCTGCCTGGAGAAGGGTCGTAAACGGTGCCATCCATCTCTATCTCTGTCCTCCAGCTCTGGAGTTCTGTGCCACAGCCGGATTAACTCAGTCATAACCGGATTGTAAAGTCTCCAAAGAAAGATTTTACAGTCTGATTGTTTTAATTATTAATCAAACCGGGCTTTATTACCTGGCTGTTGTGCACCAGCACGTCTTCTTTCCTGGTTTAAGCTTTCACTTTTAAAATGTATAGAAATATATTGGAAAATCAAACACTTTGTGGAGTTGTTGTGAAGCTTCGCGTTTCAGGTTTGGTCATATTTGTCTTTAAATGAATGCTCACTCTGAAATCATGAGCAAATGAAAAGGAGGAAGCTGAACACACACTTGCAGGACTGACTGTCAGGCGCAGGCCGCCTGTCCATCATGGTGACTGAGTGTCCCGGTGCTGGAGACGGCGCTATCTCCCCTGATCCTGGAGAGGCTCCCCGCCTGCCGCGCCTGCCACTTTCAGCTGCTCCGCTCCGCTGCAGCATTTGCTGACTGGACTGCAGGGGTTGTTACTCCCACACCCCCAGGGGTCAGCTAATCCACCAGCCACCCTGCGGAGTGCGAGTGATGGTGTCCTGGTGAAGCAGGCCTGACTGAGCGGCAGATAGAGATGGATGGCACCCCCCCTGCGGAGCGGTGTGAGCGATGATCAGACCCAAAAACCCCCCCAAAAAAGACATGTGACCCTGCTTTGGATCTGCTTTGTGATCACTGAGCAGCGTGCAGCACCTATCTGCCGCCTGGAGCAGCCTTCCACGCTGAGGAGGGCTCCTCGCCGCCCTTGGAGGAGCTTCTCCTTGCATTTGTGGTGGAGCTGTGGCCCTGGGCTTCCAGCGTGCAGCTTGCAGGGCGCAGCAGCAGATGGCAGTACATTCTGTTTTCTGCAGAGGAGAACTTGGGCAACTCTCTCTCTTCCTGACCCCATGTAATTATAGCAACATGTCATCAGCATATATATATATATATATATATATATATATAACCTCACTGTTGATTTTCGAAAGTCTAATTCGATTAAATCTCTGATGCGGCAGCACAAACTAGCGTGGTAGCGCGACTAATGCGCGAGTACTGTTTGAGACGCATTTGTCGCTCGTTACTCAAAGCTTTAAATGCTTATCATACACTGTTTGTTTGCACCAGTCGATCCTCAGCCTGCACAGATAAAGGCGGAGGCAGAAATACTCCAGCGCATCTGTTGCGGCCGCTCGGGCTTTCCTTCCATGTTGGAGAAATCGATGGCCGACTGTCTGAAGGTCCTCTCCCTGCCTTCTCTCCCTCTGCCCCTCTCTCTCTCTCTCTCTCTCTCTCTCTTTCTCTCATCCCCCAGTTCAGAGGTCCACTTGCATTTATTACCTCCGTTTATGGTCGCGCTGGGCAAAGTGCAGCCTGCCTGTCTGGACACAGTCGCGGAGGAGCGGAGCGAAGAAGGGCCTGCGGAGGTTTTCAGCTGCGCCTGCTTGCCCTTTTTTGTTGTTTTTCCATTCTTTTAATCACCTACCTCTTTTGCTTCTCAAAAATAAACATACACCAGTTATGCCACCGCTTCACCTTTGCCGTTTTTCCAAAATGGCAGACCAACACGTGTTTTGTTCTTCCGAGGGTGATGTTCCTGAAAACAGCGGCCCCGCCTCTACAGTAAAGCCATAAACTCCTCCAGCGCAGATCCCTCCTCAAAACGTATAGGTTCCTGGCACGCTGATTGCTTTATTGATACGGATCAGGGCAAAGTGTCAAAGCGTTTGTGTATATCGCTCACAGGGCTGAGAGTTGCTCGTGCGTGCTGGGAGAGCGTTAAATAGAGAAAGTACAGCCTCCCATTAGAAGTATCGCTATAAAGTCCTCATCACCAAAACAAACATATACTTTAATTGTTGCACTACTATGTGGATAATTGACCTCCACTAACTCATGTTTACGGCCTGTTTCAGGGCTTGTGCCCGTATGGCTGCAGGCTGGAGGCTGAAAGCCACATTTACAGTGCAAATGTTATCGTTCCAATGACACTTTAAACAGCCTTTATCAATATATAGTCATTCAAGGTTTATGAGCTTTGATAAAATGCCATTAGCTGAGCGGGGTCATTACAATCTGAGCCACAAGGTCCTTTTCCTTTTTCCTTTTTTCTTTTTTCTTTTTTAGAGAAGCTTATAGTTGTTCCTGCTTCAGTTCTGGCAAAACTTGAAACATTCCACAGATAAAATAAACACTCAAGACTTTGAGAGGAGCGAGCAGCCCGAGTGCAGCAGGTATTGATTTTCTCCTCAGGAAGATCGGCCCTATCAGGGCCGACTACAGTGTGTGTTTGGCACAACCTTATCGTCCTATTATCTTTAAAACAGTGGGTTATCATAATTGCTTACTTAATAATTCTATAAAACTCTAGAGGCGCAACCTTTGCCTGGGCTGTAAACTGTCAAGTGCTTTTCAAGCAAAGATTGAACAGATTACTGACAGACAAAAAATAAAATTATAAAGCTGAAGTGGTTCCAAAGGCGTCATTATTAATGAATGAGTGGGTGAGCTCTTGACTGGGTTTTTATTTTTTTTTTAATTTTTAAATCCTTGAAAAACATCAATATGAGGATTGTGTCAATGGAAAATAATCCCGGAACTCTGGGGAGGTGACGGCTTTCTCACTTTTTCACCACTGTGTGTAGAACAATGAGGCAGGGATCCTTGATCAACAAGTGCAAACCTCATCACATTTAGCTCTCAACTAAACAAACAAGGCGGTGTCGGTGAGAGTGCCTCCTCCTCCTCCTCCTCCTCCTCCCCCTCTCCTCCTCCTCCTCTGGCCTCTGGGATCACTGATGAAGCCACATGTGGGTAGAAATTCACCAACTGAGATAGAAAGGAGTCTCCCCTAAAGCGGACTTTAACCAGGGTGCCCCCCTCGCTTCTGTTCAAAGCGATGCTGCCTTCCCAAGCAAGTGCACACCCACGGGTGCTGGCCGGAACCTTGGAGAGGAGCAGGAACCGAGCAGCCCTCAATGAGCTCAGAGAGAAGCACCGACTGCAGGGAGCCTGATTTCAGAGAGAAAAATCAATGTCTCAGAGTCCATCACAGGGATTTTGGTGTGTGTGTGCATGTTGGTGTGTGTTTTTGCCCCCCCCCTTCTTTTTTTTTTTGCCTTTCCATGTGGGTTCCAGCTATGTGAAATGAGCTCAGATTGACCCCTGGAAAAACTTAGTTAATGCCTAACTTCTTTATCTTTGTTTTACAGCCGAGGGTTGTACCTCCAAATCAATACGCGGTACACAAATATCCCAGGGCTCCGTGTTCTAGGAAGGAGGGTGGCCCAGAGCTTGAGAGTGAGCCAGTCTCACACCACCTGGCGCAGAGAAAAGAATGTTTTTAAAGAAATGGAAAAAGACCAGAAGCTTCAGGAAAATATGTAGTAATAACTACAAAAAGGGGCTGTTTTTTCATCTTTCCTTCAAATTGCAAAAAAAAAAACAAGGTTAAAAACATGGTGGCCAGACATGTTTTGTGTAGACGGCCGGGGACGTCCTGCTTCTAGCTGGAGCTTGAAAATGTATGTACTGTCCGTCTGTATGGAAACTATTATTTTCTAAAAGCCATATTTCTTCAGATGATTAATGTCTGTGTGATGAACACAGAGAGGCGTTGATGGATTCGGAATATTCATAACCTTCATTTCCACAGCTGAAGCCTCTGGTCCTGTTAATAATCAAAAACGAAGGTCTCCCAGCTTGGGAACGCCACATCTGCGCGTTGATAGCGGGCTGCCTGTCGGAACCCCTTTTTGGCGGACAGCTGAAACGTTTCAGAGCAAAGACCCCTGAGTCTTAGCTTTCTCTCTCCTCTCCGTTTCCACGGTAACGGTGACAGTCGGTATCTGAGTGGCGTTCCTTCTAGGCGGACCTTGTAACCAATCAGCTGACAGATAAACGGTCACATCAGAGTTTCAACCGCCCAAAGCAGGTTCAGTTCCCAAGCAGTGTTAAAGGGAGAGAAAGGAGCGTCCACACACACACACACACACACACACACACACACACACACACACACACACACACACACACACACACACACACACACACACACACACACACACACGCGCGGACACCTCAACCCCCCTTTCTCTGATAGTAGCTGGTAATCTCTTGAGGTCGACCTGTCAGTCAGGCCCCGGAGACGGATGACGTGAGGCCCCTGATAGGCTGTCTCCAGCCCGGGAGACAGCGGCCGTTCGCATGGGCCGCCGGGACACAGAGCAGGACACGAGGCGATGGACGGATAGAGGGTGGGGCGGGTCAGGGAGGTGGTGTGCTAGAGGAATGCCAAGGATGAGCAGAGAGACAGCTCTCTGCTGGAGGTCGTTGGGTGGCTGACAAAGTTTACTTAACACCAACCTCTGGAAGCCGGGGTCACCGGGGGGAGAGACCCTGGGCTCAAACCGCTGTCCTAGAAAAAGATCTGGAGGAGGCGGAGGAGGGGGGTGAGGACGCATTTCTGTGGGACTGCTGGAAGACCTTCTGGTTCCTTTGGTGTGTTTTTGTGATTTACATCGCGATGATCATTTCGACCATTTTCACGCCAGTATTACCCTCAATTTAATCAGCCTTTTTCTCTAATGAAATTTCTCTTTGGGCCTTTTAAAACATCCGCAACGTGGGGACATTTAACAACTTACCTTCTTTTGAAATGCAAACTTTTAGACATGTCTCAGATTCAACTCATCTGATATAAATTACATTACGTCTTTTATGTTTGTTACTACACCAGTGCGATTATTACAAAGACCTATAGCTCTTTACCCTTTCCTTGTAAGTCTGGTCCTGCTCAAGGTTTCTTCCACTTTTTCCTTGCCCCTGTGCCCACCTGGGGGTTCAAGCGCTGAGTTTCTGCCTCCGTAAAGCACCTAGAGTTCTTTTTATGGTAGAAGACGCGATATGAACCGAGGTGAACCGCAGGGAGCATCCTGACGGAGGCCCTGCCTCAGACGCAGCCGGCCGCTCAGCCTTCCTCCGAGCCGGCCGACTGTTTTTCACCGAAGGTAAAGATCTCCTCAGGTTTCATCAGCCGACAGGTTAGATAACTTCCCTGCTCTTCGGCGCGGAGCTGGAGGGAGTATTGCCTCCAAGGTGCCTGCTGCCAGAGGCCGCTATTAGATTACAGAAGAGATTTATCGAACCGGCTTCCGGTTCTCAGATAGGACAGCAGCAGCACTTATCTTCAGATATTCCCTTATCAAAAAACAATTTAGCCAGAGAAACATACATTAGCCCAGATTTTTTTTCTCTTTTTTGAACAGGACTGAGCGCTGCAGCTTAGCCTCCCTGGTACAAGGTTCTGTTTGCACCGTGCACACACACCCCCAACTGCAACTGCTCAGATAGAGAAGCATTTACGCGGCTATGTGCACTCTGGATGTCACTGCCATGCCGTGCACGCCGCGCTCTCGTACTTTGAGACTTGATCAATTCTGGTTCGCCACAAAATGGTGGCGGGAAAAAAAAAAGAAAAAGGGTCGAAATGCGGTGCGCTTGTGATCGGGCTGCGTGTGTGTTTGTGCGAACGGGCACAGCTGGCAGCAGAGATGAGGCCACAGGCCAGCTGGTGAGAGGAGCAGCTCCATGAGAAAGAGCCGGTGGGTCACGGCGAGGTTATCCTGACCCCGTTTTTGATATTTCTGCTGCTCCTATTAATCTGGAGCCGAAAGGGAGGAGAAACAGCGCGTTTGTATAAGGCCTTATTGTACGCATGTGTGCATGCCAGTGCAGGCTGGTGTGTGTGCACGCGTGTGTGGACACGGCGAGACAATGGAGAGTAATGGCTGCCAGAGTTTGACAGCGGCTTTTTGTCAAATTCATCTGCGGGAGGCCCGAAGCCGTGCGGAGGAGTGGAGCAGACAGATAGCATTCACTTCTGTTAATGTGACCCTCAGAGCCGAGCTGGAAGAGGGCAGAGACCAGCAAAACGGGGCCTTCGGGTCCCACGCGCCAGGATTCACTCAGCTCCGAGTCAGATCTCATCCACAAACCAGGAATTCTGAATTCGCGCCGGCTGACGACTGCGGCTCAAATTTATGGCTATGGAAAGCCGAGGTGCCCACCCAGCGTTCAGACTATTTGTTCTCGCCACAGATGATGTCTGTAAAAGGGGCCGCAGGTGCTGGGGCCGGGGGCTCCGTGTCTCGGGCCCAAGTTAACCATTAACACGGCCATATAACTGCGGTTACTTATTAGCACCTTTTGCTCTTGAGACCCAGGTAAGAACCCCACTATAGGTGTGTATTTGCGTAGGTGTGTATGCGCTACTACAACATGACTTTAACCAGTGTTGCAACCCCCCCCCACCCCACCCCCCTCCCCACCTCCGACAAAACACTCACACTCGAGTACAAGTGGAGGTGAGATGCCAAACAAAAACGTTATATTTGCAAGATGCGGAATATCAGCTAGCATGTTCATATCAGGACAGCACAGTATTCAGACGTGCTGCATCATATTTGAATAATTCTTTGATTTAGTCATAATAATATTTATGATCATATTTAATTAAACATGGTGCAGTAAGAATAAAACGCCGGCCTCCAGAGTCAATAAGTCAATTAGCGTTTTCCTCCGGATCCCCAGGCTCCTCCAACAGCCTCCCACCTCAATTCATTCCTGTTCTTCCTCTCCCTCCCTCCGTTCATCCCTCTCTGCTTCCTTCTCTCCCACACAGACTCATTCCCCTCCATCTCTCCTTCGCTTCAGCAACCTTGGCGGTGACCTTTGCCCTTTGGGCCAATAAAACAGCAGGATGCAAACATGTACAGTGCAAAGTTAGGAGGAGGCGTCTTTGCTGGGGGGCACTTCAGCCTGCGGGGCAAAAGTGCAGAAGACGCTAATGGATGAGTCACAGCACTGAGATTATATGATGTTGTAATATTTATAACACGGTGCATGAAGATAAGGACTTCTCTTAGCCATATATTTAATATCCCTTCATAAATGAAAACACCGCCTTATCTTTGGCCGGCCGGTGGCACGTTGTGCCCGTCACCTGTGCAGAAATATAGATCAAAACCAAAGTCGGGATTTTTATTCAGATTCAAAACAAGCTCAGTTGAGCTCCTCATGTCAGGACAGGCTAGTTTCACCCACTTTGTCATTTCTTTTAGCAGCGGTTCTCTTTTTGCTCTGGAGCAGCAGGATTCTTTCCTGGATCGTCTGCAAACGCTGGCTGCGGCCCAGTCCCAGCGCCAAAGCTGCAGAGCCACGAGTCAGAGCCGGCTTTCATCCGAGAACGCCATCGAAACCGTCCAGAAAGCGCTGCGGTGTCAGCCAGGTGTCCCGCACGGTGGGCAGAATTCAGACGCTTTGGTTTTGATAACAGCATTCTTCTGCAACTGCGGACGTGACTCTGACACTGAACGGAAGCCGGGGCCCGATTGTGAAGCCAGCCGGCACTAAGTCGGATCAGAACAGTGCTTCTCGCGCTCTTTTGTTGGGGCATACAGCTCGAGTCACAATAAGGAATTTAAACGTACGTGCTGCAGATCGGCCTGATAGGGCCTCGGGCTCTGCAAGTGTCCGATACCACAGAAGGTCAACAGCGCTGGTGTGCTATTTCACGATGATCTGCTTTTTTTTTTTTTTGGGAAAATGCCGCCCCCAAAACCAGGAGAGGGTTTCAGGTTGGGAGCTCGCTGGAACACCAGCGGGCCCCGGGCACCGGCCAACGCGCGAAGGGGTGCAGAAATGAAGCTCCGGCATGGCCGTATCTCACCTCTCAGTATGTCTATTGTCTGGCAGCCGACCCAAGCGGAAGATGATGATGAGGAGGACGAGGATGACGATGATAATGCGACGGGAACGACAGAGTCATGGAAGGACGAGTGCTCCGCAAACTCAGCCCCGTCTGGAGGGGCTCCAGACCTCTCTGAGTGAAGCTCGAATCTTATCAGATCCCAGAGGGCTTATTTGTTCTCCTGACTGAAAAGTTCTGGAACACGTTTTCCCCTGGAAAGAAAGGATGTATTTACAGAAGGTCGGGGCCGAACTTAAAGGCTTCCTGCCTGGAGACGCGGCTTCCCTGCGCTCTGCGTTGGTCGAAGCCGGTTTGCAGTTGGGGATATGCAGTGGGTGGAAGGTTATAGGTTTTATATTCTTCAGAGAAAAGCTATTTGGTCTACAAACGGATGGGGCACACACACACACACACACACACACACACACACACACACACACACACACACACACACAGTTATCCCACACAGGCCCAGTTGAACATTAGACAGAGCGTCCATGGTGGATACAAACCCTAAAAAGTCTTTTTCCTGATGGGTCTTGCGAGCTGGCAGCTGTTCCGGGCCCTCTGTCCTCTTTACCGACTGTTTCAGCTTCATCCTCTCTGTTTTCAACCAAGCGTTCACACTTTGCAGACCTTGAGAGACGGAGCTCCAAGGTCTGCCAGCTGCTCTCCCCACACTCCGCTCCAGTGCCAGGCCCATGAATCCACCCCACACCCTCCTCCATCGCCCCTGCCACCGCCGCCACCGCCACCGCCGCCTCCACCTGCTCGACTCCACGCTGTCTCCGTTTTGCTATCAGTGACGTCGCCTCTCGCCCAAGGCTGCTTTCTCTCAGGCCGGTCCTGCAAACAGCTGATTCAGGGGAAAGTCACAGAGCGTGCTGGTGGACCTGACCTTCCCTCCTGAGACAAAACACACCGTGGGGGGGCCTGGCTCCGCAGGACGGAGATGCGAGCGTGGAAACAATAACATGACCTCGGAATCTCCAGCGCAGAGGAGGCCTCGTTTACCAGCGGCAGAGCGTGTTTGATCTCTAATCGTGCGAGGGTGATTGATACTTACTGGCACCGGTTAGCCGAGATGCTACGGCTGCAGCCGCCTGCAGGAGCTTCACCTACAGGACAGCACAGCAGGACAAAAACCACAGAGGGAGTCGTCGGCACTGCACACACCATCAGCCAGCCGTCTGTAAAACATCTTAAGAGAGCCACTAAATCCTACAGAGCATCAAATAACCGCGATCATATCGCAAATGCAATTAGCAGCTAAGTATGTTGAATTGTACACTTCTGTCTTATCTTGTTTGGACGGCCTTTTAAACACAGATTTATAGATGATGGATGGGGAGTGTGTGTGCCTGTGTGTGTGGTGGTAAGGGGTCTCTTATCTGACTCCTAGCTCTTTCCTCTTTGACTTTGGACCAAAAGTAATAGCAGTAACTGCTCACGGTTCCCAGAAGTCCCCCAAAACACACCGCTTGGTGACTTCAGGAAGCTGCAATTTCAGCCGTGAGGCAACTTTCACGACAGGACAGCGAGTCCTGCCAGCTTTTCGCTTTGGACCCTGCCATTATGCAGAAATGAGATAAATAGTCAAAACAACACTTGTATTCATACATTTCTGGTCTTTCTGGTGTAATAATATTTATTCTAGCAAATCACAGCCTCATAACTAGACAATATCACAATTTGCTGCTCGCCCTAAAAAACATTTGCCCTAAAACCGCATAAAACATCACATCACATACTTTTTTTCAAAATGAGTTCTTTGCCTAACAGAAATATTATCAGCCATATCAGGACTTTGCAGACACAGACAAGAGCGGCACAAACGGAACATGTTATTGTTGAACGATTAGAGCCAAAGTTAAGAGAAGGGGTCGAATGAACCCTGACGCCTGTGTCAGGCTGATGTGACATCGTCTCACTGATAACCCGCAACTGTCGGACGCACAAATAATAACACATATGCGAGTATATCAAAACTGCACATTCGTGTCTGCTTGTTCTCTGCAGTAAAATGGGAATTTGATCAGTCAGTGACATCAGAAAATACACACACACACACACACACACACACAGAGGCAGGTGAGCCGGGTGTTCCGTTGTGGGTGAGCCACGGGAAGCAAGGACGGTGCGCGTCCAAAATGACAAAGGTTGCTTTTACACCTGTCAGGGCCGTTTAATCATCTACCACTTCAAACAGGACAGCCTGATGCTCAGGGCCTCCCAGCAGTCTTTGCTCCAGCAGGCCTGGAAGAGCCGCCGTGAGGGCAAGGCAGGCAGAAAACAGCCCCGCGCAGGTATAAAACTTAACTGTGGCGTCCATAAAATTGAGAACAAATAGGTCGTGGGCTTTTTAAAGGCTCGGCAACAGGAGAATAAACAGGAAATGGCTTCACAGGCAAAATTTACGTAGATGTTCATAAAGCTTCTGCTTGAGCAGATGCGACTGAGCTTGTGCATCATTCCGCGATCAAACGGAGTGATGCACTTACTAGTTTAAATCAATAAATAAGTAAATCAACACTTAAAAAATTCAAATTGTTTTCAATATGATGCCAGTACTTCACAGCATTATAAAAGCTATATTGTAATAATTTGTGATTTCTTATGAACTAAAATTATAGATTTACATCTACATGAAATGATCAGGATGATAAATATTATTTTAATTTGATTTTGTTGTCGTAATAAATCCACTGTAGAATTCACCAGGCCCACTTATACCTCAGTGGGTTAAAGACAAAACAAACAACAAAAAAAACGTGGCTCACTAGAGTTCAAACTTATGTTATCAAATACATTTAAGGTATTTAGCTCTATCATTTAAACATCTTTTGGTTTTATTATTATTATTATTATTATTATTTTTCTGTTTCTCAATGTGTAATTTCAGCTGGTCTCTGCTCCCTAACAATACCAAATAATACATAACATTTAATTCGAGAAACTGTGTATTATTTAAATATATATAGGAATTATTTATGTATTTATTTATTTATTCGTTTATTTATTTTACGTGCCTGTTGGTAGTTGAATATTACTGTCAGGGGGGAAAATGCTGCTTTAAAAAGGCCAAATGCAAAATCACAAATGGGGGGAAAAAAGGGGGGAAACTAGCGTTGGCGGCTCTACCGGGGAGAGATGACCCGAGGTTATGAAGCAAACGTCACATCTGTCGGAGGGACTCCCAGCGAGCAGCAAACACCACCGCAGCGCTGTTCCTGCAGCCGCGTTATCAGCGTGGAGCTCCACCAAGAGCTGCAGAGCCGCAGATAATCAGTATCAGACCGGTACACAGGCCAGTGACACCTGAAGAGGCTCGACCGTCACTGCACACCTGAAGGAAGCAGGGAGGCGGCCTCGGCCCTCCGGGACAGAGGAGAACATAAAAATCCCAACGGGAACAACAATATTATTATTATATCATTATTAACAACAGCAACAACAGCAATAATAATAATAATAATAATAATAATAATAATAATAATAATGATAATAATAAAAGTTCGTACTTTGTTCTATTCGTAATTGGAAAAAATACTATTTATTAAATAAAATATTTCCTATGTTTAATGTTCGTTTAATTGCAGGTGAACCTTGTTTGATAACAAATGGATTAATCGTTATTATTAGTAATATTATTGCTGTCATTTTTTCTAATCTCACAGGAATACCTAAAATCGTCGAAATTCGTTTTCAAATCAGAATCCAGTCAAAACTCTGATTTTTAGAATCATTCTATCATATTATAATATATAATAACATATAATATTATATAATAATCAACGGCGGTTGGTAAACACATCAATAAATATGCAATCCTTAAAATACCTGTAGCTTATCTTGTCGGTTAATACGTAACAGAAACAACGCGTATTGATGATTTAACTCGGCTAAAGTTATTTAGGAATACAAAACAGACTGTTTATGTTGCGGTGAAATGTGGGATAAGATGATTAGGTTGTCTCGGGCCCTGTTTGGCCGTCTGTGGATAAACGTGGAGACAGGGCGGCGTCCCCAGCTCCGCGTGTCCGAGCAGCGCACTTCTGACACGGCTGCCGGGAACACCTCATTCATCACCGGCGAGCTCCGCAGCCAGCGGCCGGGCCCTCAGACACAAGACAGAGGGGCCCCGGCCACGGAGAGAAGAGAGGAAAAACAACAGGATTCTGTATTCTCGCACCTCCCTGACAACCGCTCCCACGGACCACGGCCAGCGGCCAGGGGAAGGGGGGACAGTAGCGCGAGGTTGGCTCCCCCCCCCCCAATTAAAAAGAAAAAGAAAAAAAGAAAAAGAAAAAGAAAAAGAAAAAGAGAGAAATGAGTCAAATACTTTCCGAAAACCCCTCCAAGCCCCCCTTGTCCGGATGTTTTAGGCTGATCCCGACCGGCGCATCTTCACGCCCTGAAACAAACAAGAAACCCAGGATGCTGATTTTAGACTTAGGAACATTAAAACTGGATCGTTTCGGCAGCAGTGAGAGTCAGCACTGAATCAGCACCAGCCTCCAGACCGTCCGCCATCAGGAGACAGGAACCCTCAGGGGAAAGACGGACGGAGCGGCCTTTAACCGGTTTATAACACTTTTATCTTAGAAAATTACACCGAGGTAACACTGAATCATAAATAACAGTAAGCAAACAGCAAAAGTCCTACTGGGCTCAGGTATTATTTGAAAAAATCACTTCGGGAATAGTAAAGTTTTGTGCTTTAGTTTGGTAGGAATGTTATTAAAAATGTGAGCGTAATATTTATTGATCAGAGAGGGAGGACCCGGGTCAATTCGACACACTTTAAGATAGCGTGTAGTAGAAAAGGTGGTAGTAGTAGCAGTAGTAGTAGTAGTAGTAGTAGTAGTAGTAGTAGTAGTAGTAGTAGTAGTAGTAGTAGTAGATCTTTAAAATCCATCCAGACAAAGTCAACAGAGCCAAAGAGCGGCTGAATAGTCGTGAATGTGATCAACTGTTTGTTAACCTTTGTGAACACGAGCACACCTGTAAATGAGTGAATGATTCGATTTGACACCTCTCCACTTTTGATCACCTCACTCACACACTCACTCACACACACACACACTCACTCTCACACACACACACACACACGCGCGCGCGCTATGTATATTGTGGCTGAGCGAATCAGCGCGCTGGAAAGCGGCGCTGCGCGCTAAGCTTGTGCTGCTGCACGACTGAAGTCATTGAATCCCGAGCGAGGGCGTCTGACCTAAGTAAACTGATTAAGGGGGCAGATTTATTGATCAGCGCGGAGAAAATGAAGGCCAGAATCAACAAAGAGCGGGACATGAAATCTGCGGCGTGAATAGACCGCTGCGGAAATGAAAAGCGGCTAATGCTGACAGGGCACTGTTGACACAAGAGCCCTCACAAAAAGCCACTGTAACGTTGCATGTAAGGCAATATTTTGCCTTGTATTTATTTAAAATTGGTTATTTAATAAAATAACTACTCCTAATCATACTGACACTCTGACTGTAATAACAACGAGTTTTTCTAATATAAAGAAGAAGCGAGGCAGCCGCAGCCGCTGTTTCTGCTATTGTCTGTTTCGACCATGTGTAAAATAAATCAAAAAAGTGAAATAGAAAGTCAGCAATAATTATAACGCCAGCAACATGAACCACTACCATAAAAATGCTATTATCGCCAATAATAATCCTCTCTCGGAATTTTGATTTCGTTTCGCTGCTTTCACACGTGATCCAATCTTCTCGTTACCTCTCCCATTTCTTTTTTCTTTTTTCTTTTTTTTCCTGCGAGTGATTGATTGGAGGAGCGCATAGGCTGGCACCCCCATCGTGCTGGCCGCCGCTCGCTCCTCCATGATTGGTCCGCCTCCCGCCGTCGCCGCCACCAGAAGCGCCTCCTCTCATAAACCTCGTCAGAGCGCACCAGCGTTTCCCAGTACTTCCAGAAAGAAGCTGCAGCTCACTTTTGGGAACTTCGTGCGCGACCTATGGCACAAAACTAAGCAGGTAGGTCGCTGCTTCCTTCTGGTTCGTGGTGCCGCCTGAGACGCGTCTCTTCGTGGCGCACAGCTGGCGCAAACATCTGGCGGCGGTGGTCGCGGAGCGCAGGAACGACATCATCATTTCTGGGCTTTTTTATCGCCCTGCCTGCCTCTCGGCTCTTATCTGTATTGGGCCTTATCAAACTGTTATCTCTTTTGCTGTGAAGACATATTGCGTTTTGTTTCCTATCTGTTATGTGTGTCTACTTGTGTGTGCATGCGTGTGTGTGTGTGTGTGTGTGTGTGTGTGTGTGTGTGTGTGTGTGTGTGTGTGGGAGGACAGAGATTTGACATATACGGACCCAGCGCCTCCTAAGAGCGCCCGATGGGAGCATGGCAGTCGCTGGCCGGGATGCGATTAGTCGGATTCGGAGAGGACAGATTCGAAGTTTTGAGAATGAAATCCGGTTTTTAGATTTCGGGAACTCCCCAGCGATGTTTGTCTGGTGAAAGATGAAAACGCGTCTCGGCAGAGCTGGATTTCCAAGAGGGAGCCGTTCTCTCCAGATGTTCGCGGGGCGGGTTTACATTCCTAACTTTGCATCACATGCGTAAAATCCCATTTTCTTTCTTCTGCTCCCCCCCCCCCCCCCCGCGACAGGGTAGCGCATCCCCTGTCGACCTCTTATTAACCCTCTGCGTTGTATGGAAAGTGCTCCTGGATGGACCTGGGCGAAAACAGCTGGTCCATGGTCAAGCGAGAAGTGTCCAGCAGCCCAGGGTCGCCGGCTGAGCAGAGCTATCTGCCCGGTGACAGCAGGAGGGACGGACCCGCCTCGGACGATCTCAGGACTCCTCCGAGCGACCTTGACGCGCTGGGGCACCGCCGCCCGGACGGCAGATCACTACACTCCTATGTTCACTTTGGACACCATAACAACACCTTGAGCACCGCCGAGGACATCCCGCTGTTTACGGATTTAGACCAGGGCGGCAAACTGGTCCTCCCTGGTGGAGCGCACAAGGCCGGCCTGCTGGTAGATCCCACCGACATGTACCAAACACTGGCCATCGCCGCAGCACAGAGCCAGTCTGGATATGATTCCTCCCCTGGTGGTTACATGCACTCCAACCCCAACTCCCCCGTGTACGTCCCCAGCTCCAGGGTGGGTTCCATGATACCCAGTCTCTCCTACCTGCAGGCCGGCGGTCCGCGCAGCCCAACCACGCTGTCTCCAGCCACTCGGTATGGTCCCAGTCCACCACAGAGAGCCCCTCGTACAGCACCGGGAGCCCGCACGCCTCCAGTCGATTCCACTACCCTCCCAGTCCGCCCATGAATAACGGGACGCCGAGAGACGGCGGCTACAGCAACACGCTGAACGTCAGCAGCCGAGAGCAGTACGGCCTGTCCCGGCCCCTGAGCGGCACCTACGCCAGCCCCTACTCCCCCTATGTTGCGCCGCAGCTGTCCCAGCTGTCCTCGCCCTGGGGCGGAGGCCCTTTCGATAACACCATGCTCCACACCTTGCAGAGCAGGGGCGCGCCCTTGATCCGAGGACCCAATGGAGGTAGGCAAAACAACGTGGACAAACTTGTAAATACCTTTATAATACTTATAAACCGGTAATATGTAAATCTATTTTTTTCCCTTTAAATTTCGGCTCAATAAATCACGCGGAAAATGTAACGCGTAAATTCAGCGAGAAATATTTTTACGCGCATTTCAAGAGTCAAAATATAAATAAATAATTTAGATGAATAATAAATAATTTTTTTAACCGACCAGGGGTGTATCCATTTATTGCCTAATGACCAGTTCTGTTTTTCTTTCTTCAGTTTCAGACATTCTGGATGACATGGGCGAGAGCCGAGAGTGCGTCAACTGCGGCTCCATTTCCACGCCGCTGTGGAGGCGCGACGGCACGGGCCACTTTCTCTGCAACGCCTGCGGGCTTTACAGCAAAATGAATGGACTCAGCCGGCCATTAATTAAACCACAGAAGAGGACGGTAAGCAGGAGGGCACCACTTAACCGCTCAATTTCCTGCCTAATTGTACAGAACTCTAGCGGACCGGTCTCGGCTGCGCGTCGGGCACAGAAAAGGGACCCGCAGGGTATTTGAGAACAAACGCGATCGTTTTCACACTTTTACTTTAACTATCACGACTGGAAAGAACAATATATTTACTCACAGTTTTAGTTTCAGGACACAGTTGTCTGCAAACTAAAAACGCCGCTAACCACATTTATATTTTTATTTTTTTATTACTATTTTTTTTTTTTTTTTTTGCTAAATTTCCTTGGACCTAAACTAACCAGGTCGACATCTGGACAAGTGGGGCGATCATTTTAATTTAACACTTTGAATTTAATTTAAAAGTGTTTTGTTAGACAGCGATTTTTAGCCACATCCAAACAGGCACACGCTAGATTTGATTTAGTATGGCGGGTATAAGAATTGTATATTAATACACTTAATTTGTTTAAACAATAAGACATTGGTGTAATTACGCAGAGCTTTTACAAGGAAATCTGAGGGTCTCTGTGAACGCCAACATCCTGTGCGTAAATAGTAGTTAAACGGTTCATAATAGGGCTCATATTATTGTTAGGAAATGAGGAATGAATGGAGTTGATTTAGTGAAGTGTGTCCTAAAATGTTTTCTTTGGCTGAGGGATAAAAATTAGGCTCAGCTCTGTAATATTACGGGCGTGTTTTTCTATTTATCTTAAATGAATTTTCGCTTTTCTCTCTTCAGTCCACCTCCAGGAGAATCGGTTTGTCCTGCGCCAACTGTCAAACCAGCACCACCACCCTGTGGCGCAGGAACGCGGAGGGGGAACCTGTGTGTAACGCGTGTGGGCTCTACACAAAATTACACGGGGTGCGTTGGGAGGGCCTGCAGGTCCTGTTCGCTCCGGTTCGCTTTCTGATCATCTCAATCACCCGGCTCCATCTTGCAGGTGCCTCGGCCGCTGGCAATGAAGAAAGAAGGAATCCAAACACGCAAAAGAAAACCAAAAACTTTAAATAAAACAAAGGGCTCCTCTGGTGAGTGTTTCATCATTTCAAGATGTTTATTGAAAGGTTATCTCATAAACGTTTTTGGAATTATTTCTATATCTCTTTAACTTTCTGTATTTCAGGAAACAACTCGGTCTCCATGACTCCCACGTCCACATCTTCATCTAATTCTGAAGACTGCTCGAAAAGCTCTCCATCTGGCCAAGGCTCAGGGGTAAGATTTACAAATAATTAGGTTACAATTTAAAAAAACAGGTAGAAATTGTTCTATTACCTGTGTCAGCTCTGACGCAGGATCCCATTTGAAATATTCTGACATGGACAAATGTAGCAGGTGTCTTTGGATCACATGATTGCTCATGATGATGACTGCTGCTAATAAACGTGTCATGACTGAACTCATCAGTCAGGTGTTGATAAATGTGTTGGTTGTAGCTCGCTGGATGCCGCAAATGATCCTTTAGCAAAAGAAAATCACAAATCGCATTTAAAATAGATCTGAATGTACATTCAATCTCAAGGATCCTTTAGGGTCTGGTTTTTTTGTTGTTGTTGTTGTAGTTTTTTTTTTTAAACGCAGCCCTGCTAACTGCGTCCATCTGCTCGGCTCTCGTAGGTCAGTTCGTCTGTGTTGTCCAGCTCCGGGGAGGGAACGGGCTCCAGCTCTGCAGTGAAGTATCCGGGGCAGGATGGCCTGTACTCCAGCGTGGGTCTCTCCCAGGCTGCAGACGTAGCTTCAGTGCGGGGGGAACCCTGGTGCCCCATGGCCTTAGCCTGAGCCTCTGACTGGTGGGAGGACAGCAGACCCCGGCCCCGCTCGCTGGGTGAAGGGCGGAAGGATTCCCAGAAAATGTTAGTTTCCTTCCTCACCGCCGACGCGAGAAGAACTGGAGAAGAGGGTGAGGAGGCCTTCCCTGCATGGAATAGCTGGTCTCCAGAAGGGTTTGGAGACCTCGTTGCTTTAAGAAACACAAAAGGGAACCTCCGGGACAGACGATCCATCAAGCGGCCTGCTTTGGATGCTTTTGTGGACCTGCAGCGCACTTGATATCTCTCCCATCTCGCAGCACAGAGCCAGAGCTTGTTCCTCAAAGTAAAGACGTCGTGTACATAACGGATTTCCTCTGTGAAGAAAAAAAAAAAAGATGTTGATTGGATACCACTGCTTCATACAGTGCTGTATTCCCGAAGGACCTTTAGATTTTTGTTTCTTTCCACAACTGGAATTACGCAGCGAGTGCCAAGACAACGTTTATGAATCAAAAAGAAAAAAAAATATTTATAAATCTTCCATTGTTGAAAACATGGCTATGATTGTTAATAAAGATATCAATATAGAGTAGAAGTTAACCCAATGTCTTCTTTTCTATTATTTTATTTTCCCCCTCTTTATAACTGGTTGTTTTTGTAGAACAGTAGTGTTGAATCTGCACGTTGTGAAAGCTCTTACTGTATCTGACTGAAACTACTTTGAACAGGGTATGTGAAGGACAATGTCGTTAAGAGATTTTGTGTGTTTTTTTTGTAATTATTTACTAAATGCAAATAATCAATATTTTTCAAACATTTTTTTAGGGGGGGGGGGGGCAGTATATTAAAGTTCCCTGCTATCAGGTAACATTAAGGTACTGATGTCAAAGCAGGAGTTAAAAAAAAAAATCCTGGTTAGCTTATCTGAACAAAACGTCACAAGCCCGCTGACCTTTATGTTACAAGAGAGAAACTGCAGAAGAACAGTCGGATAAACTGACTCACCATAAGCTGATGCTCACTGGAACAGGAATGTTCTGGTGGATGATTCCCACTCAAATTAGAGCATGAGATCATTTCCCATCAGCTGTCAGGAGCAATAGGAAAGGCTAATAACAGAAGAAGAGGTGAAATATTTTTATGTACTAATTCCAATGAACCCAAATATCAGGTGATCTCTGTGGGTCATGTTTGTCCTGCATCCGCGAGGTGAAGCAGTCTTCAAAACCTCCTCCATTTAACACCGCGGCAGCAAATTTTGGGTTTAATATAAATCAGGCTGATTCTTGCTTCCTCCCAAAAGGGCGATGTCATCCGTTCTTCTGGATTTATTTATTTTTAAAATATTTTGTTCATTATATTCTTTTTTTCCATCCTAATTTTTTGGAGAAATTATTTAAATTCGGCTCAAATAAATTGTTCTGGTGATGCCAATGATTTTAGAACGGGCCCGTGTTTGAGAGAACTCTGTGTTTTTCGTCTTATCCCCCAGCTGTACGTCTGTGCGAGGCACTGACCCAGAATGAAAGTAAAAGCAGAAAGAACAAAAGAGCAGGTGCAAATACGGCATTTCAATTTTATTTGGTTTCATTATTAGATATTTACATTTTAATCCTTTTCCAGCTGTTTCGCTCACTGGTTTGGGGTGGGGTGGGGGTGAGGGGGTTTCGCCTGGATGCTGAAACCTGTTTTCCTGCATCCTCCTGAACAGGACACAGCTGGGAGTACCTGTCACCGTGTTTACTGTGCTGCAGCGAACGTGGCTCATGAATAACGCCACCTGAAAAGATCTCAGAAATGTTCCGGATTTATCCGCCTGCACATGGATATATTGATTCAGCAGGTTTATTGAGTGTGGGGGAATTTGCTGCTCTGCACGACCAGCCGGAATCGTGGCCTTTGCTTTCATTTTGACGGCCATTTGTGTTAGAATTATACGGCCGTGAAAAACATTGCGTTTCACACCGTTTTACCTGCCAGCTGTCCAAAACCCTGTAACGCAGAGAAAACACAAGAAGACCTCTCCGTGTGCAAATCTGAACACGTTGAAGGCAAAATGAGGAAAATATTTACAAGTTTGTGAATTATTGAGATGGTCCTACCTTGGCACAGTCTGCCTGGTAACCATGGGGATGTGAGGGAGGACATATAAACACAAGAGAGCAGAAATCCTCCCTGCGCTCTCATCTGGATTCAGGGTCACATCGGCCAAGTTCACACCAAAAAGATGCAAACGGTGAGTGCTGCAGTTGTTTTCTGCAGCTCGGGTGGGAATGGTGGTGCAGGGAGTCCGAGTCAGACGTGGAGGGAAAACACAGCAATCTTGGTGGCAGCGCAGGGTTTAAAGTCCTCTCAGAGTAAACATTACAACCCAACCCGGCGGTAACAGCCTGCAGGCCTCGGGGCTGTTTAGTCATGGCGCTGCGGCACAGTGCGGCCCAGCAGCTCCCTCAGGGGATGCCCGCTGATCTTTCCATGCAGCCTTTTCAAAGGGGAGCGTTGCCGCGCCGACCTCCGGATGAGATGGGATCTCTGACTCAGCCCTTTTGGGTTTCCTCAACAGACACGGCGGCTCATTCTGCGGGGAAAATAACCACTTGAAAACACGGCTGCCGTTCTGTTTGTGGAGCAGATTTAAAGCAACAACAAAGGATGTTTAATGGAAGAACGAGCCATTTGTTTTTAAAGTTATCCTTCAACCTGTCATATTCATAGAAAGCCAACGTTTGCCTACAGAGCTTTGTCCACAGAGCCTTTCACCGTCTCTGCAGGCCTGTTGACAAATGTACAAGGAAGAATAAAACCCCCATGTCCGCCATTAAGTCGTAAACTCCCCCAGTCTTACAGGACTGGGAGCCAGTTTCACAAAAGGGGAAGTAATTCATAACTAACAAGGACAAAACACCGTCGCGGAGGTGACAACTCTGTCAGAAACAATAAATGACACTGAGTTTTTTTTCCTTTTTCACACAGAGATTACATCACGTTGCTATCTATAGACAGTGTTACTTTTTTGAGAAACAGTGGGAGTGTGTTCAGGGGAGGATGAGAGCTGGAACAAATGAGACCTTTGGTGGAGATGAGGGTGGGACACAGTGAGAGCATGCTGTCATTAAAAAAAAACAAAAAAAAAACCCAGGAAGTTGTGAAAAAATGAGTGTAGTAAGAATTTGACAACAATAACAGAGAATTTTCCTTTTTCCTTTCTATTTCATTTTTAACCTTAGTAGGTTTCATTCAGACCACTTTGGAATTCTTCGTGCTTTTGAATTACAGTTACACCTAAGATGTGTGATAAGTCCAGAGTATTTATTTTTTCAAACATTTTTTCTTGATGAACGTATTACAGAATTTAAGTCATCTTAAATAATAGCTATTCTTGTATATATTGGCACTATGTGCAGTAAACGAGTCTCTGCAAACATGAGAGAGGTGTGAAACTATGCATGCTCGGTTGTTTCACGTCATAGAAATGAATCAACATTGTGCATCACAAAGGTATGTTTGATATGTCATTTAGGTTTTTGTCATAGTCTGCACACTCACGTGGTTCTGTTGATCTCTCCGCCTGTTGCATTTAGATTTAACGCAGATAATCCCAAGAGTCCCATTTTTAGGTTTATTGACATTTGTGTAATTAAAAAACCACTTCATTGGAATTTTGGTGTTAGCAAAGCACCAGGAAATGAAGGATATGAGGATGTAGAAGAGGTGATGCGACCTAAATGGATAATGAAAGGTGCCTCTTTACTAGTATTGATTCTGCGATTGTGTATTTGTAGTGTGAGCATTTCTATTTTCTTCTTTCTGAAAAAGTAAAGTACGGTACTTTTATGCCTGCATAGAGTTTGACTTGTCATTTCTCATCCTCACAAATGGGCAGACATAAATTAGGACATAGATGCTAATGCGATAGTGAATCCGACGTACAGCTGATTTCGTGCACAGTCACAGGTGGGAGAAAAAGCAACCTATAGCAAGTTTAACGCCACAAATCCTCATTTTTTTCTGGTAATACTGACTCCATTTGCAGAAACAAAGTAAAAGTTGTGGTACTGAGAGTCTGTTTCACTTTAGGATGACATTATACAGGCTTGTACCCTCCAGCGGAGAAGTTACTACTTTTCCTTTGCAAATCTGGCCTTTGAAAGCCGGCCACTAAATCAGTTTATTCTGCCGCTGCGATCCAAAGAGTACCCTGAGATTCCTGCGAGTTCAGCGTGAGGTTACAGCGCTCTCCTCGCCTACCACCCAACAGTCGGCCTTGTGTCCAAGGAGTCTAGAACAAGGTTCAGCGCTCCGGTCTATGGGAACCCCAGTTTGCCGCCAAACGCAACGCTCTGCATTCTGACTCTCCGTCCGAACTTTAGCCTTAAAAAAAAAAAAAAAACAAAACACAGAAAGCTCAACAGCATCAGGACTGAACTCAGTCAGGCAAACGTCAACAAGCAGAACGCTAATCACTGTCCCGACACGGAGAACAAATTCTCTTCGGATGATGTATGATGGGATAGCAGTCTTGACAGTAAAAGAGTCTCATGGACAGAAATAAAGTTGAGTCAGAGACGGGCTGTTTCTGCATGCCGGCGTTTCCGCCTGTGTTTGGCTTGGAAGAACGTGAACGAGAAACAATTCCGTCTTGAGTATTATCAGTTCTTTGACTTAAATTCTCCAGACTTCTGGAGAATCTGCAGTCACAGATTTAGTCATCTGGGTCACACAAGGGCTACCGAGTGGGTGGTGCGACTTAACCACGCCCTCTTACCCACAATGCAACGCAGGCGCCTCAAACTCCGGGGCTTCAGAACAAGGTATGCTTGTGTAAACACCGCTTGCTTCACCAAAGTCTGGAAACGTAATAAATTTAGATATAGAGTTGAAGATAGCTGGAGGGCTGTGCGGAGAAGGAGGGGGATGAAGAGCAGGATGCGGCAGCCTGACAGATGGGAGCCGTGAGGCTCCCCTCCGCTCGGCCATCGGGCGCCTTTTTACCGAGACCTCTTACAAAAACTTCTGATAACCAAATGAGCATCTAAAATAAATACAAGGCTGACTCATGACTCCCAGACAGGGCTGACAGACCATTATTAAAATATCATTTGTTATGTTTAGCTTTTAGTGGTGAATTTGGAAATACGAAATAGGGGGAATAAAATGACCTTAAAAGCTGGCAAAAAATGACAAGCTATGATTCTTTGGGGTCTAGTCCGGTTGACTTTCTCTAGTCCTCAAAGGGTTACTTTGACCTGGGCGAAGGAGATGCTTCGCGAACATGCTAGTATGTTTTGACTCTCTCACCGTTTTCAACAATTAGTTCTTCAGCATTCCAGGAGGAAAATAACAGAACGACTGGCAACTGCTAGAAAAATAAAGTCCAGTTTGTAGGCTTCCTTTTGCCAGTGGCAGGAGCACGTAGCCTGACCTGAACCCAGTGACTGAGCACAACAGAAGAGCTGCTTCCTCGAGCTCCCCTGACCAGGCAGACCCTTTGGCTGGGCTCACCAATTAATTATAGACATGACTTAAAACCTTCCTGTTTCCCCCCCTTTTAATTAGGCCAATCCATCCCGTTCCTTCAGAAAAGAGGAAATTCCTTAAAACGCTACCCTGTTTCAGCACATTCACTTCTTGGTGCCGGCGCAGATTGCATCGGTCGTGTTAATGTACGCTCCCACAATGTCTGATCACAGGGAAATTGTGTCTGTCATTGCTTCCTGCTTCACCCTCCAAGTAATGTGGGAACTGTGAGGCGAGTAGGTGATGGCCTGGGTTCGGGTTAGTAGCTACGTGCCCCCGGTCAGGCTCATCCAGCATCCATCTCTGCCTGCCATGTTTATTATTACACTTACACAGCCACAAATTCTGAGGAGATGGAGAGAGGAAAAAAAAAAATCTCTGATTTATGCCTCCGCCGTTACCCTTTCCTGTCCTCATTTGTGAAAACAAAATTCCAGCAAATTCCTGCAGTATTAACACCAAACACTTATGAGGTCAAACTTTCACTTACACCGCACAAATTTTTACAGGCTGGCTGTGGTCCAGCCACAGATAATGCACTTCTAGCAGCAGCTTGACTTCACCGCGAGCGCGAAGGCTAAGCTGAGGAACCAAGCGCCGACAAACTGACCTTGACAGCAGACACGCTTCATATCTGCCTGCCGCCAGTTCCACGAAAAGAATCCACAGCAGAGATCAGGAGTGGAGTCGACTCGGCTGTTATCATAAATGCAAAAAACTTGTTGAACACCTGCCAGCTTACCCCCTCCCTCCCTCCCCCCTCCCCCCGTGGCACCCTTTTCAACTTTGAACCAAAACTCACCTCCAGGCCTCACCCTCTGTGTTTTTCACTGGGAAACAGGAAAAAGGAGGAGTAAAGCTGGTGGAATATATTTAAGGGGAGATTTTGGTGAAGCGTTTCCCTGCAAGTGAAAAGCACTTTGAACTTGGAAGAGAAATTCTTCCTAAGTGAAGGTGTGTGTCATCTATTGTTCTGTGGTATGTTTGAGTCTGTTGAGATGGTTAATAAATCAAATTATTATTGTTACCACGTTAATGTGAACTCTACTGTGGTACCGGTGGAAACCAGTGAAATAGAGGTTAAGCCTCAATCAGCCAAATAACAGCGTCAAACCTCAGACGAGAGAACGTTCAGCATGTTGACTTTACCTTCTTTCATGTGTCTTTCCATGTTTGGTGGTCAGAGGTGTCTCGGTGCCGGCCCCCGTCACACTCATTAGACTCGATACAATCAGTCAGTGTGTGAAAACATCCCAATCTCGGTAGATCTCTGACCGGACTTTGGCTAAATGAGGTCAGTTTTTGTCTAAACTTGCAGGAATATTTCTTATAGGAACAGTGTAACAAACACGCTACTCATTAACTTACAAGTTAAAAAAAGTGGAGTAAGTTGATGATTGTGCTGAGATCATATCTGGATGAATCAAACTGCTGCCGAATGTGCTGGGTTCACATTGTTCTCCAGTGGATGGACTCCTGTCCTTCTTCCGTATGAAGAAGAACACGTTTTTAATTTGGTGAGTGAAACACCTGTTTTGGTCCAGGTGGACCCCTGGTCTGTGACACTCTGCCGTGGGAACGACCCCATCGTATGAACGGTGGAAACAGCCCTCTACTCCTGTTATCTTGCACTCTTCCTATTTGGGTAGCTGATTGTTTCATTTTTTCCCTCTCTCACTTTGATGAAAGGAGTCTATGGCCTGATTCGCTGATGGTGTGACATCAGCGAAGAAATCCAAGCTGACCAACTAGCTGTGCTGCTCGAGGCCCCTCGATAAACAGGCTGGTTATCACATCACTAACATTTATTTAACCCCTCAGCGGAAGGTGTGGCGTGGACTGTGTGTGCGTGTGTGTGTGTGTGCGTGTGTGTGTGTGGGGGGGGGGGGTTGATCCCAAACCATTTTGGCCGACCTGTTGCCACCCTTTGCCAATTTCTTAAACACTCCTAACTCTATTAGAGCTTTATTACTAAACAGTCTTTTCTTTTGTCCTTGCGCCATCAAATTAGGACAAAAGCTATTTTGTCTTTACCCCACCCCCACCCCCACCCTACTAGCCCACCCCTCTCTCTCTCTCTCCCACCTCATCCAGCACTCCCACGTTTTGGCAGGCTCTCAGGGACGGTGGGCCGGCAGCATGACTTCACCGGATAGAAAGCTTTTATGGTCAAAAAATGAAAGGATGAGAGAGTGAAGGGATGAGGGGAATTCTGCCCTGCACCAGCCACCATTTCTCCACGGTGTACAGTGAGACAGTTCTCTCTCTTTCTCTCTCTCTCTCCCACGCATCTTTGCAGGCTGTGTTTTCTCATTTCATTATTTGAAGGAGAGCAACGTGGCCATACCAAAATAAATATGGCTCCTTGGATTGGAAAGTCGCTCCATTTTGTTCCAAGGAAGCAACTGTTGTTTTAACTGGAGGAGGATGGAACTCGCTGGCTCTGCAGCGTGTCTGTCACTCTGCTCTCTGTCTCCGTCACGCCGGCGGTCTGCGCCTCTTATCGCTCGCAGTTTGGACATAAATACATTATTTTAAAGTAGCCAACGCTCAGCAGCGAAAGCAGATTCACTCTGAGGTTAATGAAACTGAGCCGATGGTTTAGACGCTGGTTTTCTCATGGCTCGGTCTGGCTCGGTGTAGGTTCCCTCCTGTCTCCTTGCCTGTCTGTCTGTCCTTCTGTCCATTTGGTTCCAGACTGAAATATTTGTGCTAAGAATGAAGTGCCTTGAAATTGCTCACATGGCTGTAGACACGGTACACATCAGGTATTCAAAGTACAAGATCACACACAATAGTTAAAGTGATTTAAAAGCATTTTAAAGGAACTACATGGGAAAATCGGTCATCATTCCTGGTTCTCCTTCGGCTCTGTTCCTTCGCTGTGACTGGCTGTCACATCTGGGAGTCAGAGGAGACGTCCTGTCAGAAACCGTCCGTCAGGGTCCACAGGCAGCGTGTCTTTATTGAAAGATGACCTGCTTGCTTTTGTTTACAAACTCCACATTTGGAGCAAAAACGTGGAACTTGGACCCATCAGCGCAACCGTGGAATCGTCTCAGTACACAGGTCAACGTGAGCGAAGGCTGACTTTTCTTCGTTAAACTGAAGATAACGCTGAAAAATCATTACTTTTTTCCTCGCATTGGATTTTTCCCCCCTTTGACTTTTGCAGTATCTGAGGCTTGTTAAACGGCTAATTGAACAGTCTGTCAAGCAGAACTTTCCTGTCACATAAATCTCTCTGTCCTTCTATATCTCTCTCTGTCTCTCACACACACATACTCCACACACACACACACACACACACACACACACACACACAAACAGGGCTGGTGCGATCGAGCAAAATCCTTTCCTAGAACATCAATAGTTCTTTTATAATTAGCTCTGGCACCTCTCAACTACTTGGAGAGAGTGACTGTTTTTGAGAAGGGCCTCTGGGGCCCTGTTGACTGATTGGCCTGTGATGGTTTGGGGAAATAAGGAGGAGGGGGGGGGTCTGCAGTTGCCGTAGAGGGTCTGTTGCTGGCCTGTAGTTGAAGGCTGCATTCCTCTCGAGCTGCTCTGAACCCTCATCTGACAACCGTCCGATAATACCCCGGTCAGACGGAGTCGCAGGGCCAGCGTGTCTGAGCTCTGTTCTAAATCACTCAATTAGTGCAGGAGGAGGAGGAGTAGGAGGAGGAAGAGGATCTCTGTTTCCCTGAGATCACGCTCACCACACACTGTTGCTCACAGTCTCAGTTAGGAGCGGTGGGTTGGCGTGGAGGAGAAGATGTACCTGTTGTTGTGGCCCTTCAGCTTCTCATTTTAAACCTTCCACAAGATGAGATTACTTAACCTCATTTAGAACACAAAACACAAAGCTACAGTACGTCAAAACATTTAGCATCACAAACCTAAGGCAGGTCAACCCCAGCTGTGTCCATCTTTTAGAAACGGAGGCTTACTTTTCTCCTGGTCTAAGATACTCCCGACTCTTTCAGTCCACCACAGCTCCTCACTTGTTTGTCTTCCCTTATGACTTGTGGAAACACAAAAAAAAAGCACTGAAAGGCAGAACCTTCTTTAAACATTGAATTCTTCTGTTTGCTTTGGAAAGGAAGAGAGCCCTACACCAGCTGCACTCCTGGTCAAACCTTTTGAACGCTGCACTAAAAACAAATCCTTCATGTAGGAACCGTCCGAGCTCGACGCCCTGACCCTGCTCCTGTCCGGTTGTCCGCAGGTGACATTTCACACCACAGGTAAACGTCCTCGCACTCGTGACTGGACTCGTAGAGACGCCGCAGTGTCACACCGGGGCCATTTCCATCTCAGACATGTTGCTAAATAACAGGTGCGGGAGCGAGAGCAGGGGGAAATGAGGCAATATTTGCTTTATTCATGCTTGTGTCCACAGTGTTCACTCCCATCGACTTCACTGGTGGACATTCCAAGTCCATCTCATAAATGAGACAGGCCAAACCGCTGCCCCCCGTTGGTATGGAGGGGTTACCCCAGCCCTAACCCTAACCCTAAGGACACGCAAGAAGACAATGCTCTTGACCGTGTTTTTGGAAACATGAATATTAACCGTTGGCAGCATGCGCATGCAAACAACATGCAAGTGAGCTTGCAGGTAGCAAAAGGCTAGAGACTGATGCAATCACCGCAGTTGAGTGAAATGTGAATTATGGCAGCAAAAACAAACATTATAGGTCACGTTTCTCTAAAGTATGACTCCAATTTATCATGTCTCTGGGTGTTCTCACCAGACAGACAGCTTCGCCGTATATCTACTGAGTAACTTTTTTTTTTTTCCTCTAAATGTCAGACAAATAAGTCTGAGAACATGTCCCGACATCGCCGCCTGTTTCTGAGCTGCGTTTTCCACACCCTTGATGAAATTATTGGCCATGTAGATTTGAAGACCTCAGCCGAGGGTGGGGGAACGGCGAGCGGTGAATTCGGCCAACCCGGCGTTCCTCTCTGCTTCCTCCCGCCTGCGCCTGACCCTTCACCCTGCGCTGACCCGTCGCCTTCAGACACCCTCTGCAGCACCTTTTGATGTGATGTTTGCTCGAATGTACAGTAGGGTTAATCACACACACCTTGAGAGAGCAGCGTGGAATTCCATACAATGGGCCTGCTGGCCTGTGTTGTCTGAGGACTCAGAGGAGATTAGAGATTAAAGGGGAGGCGGTGTGTCAGGTAAACAGCCAGAACAATATTTTACCTGCGCTGCGTTTAGTCAGCGGATGTTGATGTCAGTCCTCTTTCTCAAGTATAGGTTTGGCTAAATGACTGCTGGCAGCAAGACCGAGAGGAAACAGTTTCACAGTTATTCATTTATTTTCTTGATATTCCTTATTAGTCACACAGAGATGTGCTCATCACAAACTCGCGGGACAAACATATCCTATTTGCTCTGGGAAGGTTCTATACAGTCATTATGACAGAAAGTAACCTCCTGGTTAAAAACCTATTAGGTAATCTTATCTTTCTACATTTACTTCTTTTCATATATAACTTTAATCGGTTTTAAGGTGGTTTACCTAACAGAGTTTCCATTTTCAGCCCTTTTCCTCAGAATCATAACTCTGGTTATGATTATCTGGTAACATCTTTACCAGATTTGTCGATTCAGTGAACAATGTTTAAAAACGTAATCCTGCTGAAAGACTTGCTCCAAAGAACAGAAAACATACCCGCTCATGGATGGAACAGAGTGCTCTCTTCGGTGCTGTTAATTGTAACTAAACTCTCCCCCAAGAACGTGGTCATTTACATGGTAATTTGAAGTGAAGTGCGTGAGTTATGGCAGAAGTAGCTTCTCATAAAAAGCGTCATTAATTTTTATGACGGCAGAAAACAAAGCAGAACCAAACGGTGCTTTTGACAGCATCTCTCGGGAAGACATCTGTAACACACACTGACACTGAATGCAAAGCCCCAAAAGAGGCTGATTAAAGAAGATTAATAGCTTCATGATGAGGACCACCAACAGAAACGCAAAGACAAATATCAGTGCTTAAGGAATTCCACAGTTGCATAAAATCACCGATCCCCATTCTGAAAACATCCATAGATCATTTTAACATGCTTTACATTTAAGAAAAACTTCTATTCTTTTTGTTTGTTTGTTTTTGATTCTTTTTCTAAATATAGGTTTTCAACCCAGGAGGCACATGCCGTTCACTCACACGCTCACACCTTGAATTTAGCATTTCCAGCTTGTCAGCTTGTCAGCTTGTGCGAAATTTTGGGCCCCAGCGTTTGCACCGGAACCTTCCCTGATGAGACGTGCACCCTAAACGGTGCAAATCGTGCTGCCACGCGTTAAAAAAGGCCTTACTTTTAAATGTGCTTCAATGCTATCAAATAAAATCCTCATCAAATCCTAAAAACAGGCTTGTTTTCAGGCTGGGAGTCCCAGCAGTACACTCATGATGAAACTCTTCTCCACCATAGACTCAACACTGCCAGTGCACGGAAGAATCTCTGGGGTAAATCATGTTACCACAATATTGACTCTGGATCACAGCCTCTTCCATGTTGTTCAGTGTGAGCGGAAATTCAGAGAACGACAGCAGACTGTTGGAAGCAGCCTGGTCGTGGGGCACATGAGGCGTCACCTCGCTGAAGACTGAGCTTTCACGCATGTTATCACAGATTTATGGTGCAGACAGCAGGTTGAAACTCGCGTCTGAAAAATGACCAGTTGACCATCTGAAAAATGACCATTGTCTTCATTTACACACATACAAGAACCAGCAAAAAAAAAAAAAAAAAAGTATTAAGAGTTAACAAGGTAACAGGGAAGTCTTTTTTTAATACCCCCAGCCAATAAAAACAATATAGATTTGGACAATTAGTCAGAAATTACCAGAGGATGAAGAGCGTCCTCCATTTCTGGTTTGCTTGTTTTTATTTCTGATTATTTAAATGTCAGAAATGTTTTAATTTCCAGCTTGCTGACCTTCTATTTTATAACAATGTGAGTCACAAATGTCACACATGAGTGTGAGGAAACTAGAAATGTGTCACGGTGAAGCATAAATGACATCAAAATACTACCAAGAGCAGAAACAGTTGCACTTTGGGTGGAGCCACATGGTGCTGCCAAGTTGCCACCCAATCAATTTGCTCTGGACAAGGGGAGTGAGAGTGCCGAAAGAGGTGAGGAAAAAGAGTTTCTGCTGCCATTTCCTAGAAGAGGCTTCAGTAGGAGTCAGACGCTGCCTGTGAGGAGGCCTGGCTGCTTTTTGCACAACATCTCCATCCCTCCCTCTCAGAGGAATCTGATGACAAACTAGGTTTAACCTCCCAGCTATGAGTAGCTGGGTCCAGCTTCGTATTGCTGGGTGTGGAGGAGTCACTTGTCCAGTGAGAAATGAGTTCAAATGGATGGCTATGAATCAGCAGAGAAGGTACGGAGTCATGTTTCTCTCAGCGATTCGGGTCACAAATAGCTGGAGAAAAGATTTGTTCAGAATCACAAAAAAACAGCCACGACGGTTTGAGATCAAACAGATCGGTATCTCAGAATTATGTAATTCACACGCAGTAAGTGCGACCACATCCTGGTGTCACTTATAAGGGTTAGTTCCAGCAAACATGTTTCCACTGTGTCTTCACCAGTCTTTTGCTGGGTGAGTGGGGGAGGATTTGGGGTCCTCCTTTTTTCTCCATTAGTGATGAACCACACTTATATTTATTGTGTCATGTGATCAGCGAAGTGAACCCTGCGCCGGCTAGCGCACAGAGTTAGTGCTCAGGCACAACGCCGGAGGTTTTATTGACGTTTGTTTCACTTGTGACCTCAGGTCTTCAATTTGCATTCAATCAGTCCAAAGACATAAAAACGTCAACAGTTTCTACATCAAGACAGTGGTGAGCAGATGATTGGATGCAATCATCTTCACCTCCCTCCCCCTCAAAGCCTTATTGTTGAAGACTAGTAAAGTTTTTCTTTGGCTGCTTAAAGCAAAACAGGTGATACAACCACCCTTAATGACGTTTTCTGTGATGTAAAAAAACTTCCTTTTGCTGCATTTTTGTGGCCGTTTATGTCTGGTTACTTTTGTACACTGAAGAGTTTGGAACATTTGAAGTGACCCTTGATGTACTTTTGTCCAAATTTATGCTCCTACGTTACATTTCATCACCATATTCATTACAGAAATTATACTTGCGGAAACAATATAATTTAACACGTGTTTATTTTACTGGCAGGAACTACTGGCTGTGTGTTATATTTGGTAAATAAATTTAAAGCAATTTTATTTTTGATAGCCGAGGACGTTTACTGATGGAAATTACTTCATTATCAGCACTAGATAAATATTAGTTCTGATGTTAAGTGTGTGATTTGTGGTCGGCTGCAACGCGGCCTTTTAAGTGTGATGTGCGTGATTTGTGTTTACACTGATCTGGCCACTGGTTTGCTGGAAAGAGCTTTGTGACGCTGACCAGTACAGCCTGGTTTATATATATATAGTCCCAGAAGGAGATAAACTAGTGAAAGCCCCATTATCTGCACTTCAAAGCCACCATGTCGACAATCCTTTCCTGCACCATTTGAAGTTGTGCCAGTCTTTCATCTGGTCCTTTCGGGCTGGACCGGAAGTCATCGGTGCTGCTCGGCCAACAAGAGACGCGCGAGTCAAAGCCGCATCTATCGAGACGCGCGCTTCCGTCCTCGTCAAAGCGAAACCTTATTGGATTTCACTATGGTCACGTGGTTTGTGCAGCAGCGACGCTTTTACGTGACACGTCATTAATTTTCGGGGCTCGGTGCTTCCTCTGAAACCGTTTCACAGACAAAAGAATCCAAAAGTGCTGATGCAGCACGGAGGATTGTGTTTTCATAAGTAGCTCGGCGTCTCTGCCACACACCGCCGTCCATTATCTTTCCGTGGGACAGGGGAAGTTGTCTTGGGGACCCATTGTGTGCTTGCAGGAGTTTTGACTGTGTGTTTTTGGCACATCTACTGTGCATACAGGAGGTGTCGGGGGGAGACCGAGGATGGAGACCCAGGTCCCAAAGGAAAGCCTCGGCTCCGGGGGGGGGTGGTCTGTCTTCTCATAGAGGCCCTGCTGGGCCTGCTGGAAGGAGCCATGCATGCAGACAGTAGAACAGGGAGGTGGGGGCAGAGCAGAAGAGGTGCTAGGCCGGCTCTTGCCCCCTCGCTGACAGGATCTGGTCAATGTCCTGCTGCCAAGGGTCGCGGCCCAGCTTACGCACACAAACTTATCTCCAGTGAATCTGCTGGGCCGCCTGCGCAGTCAGGCTGTCTCCACTGCGGGCCGCGAGCACTTTCCTGCTGAGGGGGGGGAGGATGGTGGAAGGATAGAGGGAGGGAGGGAGAATGGCGGGGGAGACAAAGAGTGGAGAGGGAGAAAGAAAGAGAAAGAGAGAGAGAGAGAGAGAGAGAGAGAGGGGGGAGGTTGAGGCAGGGTGGGTCAGGAGGGGGCTCAATGTGAAACTGCCCCTGAGTCCTGCCAAGTCGCTGAGCTATATGGAAAACACGAGCTGCCTCCAGGGTAACAGGACCACTTCTGAATTTCTACAAACAAAAATAGCTCTGATGTCTGGCGACGACCTCGCTGTTCTCTGGCCCTCGTCGCTCTCGGCGCGTCTGTCACGTTCAAATTCCCACACCAGGACGCAGCTCATGTTCGGCAGAACCACTTTATTTGCAGAGGACTAGAAGAAACAACATAATGAAGAAATTTAATAATTGTGTGGAGAGGAGCGTATTTATCATTCCTCCTCCGGCACTGGATGGAGACGACCTCTCGGTGACCAACTGTGTGGACCGTAGTCGAGGTCCCTTTTGGTGAACCCATTTCATCATTTTAACAGCGCGCGTTCCAATTCTCATGACGTAATGCGTTGCAGGAGATGCCTGAAATCTGCCGCTTGTGTTTTCTCTTCTCTCCCCAACCCTTTTCTCATCACCAGCAGCTCTGGTCCATAACAGGAAGACGCGGTAGACGGAGCGGTCCGGAGCGGTCCGGAGCGGTCCGGAGCGGTCCGGAGCGGTCCGGAGCGGATCAGCTGATGAGTTTGCGCTTCTGACGTCGGAAACGCATGTAAAGAGTTTTCCTTCCGGATAAAAGTTCAAATGTAAAGTTTAATTTCAAATCTCAGAGCTCCGTTTGCCTGGGAAGTGCTTTGGACAGCAACGGTCCGCCGCTGGGCAGGAAAATCTGTGCAATGCGAAAGGTCAAAGGTCATCAAGGGCGCTGACATGCTGATATTTTGGGGCGGGGGGGGGGGGGGGGTGTTCATGTTGCGTCCACATTAAACCCCACTGTGATTGTTCAAATCAAAAACCACATCCAAGTGTTGTGTGGTTATGTTAAATAAATAAATTACGATCAAGGAGCTTAAACGCGTGATTGATGCACACGCGTCAACCTGAGCTGCTCCCGAACGAGCTGACGTGGGTTATGAGCTGCTGAAAGATCAAATCTGGACATATTTCACATGATGAAATGCTGCACGTGCTCTTCAGTCTTTCCTCCGTCGGTTGTCGTCTAACCGTGTTTAAACTGCCTCGTTTCCGATGCGTCACAGTGAAAAGTTGAAATTTTAGTCAAGAACAGATAACAACATGGAGAAGAGAAAAACAGAGCTTTGCAGAAACGTGTGCACGGTAACGGTGACATCACATGTACAGCTCGTGTAAGAACTGCTCGTTTGACTCCCCCCATCTGCAACTCATTGTGTGTGTTGCTGAAACGGGACATTTTAACGTGAAATGAAAGCCTGCGGTGGGTGCTCTCGGTTTACTGTCAGGCCATGTGACCTCCATCGGAGCCTGCCTGACAGTGACTGAGGGAGGTGGGAGGGAGCGGCGGGCTGATTACGGCACACTGCTCTTCAACCTTTAAACACCCTTAACGTGAGGAGCAAACAGGACCGTAAAACGACATCAGAGCCGCTGGAGCGGCGTCGCTGGAACCGAGTTAGAAGAAGCAGAACCTGGTGGACATTTCAGAGACAGTCAGAGCAGGAAAGGAGCGGGAGAAGAAACAAGCAGAAGGGAGAAGAAGAGACAGCCTCTTTAACGTACATTCTGTTCTGCTCGGTTGTTATTCCCAAGGCTGTCTATCTGGTCCGTGCGTGTGCGTGCGTGCGTGCGTGGCGGTGCCAGGCACAGCGTCTCCTCTGGCTCGCACAGTGTTGACCCTGCCCTGTACTCCCCTCCCACTATGGGCGAGGCTGCAGTTGCAGCACGTAGCAGCTCTGTGCTAACACTGATAGGTGTAATGCAGATAGGTCAACACACACACACACACACACACACACAGAATAAAAGTGGTAATATTTCCTCGCTGCATGTGTTCAAACATGTGGAATTCTGGTGTTTATCCCTCCAGAACTTCTGCAGTAACAAGCTCAGGTGAAGCCTTTCATCACACTTGTGTACAAGACAAAGGACAAACGGTCCAAACTCTGGGACGGTTTTTATGGGGACGTGTGTAAGACGGAGTTTCCATTTCTATTCAGCTTTATCATTATGGTGGGGTGGGTTCCTTCCACCCCAGATTGAGCAAGTGACACTTCACCTATTAAAAATGAATTGCACGGTATGTCAAGGTGCATTCCTGGGAATGTTTTTGTCCCAGTTTAACTCTTTCTTGCCCAAGCTCTCTTCGCTACCCCCCCCCACCCACCCCTCGTTGCACGTACCAGAGCCCCCATCGCAATTATGGCTCCCGATCATATCTCACCGCCCGTCTACTCCATGTCTCTCACCCACTCCATTTCAGCTGAATATAAATGAGTGTTTTTACGGCGAGACAGAAGGAAAACAGCAAAGTATGCTACCAAAAACAGTGACTAAGGCGTCTAAAAGGAGCAAACTTGTCCAAAAAAACAACAAAAGTAAGGAAACTTTTAGCCAAATTTGTTTTTCATGTCAGCGTCTGGCTCATGTGCACATGACAAAGGAACAAAGGAGAGAGGGAGAAAATGACATTTACAGTCGCAGGCCTGGTTAATGATTCATTTTCACATGAAATTCTACGATTATTTATGTTTGTTTTTGCATTTAGTTGGCCAATGATCTCAAATGTTTGACAATAAGTGCAGCAATGAACCAGGCTTGCATTCCGAGACCGAAAAGATTGCAAAGTGACTAACTGCACCGAGTGCAGAGGTCAAAGCAACAGGAACAAGTCACGGATTTGGCATCAATTCAGCCAAAAAGCAGTTCGGATATTCTTACTCACAACTAACCGCAGAAACATGCTATTTTAAAGGAAATGTGGACGAAAAAAAAACCAAAACAAAAAACAACAACAACAACAAAAAAGCAGCCCGACGTTGTCCACAAGTGGTTTCGTCACTGCTGTGGAATCCTGCAAGATGCCAGAAACATGACAGAAATATAAAGGAGGTTCTGATTAACTCGGCTCAGGTCCGACAGAAAGTATGCGCTAACGGGATTCAACTGTTAGATGATAGTTTACGGCTTTTTCTCTTTTCTGCCGGATATTTCCAGCACGTGCGTACCTGGGGGGACGTCACCTGGGGGGACGTCACCTGGGGGTTTACCTGGGGGTTTACTCGTATTAGTGGATGACTGATCCAATGGTGCCACGGCTGTGATGTGAGCATCAGCCAGCTAAATTTACAGGCTGGAAGACGTAACAGGGCCTGAACCGTCTTCTGCTGCCTGTTCGGGGCGTAAATCTCCCGGTTCAGGACCCGGGCTGACCCTCAGAGTTAGCCTTTGTGTGGCAGACGCCTTGGCCCCCTTTAATCTTGTGAAGAGATAAATCCTTTGATGGACCTGGCCTGACTCGGTTGAAAGTGTGGCCCAGCCATCTCCATAGATCAACATAATACGGCATGTTTGATGTTGGGGGGGTGGGGCTGTGACACACGGGTGGGCTCTCTCTCCCTCTCTCTCTCTCTCTCTCTCTCTCTCTCTCTCTCTCCCTCTCTCTCTCTTCCTCTCTCTCTCTCTCTCTCTCTCTCTCTCTCTCTCTCCTCGACCTGTAACAGAGTCATCAATCCTAGGCCGCGACCGCAGACCCCACCATGTCCCCGTGGCTGTAGAGCCCTCCTCTTCCTCCTCCTCCTCCTCCTCCTCCTCAGCCACAGTCATTCCTGCCCTCTTGACCACGGAGCATGCACGCTCCAGCAGCACGTCGATCTGCGTCAGCCAAACAGACGCAAGTCCTTCCCTTCACTAAATATCCAGCATTTTTTTTTTTTTACTTGCTGATGTCATAACATCTTCCCACGTGTCACTCCCTCTGCCGAGTGTTTTTACACCTTGTTTTTTTAAGCATGAAAAAATAAAGGTGAATAAAACATGCAAAAAACAAAAATGTGCAGCTGTTAAGTTTGTTTGGTAATTTTTTTTTCTGTTCCCACCTACAAAGCTAAAAGAGTTGAAAATGCTCAAATTTACATTTGAGGAAACAAAGTTAGAGTTAAAAAAAATGTAAAAGTGAGTCTGTGATTTGAACGGCCTGTGTTTCGAGCTCTGCCCGTGTGGCCCGTGTGCAGCAAGCGTCACCCATGCGCCAGTTTAAACTGATCTGAACTTCGGTGAGTTCTGATGATTTCTCTGATAAGGCCGCGATTCCATTAGGATGATCCAGCGCTCCGTGCTGGCCTCACACACTTGCCCTTATCTAAATCCTTCATCAACACACACCTAATCTGACCCCGGGTGCTAATGTTGATTTATTTGATTCTCCACTGGGAACACGGGAGACTTCTGTGTTGACTGGAACGGCAGCGATCCACCTTACGATCCAAATGTAAAGAGGATTAAGGATTTTATACAAGCGCGCTCCACGCTCCGTAACTAAGTGTGTGTGTGACGTGCACGTAAAGAGCGCATTGTAGCAAGCCCAACTAAGGCAAGGAGTGACATTAGCACCCCTAAAATAGCTTGGCAGGTATTTTAATTGCCCTTCCCTGTCATGGCTCAACATCCCATCGGCACAAAAAACAAAGAGGTGAAAGCGTTTCCAGGCAAGAGATTGACCCAAACAATAATAATACGAGGGCGACGGGGGTTGCGTAAAATAAAAATTTACTTGGATGGCAAAAACTAGATTTGACCTTTGACCCCTTCCTTCTTCCACACCGCATCCCCTCATCTTCCCTTTCAGATTTCTGCTCTCGTAAATACTGCACAACTACCCAGTGCTCCATGCGTTGAGAGGTTATTACTGCTGTGAAGCTTTACGGGGCACGCAGGCATGCGTGACTCTAATCACTGTGAGGTAACGGCGAGTCCTCTGCATGCTGCCCGACAATGAGCTGCTAAAGAGCTTCGTGGGTAGGAAACTTGACACAAACACAGGAAGCTCAGCGTTTCTGGCCGAGAGCAGGATCTGCGAGGGCCCCACAGATGAACAGAGACCAGGGAAACCCTGCAGCTCTTACACTTAACCGTTGCACTGGTTTTTCTACATAAAATGCACCAGAGCATGAATTTGTGTATGGTGCTTCTATTCAAGCTTATTCTGGTTTTAAATGTTGCTGAAAATGAATGAAATAAATCTAAACTTCCACTAGCACGAGCCCCACAAATGAAATTTAGGACTCAAACTGCTTCAGATTTGCAATGATTTAAGATGCATCTTCTTTGTAGACATCGCTCGGGCGCTATTTTCTGCACAGTTGATGAGGAATGTGGCGCTCATGTGAGGCCCAACGGCGCCCTCTAGTGGTAAAAGAATATAACTGCGTTAAAATATATAAACAAGGACCTGGGAATGCACATTTTGTGGCGCACTACATCAGATTACCATGGCAACGCAACAGAAATGCTTGTTTTTTTTTCTATTTTTAGTGTAGCTGTCAGTGATATATAAATATATATATGTAGCTGATATATATATGCGTAAAGTACAGGGTTTTTTTAACACAACACGCCTTTAATCTAAAATAAATCTTTTATGTGTTGATTAAATGGGAGAACCAACACATTTACTCCACCCACTGTAGACGTCTTGTTTTATGGGATGTTTTTGGGATTGTTTATTAGGATTTCAGAGGTCTTAAAACCCACAACTGCGGTCATCAGAGCCACCGGTAGGTGGCGCCTTTGGCGACGCTACTGGCTGCAGTTCACCACAGCGCCGCTAGATGTCCCCATTGCTGCAAAGATGGCTGGTGCAAAGAAACGTGATATTTGATTAAATGATTAAACAAAAGACCCTCTGCCGCTGACTGCGTGTACGTATGGCATCAACTAAAGTAAACACACTTTCTATAACTCGGGTTTGTTTCTAAAAGACGTGTGTGTGTGTGTGTGTGTGTGTGTGTGTGTGTGTGTGTGTGTGTGTGTGTGTGTGTGTGTGTGTGTGCGCGCGCGCTTGTGGAATGTAGGCACATTCTTTACAGGGAGCAGCAGCAGGAAAACGTAGAGGAAAACACACACACGCACAGACACGCACGCACACACACAGCACGCACACACACATTCCCGACAGCCGATTGGTCCAATTTTTCCCTGTGCTGCCACAATACTGAACACACGTGACCTCCCTGTTTTCACCCAGATAAACGCATGTCGTTAAAAGGGAGACGGTGCCATTCACCAAACACAGACACGCGTGAGTGTGCATTCATGATAACCAGGTGAGATCGCCGGTGCGGGGACTCGGATCGCGGGGCCATGGCGGCTGCCACCAGCAGCAGCAGCTCCACGGCCACGCTGCAGATCAAGCACTCCAGCATCGAGCAGACGCGGAAACGCATCGACCCGAGGAGGAGGCAAGCGGCGCTGTCTTTTCTGAGCAACATTTCCCTCGACGGGCGACCCGTCCAATACGATGCAGACCATCAGAACCAGGAGGAGACCTCGCTGGAGACCAGGACTAGCAACAGCCTGGTGGCGCCGGAGCGCTCGGCGCACGGCGCCGCCGCCGACTCCGGCGCCTCGGCCGCCACCGAGGCGCTCGCCCTGGGGAACCAGAACCTCCTGGCCGGCGGCCGGACCAGTGTTGTGGCGGCTCCCGCAGCCGCCCCGACGAGCGCGGACGCGGAGGGCGACGCGTCGGCGACCTCGGCGCTGAGCTCGCCTTTCTCCGCGGTGCCACCCTCGACCAGAGGGAGGCTGCAGACGTACACTCAGGGAATCCTGCCTTCCCCCTACTCCAGGCAAACCTCCCAGAACTTCAGCCTGGAGGGCGGACACATAGCCAACTCCGCGATAGAGCTGCAGAGATCGAGGTAACCGGACGGCTGTCGGCGCTCCAGGGTCTCCCCTGTGCCCCGCTGTGGCTTGAACAACAAGCTCCAAAAGTCGAGCCAGGAGCTCGGCCCGTCCTGCAGCCAGCTCCAGCTGCAGGATGGACCCTCAGCAGCAGTCAGCTGTTTAGTCTGGAGCGGACAGGAAACAGCAGGAGGATGAAGTCCGCCTGTCTGTGTGTGTGTGTAGCCCACACAGGTGACCGGCTGGCCTGCATGCAGCAGACATCAGCCTGCTTGTGGAGCTCTAACCTAAATTCCAGCCGAGGAAACCCAGCTGCACACACACACACACACACACACACACACACACACACACACACACAGACACACACACACACACACACACACCTCGCTCACATGCACTTTGTCAATTGTACTCTAATTATTTTTAGTGGATGTGGTCTCAGAGCCTGGCACACACCTGCTGCCCCTCTTACGCTCTGTAAACATCCTGTAACTTGACACTCCGGCTCACACAAAACAGAGGAATGCTGCTCCGCGCGGATGTGTTGTGGGGTTGGTCTCAGCATTCGGCCCATGGAGGAGCCAGGGGAGGCTGGAGGAGGGTGGTGGAGGCCGGAGGAGGCCGGAGGAGGCTGGATGAGGCCGGAGGAGGCTGGAGGAGGCTGGAGGAGGCCGGTGGAGGCCGGAGGAGGCCGGTGGAGGCTGGAGGAGAGCTTCTCCTGTCAGCAACAGTCGCCTCCTTGTCCTCTCGCTGTCACAACCTGCTGTCAGCTCCTCTCTGCTCTGCTTTTTACCTGAGTCTGGATCCTCTGTCAGAAATCCCGTTTAGTTCCCCTTCCCACTGAAATCTATCTTTGCACTTGTAAACTGAATTTGGGGCGTCGGACCCAGTGAGAAGGGTTGAGCTTGCTGTCGTCCCACAGAGCAGGATGAGCTGTGGGAATAACACCCACACAGGCTTCAGTCCTCTGGTGTCCACCTTTCATGGACACTAATGGTGTCGATATTTTCCCATATTCTATGTTTTCCTGCTGCAAACACGCTGGTCTGCTTGCATCAGTTGGTCTCGGGTGCACAAACGCATGTGTTAATTGCACCATCCTGACTGCAATGCAGCAACAACAGCGCAACAGTGCTGCCTCGTGTGGCTCCTTGCTGATCTCTACCGGGCTGTTGTTGGCGCTTGGGTTTGTTCGTGCTGGCCCAGCGGCCCCCTGCTTCAGCACCTGTGTTCAACTGTGTATCTTAGATGCTTAGGGGACATCCTGTGGCTCCAGGTGTTGCCACGGCGATCAGATCTACAGTTCTTTGAGGTTTGCTGTGCAGTCTGAGCAGTCCCAGTTTGAGCGGACTCCCCGCTACTCTGCGTCAGGAAGTCGCTCTGAGGACGTCCGCCCAGAAGTGAGAAACCTGTTGATGGGGGCCGAGCCGGGTCCCAGCAGCCTGCAGACAGGCAGACGCGCTCTCAGCACACTGCCTGGCTTGTGTTCCGATGGCAGCTGCTGGAAACGTGGCCAGGAGTCGCTGGCTGGGAGAGGCAGGATGCCCGGCTTTGGGGAGAAGCAGCCTGGCTCTGGACTCTGTTGTTCCTGTCCTCCGCTTCCTCAGATACCCCCCCCCGACCCCCCAAACTTCTTGGCCTTCTACACTCCACTCACTCAGGAAGTTGCAGAGATTCTGATGTGCTGCCAAAATAGACATTCTGAGGCGGCTCCAGACCGTGTCCTCATATGATAGTAATGCCCGATAGTGATGGATGACTTCACTCCGCTCTGCAGAAGGCAGCCATCGTGATTCAGCACGCTAAGCACTGCAGGGCGTACGCTATGGAGGGAATACAGATTAGCATGAAGGCTACTGCACAGAGGAGCGCACAGATGAGCACAGTGTGTGTACGTATTTTACTCAGTTTCAACAAAGCCAGGCTATTGTTCCCGCCCCCACAGTGCAGAGTCACACACACTTAACGGCGCTTTAATGAGGGTTTTAAGAATGACGAAGCGGAGGTTGCGGATGGAAAACGAGCGGCTCAGACCATTGTAATGGCCCCCGTGGAGTTTTTCCTGCTAAGGGTCACATACTTCTGGTTATGAGGTTGATTCTTGTTTTCTGAGGTCACGGTTGGCATAGTTGCAGGATTATGTAAGACCTTTGTTTTCATCGTGTTTTTAGTAAACACGATGTAAAACGATGTCATTTTTAAAAAATTGGCCCCAATGTTAGCGTGTGTTCCTAAGGTTTCCAGCTGGACGTCGGGGTTGAGTTTCCACAGTCTTGTTCGGTTTCTGACCCAGGATAGCTAATAGTGTTATTTATGTTGTTTCCACACACACACACAAGCTTGTGTATTGTTTCTTCAACATCCATCTTCATCGTTTATTTTCCTGCTCTCATTTGTACTCCAGGGAGTGTCTGAGGACCAGAGCAGCTTATTATGCTTCCCTTAGGGTTCTTCTGCGAAGAGCACTGAAACCTCACAATCTTCACTCCTAAATGGTCCACTTGAGATCTTCTACAGAAAAAAACGGATGGATTCGTTTTTTCGGCCACAAGCGTTTCTGCAGGAGGAGTTTTCCTCGGAGGCTCGTCAGCGTGGGACAGGGAAGAAAGCGACTGGTTTAGCTCTGCTTGCTGGGACCGTGTCTGGGGTGAATGAGTGGCCCGGCTGGTGTTGTTGTTTCCAGCATCCGCAGCAGCCTGGAAAACATCTTCTGTCTTGGAGACACGTCCGGCCCAGCTCGGATCAAAGTCCTCGCGGTGCATCTGCGAACTGCAAACATGACCTCTGGAAAAACTGGTGGATGATTCCTAAAGAACAGTCACCATTTAAGATTGTTATATCGGGCTGGGACGGAGACGTTGGCTCAGCGTAGAAGCGGACGTGCGGATGGGATGCCTGTTCATCCGTTGTGTTGCTACAGGTTGAATGACCCAGAGTAGCCAGGAGCTCCTGAACCATCAGCAATCTCTGCTCACGTCCAGTCAGTGCACAGCTGGTGCGGGTTGATAATGGGAGGAGATGTCAGATAATCACTCACAGGTCTGACCTTTAGAAGGGGGTCGCGGCCCTTCGTGGTGACCCTTTCAGCTCAGCGGTCCAGATGACCGGCAGCTGCTCGGTGCGTTTAGTGTTGGAGCTGCCGTGGTCGGCGGCTCACGGTCCTTTGGGTTCTGGTTCGCTTCATCTCCTCGAGTAAACACTCACCTCGCCTCCCGCAGTGTTGATTCAGGTCCTCAAACGCCGTCCTCTTTTGTTAATCTGTCCTCACGCTCTGCTGCTCATTAACCAGCGGCTCCACGCAGGCCTGTCTCCTTTCTCTCTCTCCCCGGTGGGGGGGGGGAGGGTCGGGATATGACCATACGGCTGTTTGTTGAATTTTCAAGATGCTAAGATGTTTCAGAATTAAGATGCTTTAAGCAAAGAATTAGAACCCAGGAGAAATTTTGTAGAAAAAAAAAAGCTGGAAATGATAATTAGGGAGGAGCCTCAGAGCAGTTTTGGGACCTACCAGCAGCGGGCGCTCAAGAGGCTTTGGTGTATGTGCGAGGAGCTTCTCTGTCCTGTGTTTGTTTCTTTTGAGCCTACGAAAGTGTAGAAACCTCAATTTCATCCCTCAAAGTGAGGCTCTGAATGAATAATGGAGAAGGCGGCGAGCGGCCGGCCGAGGTGGACGCGCCGCTCTGAAACGGAAAAGTGCTGCTCTGGATGTGCTTCCGCCCTGAAAGGCTGCTCTGTTGCTCAGGAAAATTGATGGACTTTGGCTCTTATGGTCATGGCTCTTAAGGTATTGTGGTGGAACGACTGAGATTTTGACCTGCACCATCTAACCAATCCATCAACACACGTGTTTGTGTGTGTGTGTGTGGCTGCATGTTTAGGCTGAAAAACCTCAGGTTACACTCACACACAGCTGCTTTCATCTCCTCTCCTCTTTTGTAACCCGTCTCTTGTCCAGACGAAGGCTCATCTCCCAGCGCTCCTCCCTTGAAACCCTGGAGGACATCGAGGAGAACGCTCCCCTCCGCAGGTAGGTCGCCGCCCGTTTGACCTCTGACCCTGGGGGGGGCGTCCCACTGACATGGCGGCTGCCTTTGCTCCACCTTCAGGTGCCGAACGCTCTCAGGTTCTCCCCGGCCAAAGAGCTTCAAAAAGGTCCACTTCATAAAGAACATGAGGCAACATGATATACGCAACGGAAGGTACGAAGCCCAGCGACGCAGCCAGTAGGAGCCGCTGGCCCAGGCTCACACACACACACACACACACACACACACACACACACACACACACCAGTCTGGAGGTTTCGGCTCACGCTCTCAGTCCCGAGTCTCATCCCGTTGATTCGGACACCTGATCACCAAAGTGATCGCTCTCCTTCAGCAGAGTTGACACCAGCGTGTACGCGCGCCGACACGTCCTCCGTGTGTGAGGACGGGTTCATTCAGGCCGAAGCACATCAGCAAAGGAGAGGCGACTCTTTATTCTCCACCCGAACACGTTTGGCCTTTTTTAAAACAAATCTACAGAATCGGTTCTGTTTTTCTGTATCGGAAGACAAAGATGCTGACGCTCGTTTATGTCCCGGTGCCGACCCCTGGCAGAGCGGAACGATGCACGTGCACGTGCACGTGGCTCTTCTGCACCAACAGCTCAGGGATTGTTGCTGGCTGGCTTCGCCGCTGGCCTCTGCTAGTTCCCACTAGCGTGACGCACAAACCCGGAGCTGTGGACAGCAGAGGGGGACAGAAGGTCCCCGCACAGTTCACCTAACAAACACCACCAAGTGTTTCCTCTTCATCCTTTTTTTAAAAATCATTATTATTATTTTAACTGTTCCAACATCAGATCTGTGGGACCTGCCGGACGGACATTGATTAGCTTGTCTGCCATTTTTTTGTGTTTGTAGGATAGTCCTTATCAGTGGCAGAAGATCCTTCTATAGTGTATTTTCTGTCCTGCCCTATCGAGATTGTAGCCAAGCGGGGTATGTATCCTCCAGCATGCCGTAGCTCGTAACCTCCTCCAGCCTGTGCTCCCTCCTTTCTCCTCCCTGTTTCCTCCTTCCTCTTATTTCTGTGGATGTGCTCTCCTCTGACTGGTGCCTGCATCGCTATGGGCTGTTTCTGGCGGATGCATTTTCCCCATAAAGTTTTAGGTTAGCAAACAGCAGCGGGTTCCACTGCGCTGCGGACTCGTGCTTGGCGCTCATGTTGTGTTTTTCCACAGTGGCTTCGGTGGCTTTGGCTCCTCTTGTTTGAAGTCAACCCTTTTTTTTTTTTTTTTATGACTTGCAACCACCATTTGCTTGGCTGTTTAGCATTAGTCCTAGCTTCTTAGAAACATTAGAATGTGTTTTTTTTGTTGCTGCGTTATAAAAACTGCATTTTTTTTGTAGCTACTCATTTGATATTTGAGTTTAGTTTAATTCGCATCGAGGTCGAGCGTTTTGAGCACTTTGCAGAAATGAAAACGCCTTTCCAGGACATCGCAGGTTTTGCATGTTGAACTCTGTCTCAGCTCCTCTTATGATTTCCATTCATGCTTTCTTGTTTCCAGCAGACTAAACTTCACACAGAAAGGCTGTTGAGTTTTCATTTTCCTTCCCGGTTCCCTAGAAAGCTCCCCGTGTCTCTTTTCTTCCCCTTTCATTCCGGCCTTCTGCTGTTCTGTGAGACGTCTGCTGTCTGGGGATGTTCATGTCTCTGATGCGTCTGTCAGCAGTGTGTCCCGACGTGACTGTTTGCCAGATAACACTGTTTTCATCATAACAGATCGGCTTTCCACACCATCGGGAAGCTGGCAGGGTCATGTGCAGTTCCTACTGTTTATCTGCGCGCAGACAGAAAGACGGGCGAGACCGGGAAGAGATAAAGACCGTGTTATGATTCAGCCACACTGCATATTTAACAGCTTGCAGATTAAACTGCATCAAACGTGTCCGTTTCCGTGCGAGCGCATTTAATTCGGAAAAGGACGCCAGCTTTTTACCCTCTGCTTTTAATCACGAGAATGATTTCCATTTCTTTCAGCTGTAAATGTGAAAAACAAAAAAACAAACAAGCCCTGCTGTTGCCAGTAAATTCAACTAAAAAAGATCTGGATTTCTGGGAAGAACTACCAATTATTGGGAATGGCAGAGTGCGAGCGAAGCGCACCGCAGACGTGTAATCTGCCTCACGGTCACACACTCATTAGCTTCTACTGACCTGAAATCATCGCGTGAAATGAAGTCGAAAAGCATATCTTTTCATCTAATTAGCAGCGTCCTACTTTACTCAAATAGCTGTGTTTAAGGGGTTCGTTTGCTGTTGTGGTTTAAGTGTTTAAAAAGCCGGTTCGATCCCGTGGCTCCGCGGGAATCATCTTTGGTTTTGGGCACTAGTCACCCTCCAGACGTCAGGTTGTTGTTGTTGGCGTGAAAGTGTGTGGCCACTGGTGGGAAAACCTCTGAAGTCGTCGTGCTTGTCAGGGATGTCAAGCTGGAAGGACCGCGCCAGAGGCATCCGTCCGGAGGGGTCAGCGCCAAGGAGATGGTGATCGGGCTGGAGGGAGTGGAGCTGGGCGCCGACGGGAAGGTGAGGAAGCGTCCGCCGGCCGGGCGGGGAAACGGCGCAAACCTGCACGCGTGTTTACCGTTAAAGGTCCTGGAATGCGACTGTCCTCTGACTGTCTGCAGACCGTCTCCTACACCCAGTTCCTGTATCCCACCAACGTGCTGGGGGGCAGGAGGAACACCATCGACTCCACCTCGTCCTTCGCCCAGTCTCGTAACGCCAGCCACCGGAGCCTCAGTTTGGGCCGCGCCAACAGCAACCAGAGCAGCCTGGACACAGGTGGGTCACGGGGCCCGGGGCCGGGGCCCGGGGCCCACACACCTGTCCTCCTCACCCTCTGCTCTCTCCGCTCCGCTCTGCAGGCAACGAGCTGGGGGACTTTCGCGAGTACGACCCCAACCTGCTGGACGACCCGCAGTGGCCTTGCGGCAAACACAAGCGGGTCCTCATCTTCCCCTCCTACATGGTGAGAAAAGACACCAGCTGCATTTTGTCCTCTGCTGTTATGTCTTTTCCCAAGATGTTCCTCATTATCTCACTGTTGACGCTCCTGGTCGGAGGTGTTTTTGTCGTCCTTGACCGTCTTTGTAGCCACTTTTTCCACCGCTGCCAGTAACAGTACCAACGCGCTGGAAGTGTTTGTCTGCTCCGTTGGTTTGCTTTTCAAAGGGGAAAAAAAACATGTCCTCTGGAATTTGGTCAGCTTTTTTTTTTTTTTTTCTGTCCCGGAGGAGGCGGATGGATGTCCGATCGCTTTTGCCTTTCTGGGAAAAAGGTGGATGTTTTTTATCACCGCCAAAACAGAAATGCAAACAACGGCCCCTGGAGTTCCCTCTGCATTCCCTGCTCATTCGTTCACCGGTTGTGTTTTTGCTTCGGAGGCTGGAAGAACACAGGAGGACCGAGGCAGCTGAAACCTTCAGTCGAGGCCGGACTCTGTCTCTTCGACAACAGTGGCCATTGTGTGTCTGAAAGCAACAAAGTCTGAGCTGGATCTTGACGAGGAGGGTTCTGGGAAGGTTTCTTAGAACCGATCCTCAGAATACAGAGACACAGCGAAGTCCTGCATTTTTTAATTGAAAATACGACTTGTTTTCTTGAAAACCTCATGACAGCGCTGGAGGAGAGAAATCCTCTTTATTCCTCAGGGATCTGCTGCTTCTCGAGCTGCCAGTAGCAGCAGGCTGATCATTTTGATCTGGCTGCCAGCCCTGATGTTGAAGCAGGTTTGCACATTCAGGTCCGACGAAGCAGCGCTAACATTAGGGTTCAGCGCACAAATGCTCTCGAATTCCAGTAGAATGATTCAGTCTGAGTCCACCTGAGAGGTGACCCCTAAACACGTTGGAGCAATATTGAAGCAACAAATCACTCGATTTGACATCTTTCTTTTTTTTCAGACGACGGTCATCGAATACGTCAAACCCTCCGACCTGAAGAAGGACATGAACGAAACCTTCAAGGAGAAGTTTCCCCACATACGGCTAACCCTCAGCAAGATCCGGAGGTAAGCCCACACCACCACATTCTGTGGTTAGGTTTTTTTTTCTTATCATCCTTCTGCTCTTTCACCACCACGCAGTTTAAAAAGAGAGATAAAAAAGTTGGCCCAGGACGAGTGCGGCTACGAGGAGCCGACTGTCGCCATGGCGTTTGTCTACTTTGAAAAACTCGTTCTTCAGGGCAAACTCAACAAGCAGAACCGTAAACTGTGCGCCGGCGCGTGCGTCCTGCTGGCCGCCAAGATCGGCGGCGACCTGAAGAAGCACGAAGTCAAGCTTCTGATCGACGTGAGTCCCCCCCACAGAGCCCAGAGCGCACCATCAACACACACTTTCTGGTCGTATCAGAGGTGTAAAATAAGAGTGCAGTAGAGGCCTTCACTTAAATGTGTGTGTGTGTGTGTGTGTGTGTGTGTGTGTGTGTGTGTGTGTGTGTGTGCGCGCACACTGTAAAAAGTATCTAAAATAGCTCATCATTTTGGAGCCCTTGTGTGTTTTTTTTAATGAAATATCTATTTAGTAAAAAGAAAGGGGGAACCAATCTGCAGCAGTATCAGTGCTCCATCCAGACGGTTTGTGCCGTCGCACACCCTACCGTTGTTGATTGTGAGTGAATTATTAACTTGGGTGACTTATTTTTTAGTTCAGAAGAAATTTTCAGCTACAGCAACTTTCAACTTAGCAAACATGTTGGACGGAGAAGTGAGGCGAATCAGGCCTAATTTCCAAGAGGGAGGTTTAAATTGTCCTAAAGATGAAGAGCGATAAAGGTAGAGGAGTTAAATAACCCCCAAAAGAGAAAGCATATCTGTCGTTTCAGCAGATCTTTATGCTAACACGCAGAAGGCTTTTATTGGTTTCTGGAGACCTGAAAGAATACTTGTGTGGAGGCAGCTTTCAGCGAGCAAATATCTCGCTTCTGCTTCTTTACCGGATAAGTGAAAAACCTTTTGTATTTTGTTGCAACCTCAAGCCAGCGACTTTCATATTTCCTCTGCGACTCCTTTGTTCGAAAGAGAAATGAGTCAACTGAGACAGCTCACGTCCACAGCGGTGCAGCCAAATTGGGCAAACAGGAATTTCCTCTTGCACAAATGCCCCGAGGCATTTGTGCAAGAGAAGAGCCCTGCTCCTGACACTCCTCCATCCTTCTCCTCCCACAGAAGCTGGAGGAGCGCTTCAGGGTGAACCGCCGCGAGCTGATCGCCTTCGAGTTCCCCGTCCTGGTGGCGCTGGAGTTCAACCTGCACCTGCCGGAGCACGAGATCATGCCCCACTACAGACGCCTGCTGCAGACCTCCTAGCGTTGGCGCTCCGGCAGGAGGACGGCCGCCCGCTTCTCCTTCTGACCGGCCCCTGGAAAACAGCAGCCACCCTCCCGGCTGGCTCCTCGCGCTCGCTGGTGGCGCCGCCGCCGCTTGTTGCTCGTCTCCTTAGGCTCCTTCCTGACACCAGCCAGAGGGGGGCGCACTTTGCCAGCCTTCCCTTCCTCTTCCTCCTCCTCACCACATAAAAAGGGTTCAGCAACTGCACAAAGGTTCTTTTTCTGCCTAGTCCTGTTGTGTTTTTTAAACCCTCTCTTGTTGATTAAGAGAGCTTTGAATGATGCCGATTGTAACCTTTTTATCAGCTTTTCATGAATCTCCCCGAACTTTGCTTCGATCAGTCGCCACCAGACCTGCAGCAAAACCATCTTAGCAGCAGTCGTTGTTATAAAAGTGCACTTGTTGTGATAAAAAGCCGGACTGTTTTTCATTTTTCTAGAAATGAGGCTGCATCTGAAGCACCACTGGGGTTATTTGAATGGATTTTTTTGGACTTTTTCTGTCTCTTTGGGGTTCTCCGATGGCCTCAGCCGCCTGGATAAATAATAGTAACCATTTATACACAGACGAAACTCCATATTTTGAAAAAAGGGTTCCGTTTTCCTTTTTTACGGACTCAAGGAGACCAGAACCACTTTTATCAGTCACATTTCCTCTGCTCTATGTTAGAGTTTATCGCTAGCACATTTACGGTGCTGTCAACGGTTCAGAAATGGAGTTTGGAAGGAAACGAGAGGACCAACACCCTTCGGCAGTGTTGAGCAGCGGAGTTGAAGCTCCGGCCACCAGAGAAACGTGGATGTTGCGGATGAAGACCCTCAGCTTTTTAGATTACGGCAACTCGAATGAACAACAGAGACATTTCTACGATCGACTGAGTGTTACTTCATTTTCTTTAGGCATTCGTCCCAACTGTATTCTCTTCTCTTTTAAATCGTCTTAAGCAGTATCAAAGCGTTACCAGGCTTCCGGATCAAATCAGACAGTGTTGTTTTGATTATGTTTGAGGTCACCACATCAAAACCTCAAACCAAAATTTGAAGAAAAGCTTGGCTTGTGCCGATGGAAGGTGTTCTTTTTTAAAATTACCGCCAATTACTCAACCCAAAGACTTTGCAATAAAATGCACAATGAGGAAATCTGCGAGGAAACGTTAGCGTCTGTGTATGTTTTGTAAATAAAATCCTGAGCTTGTTCAATCGAAACAAGGCTGCGTGTTTCTTGGCGTCCTCTGCCGCAGCAACGTAAAGGGCCAACACGGCCTGCGTCTGTTCTTAAGACAGCGAAACGCTCAAGGTGTGTTCACACACAGCAAATGTTTGACTTGCTCTTAAGGCATCAGTGTGTATACACACACACTCACACACACAGACCGACACTCATTCCTCTGACAAGGAAAGATTTAGAATTTCCCAAGTTTTACTCTGCTTTTGTGGGAATTTCAAAGCAGGAAAACTAGAGAAAAGCAAAACTTGCTGGATTTTTTGATCCTCTTATATGCATGAATTTTGTAATGCACATGAATCAACAACCGGCCAAAGTGTAACAGATGATGCAACGAACGTTCAACACGTTTGTTTATGTGCAGCCATGGCAACAGAACCCTGCATCATAAAGAAAAAGAGTTGGCCAAAGCCACTCTCCGTGAAAGGGTCGAGGCGTAAAAACAGTCCAGTCAATTCAAAGTCATCAAGAGTTGGAGACAGTTAAAGGCAACTCTCAGGGAATCTGAGAGGAAGAATAAAAAGACCAGCACGATCACGGGCGGAGCGTCACATCAGGTAGGTCAGGTTTTCACCTCACTTATCACACACTTCACAAATGAGATCATGGTTCATATCATTTGTTGGTTTCAATAACAGGTGTTTGCAGAGAGAAAACACGAAGCATTCACAGTGAATTCTAACATTTCTCTCAGAAAATGAAGACAAACGACCTCTTTCTAGGCAACATGACGCACGCAGCTCTCCGGGCCCAAACATCATTCAGCAGCCAGCAGCTCCAGGTGATCCCTGCACACCTGTGCTTCTGATGCAAGCCCAGAGGTGGGTTCCGGGTGGGGAGCGGGCTCTCCTGCTTGACATACATCCAGTGTAAACAAGGCGGGCAGTCACGCCAGCCTCCTGCTGCCATCAAAACAAACAAGCCAGGGCCCAGCGTGGCCGCATGGCGTATGCGGCTTAGTCCCCTCCATTGACAGCCTAATTCCCCCCTCGCCGCTTCATAAAGGGCTCTATTGACAGCCCTTCCTGAGCCCCGCTCACACATAAGTGACCCTCATTGTGAAAATATGTGTACCATCGTCAGGGCCAGCAGAGGTCTGTCGCCCTTCCCTTTAAAACAACAATTGGCTGAAGCTGCATTTTGCCCCTTTCCTGTGATGATAGTGTGACTCAGGGCTTTTACCGGCCGGAGGGGGTAAACACCGAGCCCCCGAGCAGCGCAAACTCTCACACCATCCCGGCCAGGCCGCCAACAGCACAAAAAGGGGCGTTGGGAGGGGGGAAAGGCGCTGCAGGAGGGGCTGGAAACCTAAGGCCCTCCTCAGGTCTGACCCGGCCACCTAATCCCTTTTGTTCCGGGGGGGGGAGAGCCGAGCGCAGAGACAGACGAACCCGGAGAAAGAGAAACCCGGCCCAGCAGAGCCGCACATTAAACACTTCTCACACTTATTTATTGATGGATTTTTGAGAGGGAAACAGCCTCAGAGGCAGAGGCCCCCCTTGAGTTCAAGGACAAGTGTGTGGGAGGAAGGACGAGGGAGGAAAACACACGTGGGAAAGGCTGTTGGAAATGTTGGGAGGTATATCTGCTTTTAAAGGTGACAAGGTGAACAATCTGTGGATAAAAGAAACCGAATCATTGTCAAAAAGTTTCAAAAATAAGCAAAATTTGATTAGCCTGTTGTCTTTTGTCCTTGTGTCATCAGTTTACCTCCTTTTTTTAACTTTACTCTGACTTTAGGAGTTATTTAAGTGATTCTTAGGCTTTATTTTCTTTATTTTATTCTAGACAACAGGACAATACTATTACACAACAGCCTTGTGGGGCGTGTTGGCCCTTATTAGAAAATGTGGCATTATCCTGTTGTCAGCTGGTCAATTTATTATGTCACTAAAGTACACACCCTGTGTACGCATGAATGTGTGAGTGAAAGATGACACCAGATCAGAGTTGAGCGTTACATAAGAGAATTTCACCTGCAAGCAGTGCAGCAGGTCTGCAGAGGAAATTAATATTTTACTCTGTCAGCTGCATTCACACAACGGTCCTGTGGTCTCACAGAGCACCGGATGAATAAGTCATGGAGCGTGCACACACACACACACACACACACACACACACGAAGAAAGCACTCAGTTTGACACAGACCTTTGAACTAGGCAAGAGCAACTTGTAGTCTTTGTGTTTTTGGTGGCGATTAAGCAGAAGCTGCAGACTTGCATCTTCCTTTTCGTGATACTCTGCTCTACCTACACTCACCAAAAAAAGAAGAATAAAAAACAGTGGAAGCACGTTTCTATTTCAAGACAAAAAAGGAGGTCAGTCCTGCTCCATGGCTGAGCAGATGGGCCAGGGCGCCCCCCAGCGGCCATCCTGAGTAACCACACAGAGAACCACTGTATATGCTCGCTTGGCATCAAATTGAAACAGGAAAATTAAAATTGGTAAAATGAGGAAAAAATTTTAAAAAAGCAGCATTGTTTAATTTGCTTATATTTAATAGGAGTTAAAGTATTTAAAAATGTGTCTTTTAAAATATTTTCCTTATAACAATCAAACCATTTTGTTTAGAGACATTTCACCAATTCATTTAAACATTGTATTTTCTTTACATTCCATTAAAAACAAACAAACAAACAAACAAACTCAAAAGACAACTGGAATGGTGTTCACAGCAACTTGGCTAAAATTTTCCTAGTATCAGTTTAATAGGACAATTATGTTTAATAAACAAAAATGGCTAAAACACTGGTAATAACATAAAAAAATGGGAATCAAATTTTTAAAAAAATGAACCATTCTGCTGTCACCTCATATTACCCATACCGTATTCCGTATCATTGCACTCTAAATTATGAAATAATTAATTTAAACCGATATCCTGTGTGCTATTTACAGCATAATCTTTTCTTGGTGCAAGAAAGTTTTTGTCCAGTAACTCCACTCTGCATCATTTCAACAACAAGAAAAAAAAACAGTGTTAGTAGTCATGAAGAATTCACAGCTGGCATCAATATGTCCCTAAAATGACGCCACAACGCTTCTTTATATTTATAAAAGCCAAGTGAGAACCTTAAAAGGGCACTTCAGAAACATCAAATCCAAAAATTAAATGCTGCTTCTATGCTGTCAGCGGGGTAGATTTGAAATAATAAAATGTGGGTTCTGGTTACTAAAGCCAAAAACAAATACTGTGGGTCTGCTCAGTTTACAACAATAAAGACATACATACTAAAGAGCTCTGGGCCCGGGGTTTAAAAAGTTAGACGCAGTCTGTTATAAGACACATATTAATGTCAGTTAATACAGCAATCCATCACGGTACCGGTCAGTAACTGTCACTGGTGTGGTCCAAAAATAGTTCTACAAAAGGCCGGCCTAAGGAAAGATCCAAAAAGTCCCTTCCTGTAAGAAAAGTATATTCATTTAGTTTTCCCTCATTTGAAAAAGGTCATTGCTGGGCTCTCTGTGGCCGGGTTTTGCCATACTTGTCCTGTAGTGTGAGGCAAAGGAGGAAGGTGGAGGTGGAGGAGGGGGGGATAATCTGTGTCTACATGTCTGACAAGGCCACTGGAGCTCCCACCTCAATGTGTATTCCTGAGAATCATCCACGCACTGATGATGAGCTTGGCTGTGATCACAGAGGGTGCTTGTGTGCACGTCCACACGCGCTCTGACAAACAAGAGGAGCATTGTTCTCTAAAAGCCTGCTAGTTTGTGAGGAGCTGCTCCCTTTCTGTGCCAGCGTACGCTTTGTTAGCAGCAAACGCCTTAGCTTTGTTTACCGAGGGACCTGTGGGACAAAGGATTCCGTTTCATATCGGATAACACGACAGTATAAACACTGATGCCCGGATCTGTTGCTTTCAACGTGACTGAGTGCTCACCGATATAGCTGAGCAGGACGGGGAGGAAGACGAGCCCGTGAGCAGCCCCCAGCAACACGATGGCCAAGTACATCCTGAAGTAGAAAACCTGGAAGATCTGGGACTTGGACAGGGCCAGGATGAGGATACCTCCGAACTTTGTTAGCGTGATTCCACTGAACACCTGCAAAGGCACGTCACAAGCGCTCAGCAGCACGTCCCGATGGCATTTAGAGATCTGACCGAAGCCAGGTGGGGGATGGGGCCATATGGCAAGGAAACTGCCACATAAACCTACTTGTAACCACAAGATGAACAGTGAATACACCACAAGACCACCTCAAAGTCAGCAGACAGCTGCCTGGCTCTGATGTCAGAGGTCAGGGGGACTTACAGAGCTGCCCATGTGAGCCAGGGCCTCCTCCGCTCGCCCCACTTTTTTCTTCTTCATGCTGATGGAAAACGCTCGCACAATGTGACTGCAGAATTCCACCGAGATGCCGCAGCTCTGCAGCGGAGCGCAGGGAGACAAGGGAGTGAACAAAACCAAATCTGCACGGGTTTAAAGCCATCAGACTTGCGTTTCTCTCACCATGACCAGGTTCACCAGGGACACGGCGTTCAGGCTGATGCCCCACAGCCACATGACGCCAAACATGTTGACCAGGATCATGGCGATGGTCATGCTGACCAGCACGGCGGCCCACAGCTCGAAGCCCAGCAGCACAGCGGTCACCACGAATATGGAGGCCAAGGACACGCTCAGGTTCAGGGCGGTGTCGTACGCGATGGAGAGGTACTGCTCGTAGAACACGTAGAACACGCTGAAAGAGAGCAAAACACATTTCAGACAGTCATCTGTAGTCAAATCATGTTTTTCTGCAACAATTAAAGGCAGCATGTCCACAAATACAGAACGATTGATGGGATTACTGGAGTTTTTTTACATTCGGCTCATTGAACAAGGTAAAAATCTTATTTTAAAATGAGATGGTAAATGTGTTTTTTCGCACGGAGAACAGGGAAGTTGTTCAAAAACTGGATTTTGAGAACAGGCTTTTCGTGCTTGCACACCCTCATTGTTTGCTTTGTTGTTATCTGATGAGCTACTTGTCCCACGTCCTTGAACCTTGAGCTGAAAAGCAGCTAACCGAACAGTCATTTATTAGGAGCCATTAATGGCCGAATTCACTGGTACACTGGAGAAGGAACCACCTGTAGGCGAACACTTTGTGGCCCACGGCCTGCGTGATGTTGCTGGCCAGGCTGCGGGCTCTTTCCAAAGCCTTGATGAAGTCCGGAGACTCTTTCATGATGGTGTGGTAGGTCATGAAGTATGTGGCTCCGACCCCCGTGTTCCCAGGATACAGGTCCACTGCTGTGCTGTAGGCCGCGTGTCCTCTGTAGGGGCGTGAGCAGGGGGAAAGAGAAGACTGTGAGCGTGCAGGAGACTGCAGGGAACGCTCTGTGTTCAGTCCAAACGCAACGCTTTGGCGGAGCGATAGAGTTACCCTTTTCCACACTTGACATTGGGATTGTCTGACAGAAACATGGGCAGAAACCGCATGAAGTCGTCTCCCACTGGCCGCTGCATCCCGCTGGGCGTCATGGGCCGACAGTGCACGCAGGATGAATTCACCACTGGAAAACAACATGGAAAATATGCCCATGAACTTGTGCAAAAGAAGTGGGTAAATACTTAAGCACACTTGCCCAAGTGTCCTTTTACACTGTTAATAAACCCAATCCGCATTGCCTAACATGTCATGTGAGCGAGCACTACCACAACTGATCTCAGCTACTTCCGTTTCCCCCCCCAAAAAAATCAGTTCTTGACTTTTATTAACAGAAAGTCGTGTTAATACCTGTAATTTCTTTTATATATCAAATAAATACATTTAATGCATAAAAAAAAATCCTGTCTGCAAAATATTTAAAAAGTTACAAATGTCTACAAATGATACGTTTATACTTCTTAAATGGCTTGTGTAGGAAAGATGATGACATTGATGAAAGTAGGCCAAAGATTAGGTTAATGAGTCAAGGGTTGAAAACCGTGTTGACATTAGATAACAACTCACCCGAGGCATTGCAGAACGCCCCGGTTCCGTTGTAGTATCTGCAGCAGGAGGACCGCGGCTTCACCCAGTCGAAGTAGTCATCCAGCCAGGAGGAGGGCGTGTTGGCAATGGTTGAGCTGGCAGTCGAAAAGGAGAAGGAAGGGACACTTAAAAAAGGAGAAAAAGTAGAACACGCGATCCTCTGCGAGACACCTCAGACATGTAGGAATCTGCGATTAGTTTTGCCGTTCAGCTGATTCTTACTAGTTGCTGATGAGCGAGGCATAGTAGACCTGCTGGACCAGAGAGTCGTTGCTGCAGCCCACTCCCCCACAGACAGCGTTCTGTCCCTCTAGACTGCTGTAGTTGAGACCTTCCTCTACCACAAAGTACACCGGCGCTCCAGTATGCAGATACTCAGACAAGTTCTTGAAGTAATCCAGTACATAGGAGTCCTGGAGAGAGGAGCAGACATGGAGGGAAGTGGCCTCGTGCATGCTTTCCTCTAGAGGCCCTTTAGAATAACCTCCGCACAAGATGTAAATAAATCAGCCGCATGGGTGACTGACAGGAGACAAATGTAGTCTGTTATCTATCGTCTATCTGTGATCTGCAAAGTCTTACATCAGGCATGGAGAGTTTCTGATCCAAGCCTATCTCCACTTTATCCACCACAGCAATACTGAAGGAGAGCATTCCCACAAACACGGCCACCTGGGCAGAGAAGAAACGGCCTTTATTACCAGGCAAGCTGCACCAACGCGCAGGAATTGGCGTGACCGGGGTGACTCACGACAAACGGGCGCACCCAGTCTTTAAGGAGGAACGGGGCATAGATCTTCTTAAAAAAAAGAAAGAGGAAGCTGTCCTTCTTTACTTCCTCTCGATCTTGTAGCTTCACACAGCAGACAATGTCCAGTCGATTATCCTTAAGAAAGAGAAACAACACCATCTCTCTCAGCAAACCAAATATGTGACTCAACTGTTTGGTTTTACCTCAAATCGGAACCTATTAAATCAGACTTTGATCAAAATGATGTAATTAACATGCGTGCAGTAATTAAGACTCAGCAAACACGGCTTTGCACGAGCCAGAAAAGGAGAAGAAACTGTTTTCTCCAGCTGAATGTGAGTAAGCCACAAGACTTCTGTCATGATACTCACGGGACCAAAGTGAAGAGCTGTTCTAACTCAGCAATCAGCATTAATGCGTCTGACGCACTGCACGTTAATATTTGAGCTGGTTTTGCAGCCGCGCAAAAGAAGCGGTTTGCAGTAAAAGAGCTCATGTATGTGAAAATGGTTCTACAGTCACATGAGCCATGCAACAGCATAGTGGTCCTCAACCATCAGCTGCCTCAGCGGAACGGCTGAAAAGGTGTCGTCCTGCCCCAGCCCCAGTCTTCTTCCACATACAGTTTTCATATTTTGGCTTAAATGTTGTGCAAAAAAAAAAAAAAGAATTACAAAAAAGTAACACAAAGAAAAAAACAGGACTATCTCAGGTTAATCCAGGAGCACATGACTTAAACAATTAAAAAAAAATTCAGATAATAGTTTTAGGATGATATATAACATAGATCTCAGAGGGTACACTTCCTTTTTTATAAGTGCAGATGCGTCTATATGATAAGCACTTGACAATGCATAAGTTCTCTTTTTCTTTTTCTTTTTTTGTCCATACCGGTGTCATTCAGCCTCACCTCCTGCCTGCTGGCATCCAGGCCGAGCAAGCTGACGAAGCAGCTGATCTGCAACAGGAAATCGATAAAAACGGCCAAGCCAGCAAACAGAGAGAAAGTCCTCGCGGCTGGCATGTTGGACAGGGCTCCTGAAAAAGACAGAGTCAACAATTTTATCAGCATGTAACTCAACGTCAACTCTTCTGTGGAGACGCTAGATAGATTTTTCCATGAATGATGAAATGCATGGTTTAGCACACACCTATAGCTTCAAATAGTTTTAAAGAACTGTTGAATTTACCCAGGAAAAAAGCCACCGTCTCTGAGAAGGAGGAGAGGAACATGCTTGGGGCTACGTCTCCAAGGATACGGCCAATCTGCTGGTGCAGCTCCTCGTGAGGCATGCGCTCGTCCCTCTAAAAATAGATACAAATACAGCAAGTTTCCTTGTCAGCAAAAACTATTCTCAGGGAAGCTTGCCTTCCTGAAAAAGTGGCCTTACCTGAAGTGTCTGCACTATTATAAAGATGTTGTCCACTCCCACAGCCAGAACCAGGAAGGGAATGACTTCAATCACAATGAGGGTGAGAGGGATGCCAAAGTAGCTGAAGATACCCAGTGAGGAGGACACCGAACTCAGCACGATCAGGATACCCGAAATCCCCAGGGAAACCTTGGAGTCCACCAGCAGCAGCAGCAGCAGCAGCACATGCGGCTGAACTTTACGCAACTTTTGTCCCATATTTAAACCAAACTAGCAAAAGAATAAGCAGAGTGACGACTTACCAGCAGTCTCGTAAAGCTCTGGATGTGGCCCAGGGCCAAGGAGATGTACACAAACATGATGACATAGCTAACAACGATGGTGCTGATATCACTGTTGCTCTCTCTGTTTATTTCATCCTCAATACTCCTCTCAGCACTAAAAGCGATAGTCAGGTTGGGGTTTGAGTAGTTCTTCATAAATCTGATAAACCTGACAAGAGACACACACAAACACACACACATGGTAAGCACTTCTGCTGTTTATAGTTAGAGCTTTCCATGATGTGTTTAAGAAACAGATCTCACTCTTTCTCCCATGCCAGAGTCTTTCCCAGCTTGGTCGGATCATAGTTGTTGTTAATTGGAAAGGTGACCACTAAAGCGGTGGCATTGTTGTAGTTTGTGTCTGTAATAAACAGAGAGCAAATACACACGTCCCATTACTTGAACAATCCAAATCTAAAAAAAAAAACGAAAACAAAAAACCAATCTATATCTAGTCTCATTATATAAACGATAAACTTACCATCATATCCGCCCAAGGCCAGCCAAGGAAAGACAGGACCACCGAAGGTGCCTAAACAGGGGTCATGGAGGGGTGTGGTGTCGTTGAGGGAGGCTGGTGCACTAAAAGATGATTACAGAGCCAGGAGCATAAAGTTAACGTGTAAATAAATTGTAAGATTCTCATTCTACCTTTATTACAGTTAAATAGCGGTTTTAAAAATAAGACCAGGCCTGAAGATTGGAAGTAGAATTCCTATAATAAATAATTAGATTCTATTGCAATTTTGGCTTGGAAAGAGTGAAAAAAACAGAAAAACAACCTGACACAGTAGAGAAAGTGGCTGTGAAAGTCGGCATAGACAAGGAATTCATCTTTTAAGACGTGGTCCAGCGTAGAGTGGCTGTTCTGGAAGTAGTTGAGGACACTCAGGATGGTACAGTTGTCATTGTACGGGGAGAGCGGGGCTAAGCAAATATCCTTAAGCGTCACGCTTTGGCCCTCGTATGTGGCTACAAGGCTTTCGATGTCAAGCTGCAGGTCCAGCACCTGGTTTTGTTTACATTACAGAAAAAAAAGAAAAAGGAAGTAACAAAGCAGAGGTTAAGAGATGCAGATGCTCTGCACGTGCAGCTATTATATATAGTCTGGTAATACAAGCAATTCTTCCAACGCCTTCACCTCACCTGGTGCAGGATATCTTTGCTCAGAACGGCTTTAAACGGGATGTCTGGCCCTCCCATAACCGGCGAGTAGAGGAAAGTATCATTGAGTGGGGAGGTGATGATGAGCTGTGCGGTTCTGAAAAAAGGCCCAAAGTGGCTGTCAAAATATTCCCTCTCCTGGCGAGCCTGGCTACTGGGAGACGACCACAGGTCAACGGGGTCTGTGGTGATCCGCATGTAAATCAATCCCCCAGATGAGGCGACCACCAGTATCAGGCTGCCCAGCAACACAACGCAAGGATGCAGCACGCAGAAGGAACCCCAGCAGCTGAAGCAGCTCCGTAGGTAGCTCTCAAAACGTTCGCCCAGTGTTTCGCAGCATGACGCATCATCTAGGATGAAGAATGGGACTGGGAGTCAGGGCACATCCTACGGAATACACTATTTGTGTGAGGAAAAAATGTAAAATTGAAATGAATTCTGCTGTTAAAATGCAGCAATTACCGTGGTCTGGGTTATCCCGGTTGAGAGACGGTCGGTTCTTGCTGTCCAGTATGGGCCCGTACTCGGACATGATGGTCTCTTTCCTGGTGGCACAAAGGAGCACACGGAGAAATGAAAGCCTGATACTAAAGCGCACACACCACGAGGGAGGAAATGGATGAGGGTTTGCAAATAAAACACACAAATCGTCACCTGTGACACCAAGCTATGAGCAAAGATCCAACGAAGATAAGGAGGAAGGCCATGTACGAGAACCACATGATGACCGTCATGGCGTCCATGCCTAGGATTTTCCAGGGAGCAGGGGTAGGGGGAGGCACCGGTCTAGGGCCACAGGCATTTGTGCAGTCCTGACAGGAACAGGGACCTGAACCGTCCTCCAGGCCGTCGGTACAGGCGGCCGTATCGTTGTTCATGGGAGTGTAACCAGACACCGGCACATCTACACAATTAAAAAAACGACAAAAATAGAAACGTGATTTAGGTAATTAGACAAGATCATGGGCTAAAAGTCCATCGGAGTGTTATTACAGTATCATTTACCTGAGAAGATTGGAGTTATTGGGAAGGGGGCCTGTTCATTGTCAGTGTTAAACATATATTGGATCCAGTTGGTGGCATTGCAGTCCTTTGCATCTTTTCCACATAGCAGGGACAGGGCTTTCACGTTACTGGACGGTGCTTGGACATCCCTGCAGGCATTATACATGGCTGAAAAAAGAGCAAAAAAAAAAAGCCAAAATATAATCGTTAGGACCATTAGTCCCACAAAACTGCACAGCTGAGTTTACTCCTAATAAGACACTGGAAGCTACTCACCGTTAGCAAAGGTCAGTCCTATATAGTACTGCACTTCTACTACGTCGGGTCCACTCAGCTTGGTAGCGTTCATGAACTGGCTCTGGTGGGGGCTGCATGTGAGCTCACAGAAGAGGTTCACCAGGTTGAAGAAGCAGGCAGGACACCTGTGCACAGATGTAGAGACTGGAAAATGAGCTTTCACATGATGAGCGAAAGACCATCACAAGATTTACAGATGTCACAAATCAAATCCATCAAGGGTGGGCGATAATAGCAAGAAAAGCAAAGAAGTGTTTTGTACAATTTTAAAACATGTTAGTTTAGTCAAATTCCGGCCTCTAATACTTTGGCAATACTTTGTAAGCAGGCACCCAAATGACAATTTCCTGACAGGGCGCCTGTCATGTGCCTCATTAAACAGTTTAGAGACAGACAGCATACCGAGACAGGAACTGGAGCGGCACCTCCAGACTTTCTTTGAGGGTATGCAACTGGTTAACGTCACAGCAGAGGCTTCGATTTCCGTAGTCATATCCAGGACAAAGTTCCTGCAGGCAGACACCACACAAACCCCCGTTACTTTGAAAGCACGTCACCAGAAACCAAAGCTGAATGATTGCGTGTACCTGAAGAACTTCGTAGCCCTCCTGCGGCAGTGGGCGGGGAGGACCGGTGTAGTTGCAGTTGTACTTTTTCCCCGGCACCAGCGAGGACTCGTCGCACTCACCATACCAAACACAGTGGTGGGCCTCCACCTGGGAAACAGGAGCGCTGGTTATCAGCCCTTTTTTAAAAAACCTGACACCGTTACCACCAGATAAAACATCCTAGCAGGTTTCAGATCCTGGATTTCGAGTACTTTATGACTTCTATATCTGAAAATAAAAATGTCACTTCTGCAAATTGCCATTTCCTCTGGGTTTTGTATTTGTTTAGCAGACCGAGAAATGTTTTCTTTAAAAAGATGGCTGTTTTCATAGCAAGCCTATGAAAAATAGAGAACTTGCACATCTCTATGGCAACAGATTGCTCACAAATTGTTGTTGTATGATAAAGAATTTAAAAATGTTCTTTCAATATTGGGTTGGGTTAGGAAATCAAGTAATATGTTTAATACTGTACTTTAAAAAGATCATAAATTGACAGATTTTTTTAAGTGCTGAAAATGTATTGGTAATGCCAAACTACTTTTCACAAATGAAGAAAATAATAATAACATTGGTGATAACATTAATAATAAGAAGAGGAATTCATGATATTTTTGGGCACCTTTAAAAGCAGCACCTAGTACAGTCAGTAAAGATCTAAGATACAACAGTTCATATTCAACAAAAACTTTCCATCCTACACTAAGTTATACAATTGTAACATTTACACAAAAGGTGTGTTAGCCCAGGTCCACCATGTCCCCCATGTCCCCCTGGACAGTGTCCTTGCTATCATTAAGCGATTACCTGGTTAATCCTACGGTTTGTTTTTTAACACAACTTGAGAAAATACCCATATTACACACTAAAGATGCTTTATTTTTTCACACATACAGTAATCATGACACTTTAGCCCTATTTTGTAAGTTAAAGGCTTCTTTTTTTCCCACAGTCAAGGCGAAGAGCTGAGCGAGTCTGTGGATCGTGGAACATATGCTAGACTAATGATGCAGACTTGCCTTTTAATAAAAACTGTTAACTAGTGCACATTGATGCATCTGGGTAGAAGTTCTCTGTCCAGCGTGACAAAAGAAACCCAAAGACATCGCTCCAGTTTGACCAGTGTCGAGCACTCGTCCCTGTGGAATGCCGCTACCAGCAGACATGTCACTTCAGATTTCAGCAACGACAACGAGCCTTTCTAGCGCCAGGACTTGAGTGCGCACAACCGATCGACGAAGCTAACATTAAACCGGCCGCCTAACACTAATTTTAACCCGGATAAGAAGGGATAGAGCTCGTAAATAGCTAAACTGAACCAAGTCGCTCTCGGATTTGGACAAAACAACACACCAGCGACTACAGGCGGAGCTGAGTCATGTTTTTATCACGAGAGCGGGGCGACTACGGGATCCACTTACCCAGCGAAAACAGCCCTCTGACAGCAGGATAAGGACAAAGAGTACGCACGGAGCTGTCCTCGCTGGTACGAGCTCCATCGCCGCCCCAACAGCGACCGAAAGCGAGAAACCGCCCGGCTAAACTTTCGCAGATCTTGTTAATGCTGTCTTCTTCGCTTGAGTATTTGTTTAGGGTGGAGACAAAGACGGTCCCTTCGGTAGTGCCACCTAGCGACACCAAATAAGAACTGCACTTAGGCCTATTGGTCTCCGGCTTACGAGCCACAACAAAAACTTTGCTTTATTCTTCTTATTTTTGCGAATAATGTATATATAATATATTATAAAAACTGTAACAGGTATGAAGTAATTTTTGTTTTACTTTTCTGACTGACGTTCGTCGAAGATGACTGTCTTTAATCAATCGAACCACTCTGTAATTAGATTATGAGGTTTTGTCTGCAATCCTCAATCAAGATCCTTTATCTAATCACACTGATGTACTCTTGGGATAGAGCCTTCTAAACACACGTGTCATTGAAAACAGTGATAAAACAAAACATCAATAGGATCTTTCATCAACCTATGTGTTAGAAGCAAAAAGTGAATCATTTGTCTCTCAAATCTTCTTGAGTTTATCATTTGGCCTGTGGAATGCATACATAGAGAAAAAACAACCCACGTTACCATAGAAAACATGATTTATTTACCTTAAAAGGAAATAATCACAAATCAGATTGATGTGCATATTCACATAAATGTTTGATAAAGTGTAAAGTGTACAGATTATAGGTGACTATTTTAGGATACACTGCTGGAAAATCACTGTCTTCTGTACATCTACCTGTGTAAAATCTGCAAAAAGAGCTTGATGTTTGCTACAATACTATATTCCTTTTAAAACTAGAAATATTTTGGAGGAGTTGAGGGGTGGGCACATAGTCGAACATTACAATAAATCCTCTTGTAGGAACTGAAAGCTACCAGGGAAAAATCTCTAGGTAAGAACACGGACAAACAAGATCATAAAATCCAGAACAGTCTTAGTTTGAAACTTAAAATAGAGCCATACTAATTAAAAGACTGCAAATACTACTTGAAACACTCAAATTATTCACATGACCTCATAGTTTAACCAGCATTAAGTGAAGAAAAACCTGAACAATATAGGTTTTCTACTTATTTTTTTAAGCTCTTTGTATGTTGATCAGTAAAAAGGTGACAAACTTGTGAGTAAAACAAAATGGATTGTGCTGAGGGGGAAGTCACAGGTTCCAGGACCAGAGCACACTTGGTGGGTACACAGGCTAATGTGCTATTCTGATATTAGAGCCGGGACCTAAACTCTGCAGGTCCACACAAAAACGCCTCGGGCTACACGGTAAACTACAGGTCTTCAGAAGGTGACCACAAGCACATATTCCTTATTTACTCTTGCATTCTCTACGTAGTTGCTGCAATATCACACATAAGGGGGGGGTAGGGAGATCTCTCTTATCTCGGTCTAAGAGGCACAGAAGCCAGCTCAAAAAACACACAGAATTCACAAATGAACACAATTTCATGTTGAAGTTCAACATTATTTCTTGCTACATTCTTCCCTGACTCACTGGAAAGAATGAGCATCCTCCCATCGCTGAGGCAATGACACATTACTCCCTTTGGTCACCTGGTGATTCATGTCAGTGTAAAATTAAAGCACATATGAGGTTACAAGGAGTGGTGTGTCCGGAAAAGGTTGCGCAACCTTATTCTGCCAGTTTTACCAGAAGCTTTCAGAATGCCCTGCCTTAGTGACAGAGCTTATCGAGCACTCATGATGCGGTGCCGGAAAACTTAGGTCCACTGCGTCCGATTTGCATGTTTCAGTCCAGATTTGAAGTCGTCTGTGTGGTGCCGGGTCAAAACTCTTTGGAATGAGAAGGATGCGACGGCATGTGAACAACACGGAGAGCTGAGAACAGTGTCGCCAGACTTTGTAAGACAGGGTGCAACATATAAAAGTGAAAGTGGTACCTCATAACCATGTTTTCACAGCAACAACATCAATGCCCTTTTTATTAATGGAGCAGAAAAATAGTCTCTAATGTGGCAGCCAGTCAGACGTCAGTCCGGACCGAGGTGTACTCTGTGTTTTCTGCTGCTGGGATGTGTCCATTGGTGTGAGTCTTGAAGGTGGGGGTGAAATCCTGTTGATAGTCTGGGTTGTCTATGCTGTTTTGGGGGGCATATTTCTGCGTGTTGGGAGTGAATGGGAAGTTGCTGGAGGACGGGACCTCGTTCAGATACTCGGGCTGAATGGTACCATTTTTAAAGCAGTTCAGGTATTCAGACTCTGTGTCATCGGAGGAGATGGTGGGAAGGATGCTACGAGGGGGACCAGGGTACTTGTAGTTGGGATTCATCATGTCTGAGGCTCCATTTTGATTCATGTAGTCTGAAAGAAAGAGCGGCATTAGTTAGAAAACCGGTCTCATAACATAATAAATGGCCAATAAAAAAAAGTTATGTTGATGTGGATAGCTTCTATGTTTGTTCTCCACTGCAGTGAGTTTGATGTGACAGCCCTGGTACAAAGTATCACTAAAAATGTCTTTATAAGCACAAATTCTTCTTCACCGCGCTTGCTTTTGCTTTTTACTTGCAAATCCTGTGCAATAATAGATGAATAAATACTGAATACATTAGCATTTGTGAACTATGACCTCCACCATCAGATGAGTATAAATAGAGAGATAACGGGAATTTTTAGAAGCAGAATGCGGTGCCTGAAAAAGTAACTTAAAAACAGCCCAGTTTATGACTATACACACCCTAAGGTCCCTGATATATGGCAGGAAACATGCAAGAATGTTTCCCTGAGATACTGAACTTTTGTACTTTTTAGTACATCTTATCCATAACAATGAGAATCTTTTTAAAGTATTCATATTTTCTTTTCCTGTGGCACCGCAGTAACTACGATGTGATGATACGAGAACTCCTCATCGCTGGGATTGAAGGTGAAAGGTATCTGCGTACGGGAGATACCTGAAGATGGCTTGAAGGCCTCGTCTAAAAGTTTGTCTGTGGGGTCGGGAGTATACCGAAAAACAAAGCTGCCATCTCTGCTTGGTAATCCGTTCTGCAAAAAAGGACAAAAGGTTAAGCAGCAGCACTCGCACAGTTAATGCAAAGCAGGAAATTAAATGTTGTAGACCCAAGGACATTAACCACTGACACATTAATGTACAAAACAGGGACAGTTGTTTTGCCTGACAAATTGGTTGTCTTGATTTTAACTTTATAAGATTTGGACGTGGCTGTGTGCTTTTTTTTCTGTTGTTTTTACTCATGTGAGTTATGTAGTTAAGCATTTTCAGAGAAAGCTGTGGTAAATTGACATATCTGTCCACTGAGCAAACTAATTTTCACTCGGGCCATGTGACAGGCTTTCTTTTGCCTGTCAGATTCAGTCAAAGGGCTGTTAAAGAAAACAGAGTGAAAGGAGTGACAGCTGAGGCCATGTCATTACTTTCAACAAGAAATGGAAATTAAATATGCTGAAAGAGCGGCCATCTGTAAAAATGCCTCGGCCTACATTGGACCATGCCCCAAGAGTGATATTATAAAACCAGACCTTTGCTGAGCCTTTGTTGGACAGAGTTAAAAACTAAGCCTGGAAAGCTACTTAAACAGTGAGGCTAAGATAAGCTACCCAGGTAGAAAGCCAGGTCTACAACTGGCCCAAACTGAGCCGGAGCCCTGGGATCTGCGCATTCAGCTCCCATCGATCCAAAGGCACCGGGGAGGAAGTGTGGGAGAAAAGATGATGGAAAGGACGAGTGGGCAGGAGTCAGGTAGCGGACAAATACTCTCACTAGCGACTGGCGCTGATGTCCCTGGCGTCCAGTACAGATTAGCTGCTCATCATATTATCGCCTCGATTTGCTTTATTTGCTTCAAGTGCTAAAAATGAGACGCCTAATAATGTGTTAACAATGGCAGCTATGTACACTGTGTTTGTATGTTCACAGCCATTTTATTGTCTGCCTACTTTTAAACCTAAACATTTACAACACAGAGGGTCACAAAAAGACAGAATTAGAGTAAGAATAAGAAACTTATATTTTCTATTTATTATAATATGATGTGGTTTTCCTGTAAAACCACGCCACCTTGTGGACATTCGAGCAGTTGCCCTGCTATTCTGTCCCATGAGTTTGGCGTCTCAGAAACAAGGATGCACACACATCAGATGTGAAAACGTTACACAGCTGTGTAAAACGACTTACTGTAGAGTGGTGCAGAGGCGTGTGAGAAGTGCTTGGGCTGCTGAAGAATCCACGCTGGGGCACCAAATACTCGTCTGCATCTACCGCGTCCACCAAGTCCTTCCCCGCTGATCAGAGTACGGAACAGCTTTTTGTCTGTCGGACTTGGCAGGTGCATGCGGTCATCACCCTGAAATATAGAGTCAGGTTCATGTTTTCACTTTGTCTGAAGCGAGCTTTGTCTTTGTCTGAGAAAAAAAAAAAGAAATCATACCTGTATGACAAGATAGCGTGAAGGATCTCGAGCCATCTTTGTAAACTCAGCTATTAGTTCCCGGAAACGAGGCCTGTTGACTGCATTGATCATCCAACCTGGAGAGATGGCACAAATCACATGACTGCAACACATGTTAAACTTTACCAGTGAGGGAAATGACATCTAAATTGAAAATGGCTCAGCAAGAATCCCACCCCACGTACATTTCACCATTATCATATAGACGTCTATGGTACAGATCGGTGGTTGAGGCAGCCTCTCGCCTTTCTCCAGGATCCCAGCTATCTCACTGGCTGGAATCCCATCATATGGTTTGGTCCCAAATGTCATCAGCTCCCACACCGTCACACCTAGAAAAACAGCATCGTCATATCAGGTGATGAGCTGTCACTCACTTGGCTTGGCTCAAAAAAAGTGGAGAGATGAGCATCAGGACCAGGAAACCTTCCAAAATAGCAAGTATCAAAACAGAAATAATGACAAACTGGCTCTGCTTGCCAGCGTGGGAGTCAGCAGGATGTATTATGTATCTGTGTTGGAGCCAAGGACAGGAAAACAAGTGAAGGAAGCCTGTCACATCTGAGAGAGCCTGCTCCTGCTTTTGCCATAATGAAAGGAAGGTTCGATCAAAACCACAGAAAACAGATCTGGAAGCTGACCCCAGCACGCAGAAGAGGTGGCGTGTGAAATGACATGTGTGTGTCCAATATGTGGGCTCCTAAAGCTGGAAGAACAATTTGTGCGGATGGTGCCAACTTTTTCCTCTGATGTGATGCTGGAGCCACGCAGCGTGTAGGTGTGAGCGTGCAGCTTCCAAAAAAGTCCAGGTTGGACGTTTCAAAAGTCCAAAGCGTTTCAAAAGAAGTCTTTTAACTAGAACCTCCACACAATACTCTTTTTTTAACCATACTGCTTTAAAATATTCTGATGAGGAAGTTGTTTGACGGTAAAGGTGTAAACACTAGAATTAAAACGACATCACCGCGTATGGATCAGGTAAATGCAATACTTGCCATAACTCCAAACATCACTCTGGTGTGTGTACGTTCTGTTCAGGATGGATTCCAAAGCCATCCATTTTATTGGTACCTGTGAAAAACAGATAATTGATAGGGTGAAAAATATTGCCTTTTGCACCCTGCATCCGTAAATCGTCATGTGACCTAATTTAAAGGCAGCATCATCTGGAGTTTTTTTATAGCCTCTCGCCACCCATCTGACACATGTCTGATTTCTGAAGCCTCTGATACTGTGTCTTGCACGCTGGCACACGAAACACTGACAACATTCAGATTCTGTCTTTAGTTTTGTACAGCGGAGGAAGTAAAGAGCAGCCACCCATATTTATACCGCTTGTCGGTGTGTTCTGTCACCGTGTTCCTGTTTTGATGATGTATTTAACAAAACAGGGAAGATGTTACAGTTAAGACCTTTACCTCTGTGTTCTGTTCAAGCTTACCACAAAACGACAATTATTTTAAACATTTCGATGGATCCAACCTCCCAACTAACCCTTCCCACCATCTGCGTGGTACTCTTTCTCATCGGCATTGAGGAGCTTGGCCAGACCAAAATCTGTGATCTTGACATGCTGCGGAGTCTTCACAAGGACGTTTCTCGCTGCCAAATCACGGTGCACCAGGTGACGCTCCTCCAGGTAGTTCATACCCTTCATGCCACACAAAAATGACACTAACATGAACGTTTTACACAGGGGGAAAAGCTGAAATGCACTTAGAGAACAAACCTGGTTTTCTCTACATCCACATCTACAAGTATATTGCTACCGCAGCCATTTTGGCATCTACCTATTTCTGTTAACAACAACAGACCGAAATCTTTGAACGGACCGTGTAACACGATCTCTTTCTGACGACTGCTTCTCACCTTCGCTATCTGCACACACCAGTTGAGCAAGTACTGGGAGCCGACATTGTCCTTGTTCTCTTTGACGTAGTCCAGCAGGCAGCCGAAGGGCATCAGCTGGGTGATGAGCTGCACCGTCGAGGTCAGGCAGATGCCCAGCAGGCGGCACACATGCGGGTGTTCCACACTGGCCATCACATAAGCCTCCTGGGGGCCACAAGGAAGGTCTCATATCATTCGGAGCAAACGGACAAATCAACAAATTAATAAATACTGCCTTTACCGAGCCAACGTGGGAAGTGTCAACATGTCATTTGAAAGCTGATAGCTTGAGAAACACAATAGCTGTGCACATAGTGGCTTGTATGTTCTCGAGCAAAGCATATTTAATGTGTCTCACATGACAGTGTTTCCTGGTTTTGACAAACATGGACAAGATTAACTGGTCAGCGTTGGCCACAGCAAACACAGCCTTAAAAGTAGTACTTTTAAATTCCCAATTCATTTTCTACATGTTTATGACTTGGGAATTTCTAATACAAGCTCTGAAGTCATTAGGTTCAGATGTGCAGCTCCGCCAGCTGTCCATGACAGCAGCCTTCAAGCCATAAAGATGCACATTCAGCCATTTGCATAATGCATCTCAAACACGCGTGGCGACATGACAGCACTCTGTTCCATAACAACTCAGCCTTGAATAACAAATCAACACCCACACCCAAGCCGTGCAATGAATTAGGCTCATTTCCTACAGCCACAAAAGAGTGCAGAAACACGACACGTTGCTTCATTGCTTTCAAATAAAGCTGCATGTGTGAGAAGCCCACAACGCTGAGACTGTTTAATCAAGGAAAGAGATAATAAGAATTACTCAAAAATTAGCCTATATCTAACTTTCTCCCAGGACCCACCACAGAGCACTTTCAGCTTAAATGGCTTTGTATTACATTAGGTTTAAAAGCAAAAAAAAAAAGTAAAGTGTAAAGTAAATAGATGAAAATAGTGAACCTACATCCAAAATGTCTTTGTTTGCTTTTGGTGATGTTGCCTCTCGTAAAACCTTGATGGCCACTGGGATCTTCACATCCTCTCCCTCTGGAACCCACAGCCCCTGTATAAACACAGGTGTGTTATTTCTGCAGGCTGTAACGACACGTTAACTCTGAAATAAAGAAACAAGCCCACAAAAAATGGGCTTGCAAGTAACGTTTAAATGTAAATAGCATGTCTAAACTCACCAATGGCTTCCAAGGACAATTGATTATTATTTATTTTTAAAACTTAAAAATTTGAAACATACTTGACGTTTATACACATTAAATAAAAACAGAATATAGGACGTAGGACACAGTGTGCATGAGCATCAATACAGCACAGAAAAGCAAGAATGGCTCAATCCCTCCGTGATCTGGCAGAGATAAATGTGCCTTTTGATTGAAAAATTGACCACAGATGTAGAGTGAAAACACGAATGGCTGTTGGTTATGAAAGCTTGGCACAGTCTGTACTCCTGAGCTCCAGCATGAGCAAACCTCAGCGCTGGGGTGTAATTTCGTAGGTGCACGGAGAAAACAATCCTGAATTATGTTATTACCTTGTAAACTGTGCCGAAAGCCCCTGATCCCAGGACTTTGATTTTTTTAAATTCGGGCTCTTTCAGGATACGCAACAGAGCCTGGTTTGGTGCCTCGCCGCTTGGTGTCAACGGCTCAACCAACTGTAAGATAAAGATCAGATGAGACACATCTCGGATCTAAAAAACCTTCCAAAAACAACCACCTCTTCACACCCGACTGTCTTCATATCATCTGCTAAAGCGGTTGAGTCATTTCCTGATCCTACCTCTCTCTCTTGGAGGAGTCTACGCATGGTTCTCTTCCTCTTGATGTGGCGTCGGCGTAGCAACACAAAAACAGACAGGCCCGCTAGAAGAACAGCCAGCAACCCGCCAACGACACCAGCCGCAATCAAGGAAAAACCAGACGTGCTGAAAGACAGGCGGAAACAGATTTACACTGGCGAAACAGAGAAAAAGTTTAGGGAGAATGAGAAAGAATGATACAGGGAGGTGAAGCCAAAGTGAGCGTATTCATGAGTATGACGGATTTTACTGCATCTACTCACCTTTTATCTTGGCAACCTGCAAGACCAGGACCAGTGCACCTGGAAGACAGAGCAATGTTAGTATTGTGGTGCAGCAGTACCACTGGAGTCGTGGGGGGTTTTTAAACTATTGCCCTTAAAATAGCAAATACATGCATACGCACACACACACACGGGTACAGTTGGCTGAGATCATCATCATCAAAGGCCATTATAGCGTTCAGCAGACGAATGTTTATGACACTGAAAACCTAAAGCCGTGGTTCTCAGCGTGGCAGGAAAAGACTTTTACCCTTGAGTGCAGTTTCGGTGGCACAGTTGGCACACTTTATTGTTGTCTGCATATTTCCACACCAGCATGTCATCTTCCCCTGGCACGCCTCGGGGACACCGAGACACACAGAACAGTCCATCCTGGAAGTTGGCACACCTTGTGCAGTTTCCACTACCCTGGAAGTTACAGATGATGTTTACAACAGTCCTCTTCTGCAGTAGTAGTAGTAGTAGTAGTAGTAGTAGTAATGTACACTTTGTGTCACAGCAAGGAAAAGTTGACTTACAGTTGCATAATAAATTGCAAATATCTGATGATACATATACAAGAGTAAGCCGTATATTTTCTAAAGAGTTGCTTTTGATGGGAGCAAAAATTAGCCAGTCTTATTCGAGCTGTTAAAATCATTAGCAGATAAAAATAGAAAATGTGATAACTCAACCACATGTCTAATCTAAAACCATGTCTTGTGCCTGCCAAACACTGTGGGCTAAGGAGGCTAGTAATAATGATAGCACCTGTCCCGACGCTTACCGGGCGACTTTTCAACCCTTTTTCACCCGATGAAGCATTCATTCCCCCCTACTGCTGCCCCCGGCGCCCACCCCCCCCCCCGCTTTGGCCCCCGTACGGGGGCACTGCAGGTTGTAGTCCCATTCATGCGTTCACACTCAGGGTGACACTTCACACAGGTTTTATTCACGACAGTCTCCCGTGATTCACTGCAGAAACAAAAACAAAGCTCAGGCACAACTACCGAAATAGTTAATGTGAAGCTAAAACCTCAATCCAGTTTGGAGGGTTTAAGTTAAGGATTAAGCATGAAGAGACTCAATGTTTGACAAAGAACTGTGAAGATAAACAGCTCAAAATATAGAAGCCTCTCCTCAGCTGGAAGGTTTGGTTTAAATCTACTGAGATTTAATGTCAGAACAAATCTGCCGACTGCTTTCCATCATCTAAAAGTAAACAAATAAATAAATAAAGTTTCCACACATGGACCTGATTATCAAACTGTTTTGAAATTAAAATTAGGAACGTTGCATTTCTGGGTTTTTAAAGCCTAATTCCTCCCCTACCCCTCCAGGATGTTGCAGGAGTCAACACAACTCCCACCACGGCTGTAGTCACTGCAAGTGAAGCACATGTCCGGGCCGGGGCCCCAGCAGCCTTCTGCAGTACACTTCCGGTCACAAATGTTGTTGCGTTGGGCTTAAAAAAAAAACCCCAAAAAACAAAACAAATCAACTAAAACATACTATTACAAAGAAAACCAGATCTTTTCCACAATAAGTGGCTTTGTTGAGTAAACGATGGCTGAGTCATGTTAAAGTAGTGGTTGCAGGTCTACTGACCACATGTGGCAACGTCCGCATTTTCCTTTATGGTGGCACTTTGACCCTCGGACCTGAAGAGCTTTTTCCAGTGGCTTTCACTGGTGTAGCACAGGTTCTTGTTCATCGTGATGATCACATCTCCATCACTGATTTCTTTCAGGGAGCGAAGGCCCAGTGATGTGATACTGAGACCAGCCACCACCAAACTACGGCTACCACTGCAAAAAAGAAAAAAAGATTCCATGACACAGGTAACAAGGAGCGAGGAAGGTATAGGTATGAGGAACAACATCAGGCATGAGGAACATACCGCTTTGTTCGGCCACGGATGATCTCCAGGTTCTCAAAAGGACTAAGTGAGTGCAAGTTCTCCGGCCATTGTTGAATCAACAAATATCCTGAAACAGTAAAGGAACTGTTAATTCTGAAAGTCTTTTGCTACTACCGTGGTCTGCTGGTTCTGGAGTCTTACCTGAAATTTCTCTAACAGTCTTGAACACATCTAGCTGGGAAGGGTGCATCTTTGGCGTTTTGGTATAGCTATCACTAAAACAGGCAAGAGTATAAGAGTGACCTGCAGCTGATAAAGATGCCTACGCATGTAGTATATACTCCACAATCAAAGTTATGCAAACCTTCTTTTTTTTCTCCACTTACCCATCAAATGAGGTGCGGATGATATTAATGTTACCATTAATTTTTGTGCAATTCCTAAAGGATTCGATGTTTGTGGCATTGATGGAAATAGTATTGGCCAGCTCTCCTGTCCCAAGCCCATTACATACTGCAGAGAAAAAAATCAACAAAAACATCTGCTTAAATAGTGGAACAGTACCTGTTCTTTTCTAAAGCCAAAGTTTTATCCATTTAACATCTGTTAATGTATTTTATTAATTTTTCATTGTCGGCGTGCTGGAGTATATCCCGTTGCATATCAAGTGGGAATCCACCTTGAACACACAGGAGGTCACAGTCATTTGCACCTATTAACAGGAATTTTGAGTTTCTAATCGGTTTAATGTGCACAAACTTGGACTGTGAAGGGAAGCCAAAGTTGGAAAAACCTCCACACAGACTCAGGGAAAACACACACACACACACACACACACACACACACACACACACACACACACACACACACACACAAACTCTATGCATAAAGTCATCAAGCCAGAGCAAATCAGGGTATGAAAGGGTTTTTCCGCAGTGAGGTAAAAACTGCTCATCATGAATAATAACCGTTTATTGACAATACAGCAAATACACAATACCAGGAAAGTTTGTGGTTTAGGATCTTGCACCATGTAGACTCCAAGGGTCAGGAGTAGAACATGCTTTCTGATTACAGAGTGACTGAGCTACAGCTACAGAGCTGTATCAAATATTACTGGAAATTAAGATTAAGTTACTGGAAGTTAAAAATTACTGGTCATATATGATAACAGGAGCAGCCCTGGACATATCCGCCTCTCCAGCCAAAATGTCATTAAGTGTGTTATTAGAATGCCCCAGTTTGTTCCTTCACCGAGGTTTGCAAAGTAACTGCAAAGTAACTCACGTAAAAAAGTAACTCACGTAAAACAAAGAACAGGACTACTTGTGATCTGGTTTCACCACTCTGAAACTCATCGTGAAAGTCAGACACGTATCATGCACACACCTTTTGGGCACAGTCCGTCACACTTGGCGCACTTCCTGATCCCTCCCTCCTCGATCTCATATGTGTTGCCGCTGCATGTACGCACACACGCCCCATGATCGGTCACAACATAATTATCTGGGAAGAGTGTGGGAAGAGATGTTGCTCACTCCATAGCTGTGTAACATTCAAGATTTACAAGCAAAAGGTGTAAATTCAATCTGAATGTGGCTGCAAACTCATGAAACTGTATAGATTAAAGTAAAACTGGGATGTCCTACAGAAGTTAAAGGGAGCTAGAACAGTGTTGCATTAACACCCTGAAATTCAATCATTTCCTTATGTTTATACTGTTTATAATTTAACTCTGATGACTGATTATGACCAAGCTAGAATGACAACCTGCCTGGCAAATCATTTTTAAAACTTAGATTATCAACATCCATCCATCCATTATCCTACCCGCTTAATACCCAGTGGTGTCGTGGGGAGATTATCAACATTGTCATGAAAATATTTTGAGCGGTTGTTACAGAAAAATTAAATGTCTTAATCAGATGATCTTACGTGGACAGGTTTTGACACACTTGGCCCCGAAGTTGTACTTTCCATGAGGATTGGGTACGAGCTGGTGAAGGTTGGGGTCGTAGCGTATAAGACCCGGGCACGAGTCCTTGCACACCCCATCGTCCTGGAAGTCCCGACATGCCTGCAACACAAACAACAGTCCTTCAGTACACTGGGACCATAACAGAGCCCCTCCGTAATGATAACACCGCATTCCTGTATCACAGCTTTGGCTAAATCCTTGGAGTTACACATGGAGGGAAAGCAGAAGCTAACTCCACAGGCCTGGCCAAATGAAAAATTTAATCTGTACTTTAAAATCTATTCGCACTGAAACTTAGATGAAGACAATAACAGTTTTCCTCAGGAACCTTGCAGGCTTCCGTGACGTGATTAACAATAAGCCGAATGTTGTTTGTAGCTTTAGCAGCTTATCTTCTGACTCCATGATTCACCAAGGTATAGTTCTCTTACCAGACAATCCGTGGCCCGTGGCCCGGTGCAGCCGGCAGCACAGTGCTCATTGCAGCAATTGCTGGGTGCAGGGCCATTGCATCTTCTGGAACACTGCTGTGCACAGTTCAGCTTTGTTACTGGAAAGGACACAGTAACGGAAGGTGAGGTTCATGGCTGGTGGGGCTCTGACGCTGTCACAATCAGAGTTGCAAACATATAACCCCGATAAACTATCTTTGTAAGATTTGATTGGCAGCAGTCAACAGGTTATGTTTCATTTCTGCATTCTTTACATATATGAAATGTAGCACAAAAAAGCACATTTAATTGAAAAAAAAACAAACATTACTGTGTTCCTACATTTCTTATAAATAAATTCCATCCTAGCATTAATAGCTTGTTATTTGTTCATTGTCTTCTTTTTGTTTTAAATCTTTTTAGGCAGTAAATCCTTTATTTTGAAAGTAAGGCCAGGCGAATAGACAAATACATGACTGCACTTCCTGCAGTTAAATGAAAAACAACTTAATGGTACAAATCACTATATAAATACATTTCACAATGACAGGTGAGGCACAGCCTCAGCTGCCTCCTCTGATGGCACGTCACTGAAATGGCATCAGCATGAATCAAAGCAGTGACTATTGGCAAGTCCTTGCACCTAATTATTAATAATAGAGCTATATTAAAATCAAAAGCATACTATTTTCTATAAATAGATGTTGGTAAAATAGTTTTGAAGTCAGTCCAGCAATCAGAACTCACGTTGCTGACAGTTTTGAGAACCAGGTGCCCAGCAAGAGCCATTGAAGCAACTTGAGTGACATTTCTGACCTGTAGAAACCGAAAAGGACATGATTTAATGACTCACAAACAGGTCGCATCACCAGCCCTGATCATCCTACATACACTGGGGATTGTTGCTTTTCTCTGGAAGCTCCATGGCAGGTTTGGTCTCAGTGTTGACAATATCATTCCATTGTATCGTATCGACATTGCAGAGCATTTTGCTTGAAATTTTTACACCTCCCTTTAGAATCTCTAAACGTGGCAAAAAAGAGAATGTTTAAGGATAAAGACAATTCTGCAGTAAAGTTCTGTGATGTGAAGTTGAGATGGGGAGGCAGACCGGTAAGGCTGTTCAGAAGCAGCTCACTGGTCCCCAGGCCGGTACTCTTGTTATAGTTGCTGATCACTTTTAGGGCAAACTTGTTGTCATAAAGCGAGTGACCACGGATGATGCGGAGGTTATCCAGGTGAATCCTGGACACTGTGTTCAAGGCAATCAGCACATATCCGCCCACCTCTTCAATAGACTACAGAAGAAACAGACAAAGGTGTGAGAAAAAGATCCCCAAAACTTTAAGACTTCTTCTATTATTTGTTTTTAAAAAGCCCCTATAAAGTGTGTTTCAGTTGTGTTTCCATCACTGTGTTTGTCGTCTATAGGAGCTTGGACCCGGCAGAACTGCTGCATTCATTGGATGTGTATGCGCACGTCTGCACATTAGCCTGTGTGGTCTTTCCACGCATCTGCCCAGTGTTCACAACCTTGTCAGCAGCTGGGTTTAAAGCACAACTCAAACCAGAGCAAACACTCTGGTTCAAACACTCTGGTTCATTTTGAAATACAGACTGTCAATTTCAATGGGTTTCATGGAGCCAGACAGTTGTTTTTATGTAAAAACAGAATTAGCTCCCATCTGTTTTTGTAGGAGTTTGTGTAGGATTCACATGCGAAAGATGCTCTTTACCCTGAGGAAGGACAGGTCCCGATGTTCCTCCATATGGGTGATCTCCAGGTTCTCCAGCACCACAGTGCAGTTGCTGTAGGTCTTCAGCATGTTCGCATAGTGGTCGTCTGTGGAGCTCAACCGGTTCAAACGATTGGTGATGCCTTGACATGCTGCAAAGGAATGAAACCAACTAGGGTCATGAAAATGCTTTTTTCTTTGTTTTTGACAAAAATTAATCCAATAAACCCTGATGTCACAAAGCAGCATACCTTGGCCTACTATCATGTGAAAATGTACAATCTAGGACAGATCTTGATGACAGAGAGATGCTGAGTGATGAGTCAAAGTGAGCTGCCCCTATTTGCTCAGGCAAATCCAACATTTGCCCTTCTTTGCCTTGTGTAAAGCGACCAACACAACCAGTATTCCCAGCTCCATTACGTTATCCCAGAGTTCTCATGCGTTATAGATTTCATCAAAACAGCAGCTCTGTTTTCCCAGGGAATTAAACGCTCTAAATCTCAGATTTATTACCAGTCCCCACAATCCTCAGCCTCTTCTAGACCCTTTTTAACGAGGCAAAAACAACCCAGCTGGCCACACCCTCAGTGATTTTTTAAATAGAGAAATTCATTGTGCAATTATGTCCTGATAATGTTACATATCTTTTATTGCAACATGTTTGCATGATGCAGGAATGATATTGATGAGAACAAGAAAACAAGTTTTGGTTTGTTTTTTTGTTTTTGTTTTTTTTTACCTTTTTTCAAACAGATGCATAGAACAATACTGTCACTGTGAGAAGGCAGATCTCATTTCTCCATTAGCTGGTCAGACATGTTCTGACTGCCAGCAAGGATGGAGTCAGCTACAAAGCATATGATTAATTCCACTCGTTATTGGATAAATAAGCAATATAGTCCCAAAAAAAAAAACCAAAACACTTTTCCTTCTCCTTTGTTAAAATAGTATGTTTTGGTGAAGTCTTACAGTCACATTCCACAACTTGTCTGTTCTTGACTGCGAGGAAAACCTTACGCCTATGACCCCACCTTTGTAGATAAGAGATATAGAATTACATACAAGCGTGTCAACAATGCTTACTTTGCACAGGCTATTGTTGTTTTTTCCCAACATGGTAATAGCAGCTGGGCATCTAATAATGAGACTGACACGACAATAGCAGCTGGGTTTCCCAATCCTCCCCTTTCTACTTCATTAGTTTGGCCCTCGGGGATCTTTGGTGATGGTCTTGCAGCCCAATGGGCAGGCAGGAGGAGAACGGGCCAGTGCATGCTGACCATTTTAATTAGAGGACTTGTGCAAGATGTACTCAACCACCTAACTACTTCTTAAAATACAAAATCAAACTGTAAAAAGCAACAATGTCATGGCAATGCAGCTGTGTAAGTTGTTTAAACCAATTGAAAATCCAGAGGGAGGAACGAAGAAATCCTTGATAGCGTCAAGCAAGCAGCAGCTCAACCTCTGTCAACACTCCACTGCAGGTGGTAAACGACCTGATATCCCACAATCATAGATTCACTTCCTCATGAGAAAAAAAAGGCTGAAAAATAACATGGTCAGGGTGTATTTATGCCAAGGTAAAACGGACCGATCACTCAGAACTGCGTTAAAGTTAAAAAAAAAAAAAAAACGAAGAAAAACAGGCCGACAATTTAAAAGGACTCACTTGTGTTTTTGGTGTGTTTTGCAAAAATAATGTGTTGTTTTTTGCATACACGGTGGAACTTATCTTTTTCAGTAACTGTAACTTGAAAACAACCTTTTTGTTGGTAAAGACAGACAACAGCAACGTGCTTCGCTACAATCATTTGTGTTTGGGGATTTTTGGTTTTGTTTTTTTCTTCAGGTAATTCAGGTTTGACTCATAAAATTCATGGTTGTGTGGCACTGTGACGCACCTGCTCCTGGGACACAGACGAACTGCTGATTGCTTAACTACTGTTGTCACAAAATGTTCAACAGTTAACTAGAAGAGGAAGGAGTGGCAGAACTTGGATATCTGTCATCTCTCATACAGTATGTGCATGCGTGGGTGCATGTGTGGGTGGGTGACAGGGTGTGTACAGAGGCATGTTCTGTATGAGAGTGTACAGTGTGGAGAAGGGTAAAATGTTTCCTGGATTGCACAGCAGGCTGTCAAAGGCTGGATAAGCCAAACACTTAGTCATCAAAGCTTGCTGAAAAGTACAGTTACAAATTGTTCTTTAAATGTTTATTTGAGGAATTATGTTGGAAAAGAATCGCATTTGCACGATATTTGCTACTTGAGGCTATGCAATTAGTGCAACAGCAAAAAAAAAAATGCCCAAGTTAATGCAGAACACTAATTAAGTTACTGTTTGTGCCTGTACTGAAGACACATTTAAATCTTGCACTTAGGTTGGGAATTTCACAAGCTAGTGTTGACACATTGGCGCGTCTTTCAAAAATATTTTAAATACCTTGGGTGACATGGCGAATGCACTACACCAATTTGAGGAATTTTCAACACCTTTACACATTTATACAGCGTCTTCGTTTCATTCATATGACATTTACTTCAGCAGAGAGCCCCTGACAGAATATTACTCAAGTGTATTGTTCAAGCAACAGCTTTGTTATACATCTTATTTAGCTTGCTATTTAGTTGGTTATATTAGTTTCTTTTATTTTCACAACAATTTAGAGCATGTTTTTTCTAACAAAGGCCTAGTATTCATTCTTTTCTGTTTGCTTTAAGAGTTTAAGATCTTCAGTATGTCATGTACACTATATACGATAAAACAGACTTTGACTTGATCTTCTGTTCAGACCCAAGCCGCTTCTCTTTTTCATCCCCGTTTGTGCTAATCTAATGGCTCAAATGACTTGGTCATGTTTTTCTTTTCCCTTTTCTATTAAACCAACAAGAGACAACATCTTATCTTGGGTTCTGCACCTGTGTCTGGATTCCCTGTTTTTTGAAGTAAGATATGGCCACAAAGGCTGTTTTCACCAAGCCAAACAGTTCTGGCGACGCCTGGAGGTTCGACATTCATCTGATTTGCATTTCAAACCATGGATGTGTAGCATGGGTGAGAGTAGCTGCAGTACCGCCAAGTAGTGGAGTTGCCCTTGAGCAAGGTATCCAACCAAAGGAATTTACTGTCTGTGGGATAAATAATGTATACTTCTTTTTCTTTTTCTTCTTCCTCTTCTTATTATTTTAAACCCCTGTAAGAAAACCTGTTTTAAATGATTGAAGAATTCTGTTTAATTTTCTGTGAGAGAGAGACTGAGGGGAAGGAAGCTAACAACTGTCTATTCTTTCTGTACGTGTGGCACAAACTTCTTCTTCTATTTTATGACTTTCAGAAAGCCAGGAGATTGTTTGATGCCAAAGTCACAGGTAGAAGTGTGTTCTCTGGTGTTGTACTACACAAATACACCGCAGTGTGATATCCTGCTTTCTGTGCAAGGAACGAGTTTTCCTTTGCGTGGGAGATTCCTTAGAGAAAACAACTTGGGGCCTCAGAAAGAGGGAAGCCGGCAAACTAGAGGATAGAGGATGTGCTCCCCCCCATTCAATCTTTCCTCCCTGTCCCCAGTGAATGCAACAACATAAGCCTCTTTGACATCTCAGGAAGTCTGTCTTTGTAAAGGGGTCAGATCAAGATGCCATTCTGTGACGCTGCCATCATCAGCTGCAGCGGAGAACAAAGATCCTTCAGGAAAGCCACACTTTACAGGTTCTCCTGCAGATGTGTAAACTGCGAACTGAAAATGACAAAAAAAGGAAAACTGAGAAGTGGTTTGCGGTTAAGCTGAGATAGAAATGTGGTTTGCGGCAGGTGGGGGTGAAGGTGTGAAACCTGGCACCTGTAGCATCAAACTGTCTGACCTTTTCCTAAAGGCAAGCTTGAAAAAAGGCTAAGGCAGCTGTTGAAAACAAGCAAATGAAAAGAAAAAAAGCATCCCACTCAAGAAAGACGTCATACTTCCTCTAAACAGTTCAGTGATGCTCACTAGATCCAGACTGTAAGGTCAGGTCTGATTAAAGCTCGAAAAAGTGACCAAATAAAGACCAAAAAGGCTCATGTTTACTCTCTGCTCCACAGTCTTCCAATCACTGAGAACCTGCTGAAATCTCTGTCTGCGCTCACCGTGTTTACTCTCCACCTTAGCGTGAGGAAGCAGTGAATTTAGGTTCTGAACAAACACATGAACACACTCACAAATGGCCACTCACAACACTCTTTTCGGAGAAGTAAGGTCATCTCAACTGCATAATAGTAGAAAACCATCTATTTTGAGAAGTTCTAATAACTTCAACCTCATTATTATGCATATCTACCCTGCTTATATGCATGATAAAAATGCAGCCAAAACGATTTTGATACTTTTATGACAGGTGGCAGCCATCTATTTCCCTGACATAGTAATCATCATTTTGGTTGTTCCCGTTTGGCACGCAAGATGTGTAAGAACAAGTTTTGTTTCCTCGTGATAACAGTTCATAGCTGAGAACACAAGCCCACCTCTGTACTGTTCCCACAAAAGACATTCAATCCTTAAGAGGTTTTAAAACAGGACGACCAGTTTCAGATGCTAATAAACAATAAAGCTCACTTGACTTGACTTGACTTGACTAGTCTCCCAAAGTGGGCAGCACCTAAGTTCAACTGTAAGAAGGCCGATTGTCTGAACTCCTTTTACTTCATCGAGGTTGCGCAATGAGGGTGAAGACAGCTGGCCAAGCCATGTGTTGGGAGTTTTCAATTAAATAGAAATTCTCCTTTGGCTCATTCACTTTGCTGAATCTAGATTTAAATCCCTCCCCGGCGCCTCTGAAACAACATCTAATCCTCTATGGCAGGGGTGCTGCAGCAGGGGTGGTTCATCTGGGGGACAGATCTGGGTTTCAGGAAGTGAATGAATACTTGGTCAGTTATGCACTAAGCAGTTGGGTTGTTTTTAAATGCTCTGATTGCATTCAGGTCACAGCACAGTAACTTATTTCTGCTTTCAGTCTTACAGCGTTTCAGACCAGGGCTGCTTCATATGTAGGTACTGACAGAAACGTTTAAAGCCTGAGCCCTTCTGTGATTAATAAGCGCTCGGCTCGAACTTGTAGACCAAAAGTCAACCACAACGCAACCCTATTGTACTCCACCCAAGATATAATGGGGCCAGCATGGCTGCCTAAGTTACTAAGCCATGACTCTCATTAGTGTAACAGTTGTCAATCATGTTCCTGTGGCCCAACAATTCCACTTCTGTGGCTCCAAAATTCACACTCTCGACCAGCCCTAGCCTTATTAAAATGCACCCAGAACTCCACTGAAATGTCCCAGCATTCAACCCACTTCCTTTTTAACATCCAAGCATTCTCCCCATTGAAGCTCTGACTATCCACGACAACCCCTCGCCCCACCTCCCCTCTTTCTTGAAGAAAAAAAAAAAATGGAAAAACCTTCTCCCTCCCTGTTAAAACCATATTCCTCTTCAATCCCACAGGAAGTCAAAGAGGAAGGCTAAAAGAAGGAGTGGGCGTCATGCATGCTCACTGCCCAATTTTTTTCCCTCCTCCCATCCCATCCCCCACCTTTAATTCCCCCCCACCCGCCCCCACTGACCATCACTCAGCTATGCCTGGAAATGAAGAGCAGGGGAAGAGGAGAGAAAATGAAAAGCAACCGCAAGCAGAGAAGCCCACACATTTCACACATCATTCCAGCAGGAGAAAGCAGCTGTGACCCAGAATTCCCCTGACGGTTCAAGCGTACCCGGGGCAGAGCAGCACAGGCACATCAGCACGGGGGACAGATAACTCTCACTCACTGGACACCTCGATTCATCTAAACAAAAGATAGACGCACTTCGAGGGGACCATTCAGGTTTAGGAATTCTTATTTTTAGCGGTGCTGCTGACGGGCTCAGTTTGGTCCACCGCTGCTGCGTTTCCTGCCAACAGCTCTGCCGCTGCCTTGCTCACGTCTCTACCTATTCTGCACTGCAGGAGTCTTTGCACAGGGACGCCATAAAAGGCATATTGGTGAAAAGCCACAAGGTTTGGGTTAGCAAGCTTTTGCTCAGGCGTGACTCACCGGTTCAAACTCTGCTTTACACTTTTGCAGACGGCTAAATCTATTGATGAGTAGCGCCTTCCTCATCTGCCCTGGCTACGGTCAGGGGTCAGGACAGATGACATTCAGGGAAGTCACGTTCTAAAGCAACACAGCTCTTCTGGCTGTGAGCTGCGAAAAGGCGTTTGTTCCAAAAGTGTGGCCAATTTCATTTCCACTGGAAAGTGTTAAGGAATTCAGCTGCGTCTGACTGATGACACATCAAACTGAAATGTCTAAAATGCAGAGAATGCCACTGCCAAGGACCTCAGGTCCCAGGGTGCTCCCTTATAGTCTTTACTTGTAAGAAATATTCAATTGTGTGAAGGAAAAAGAACTGACAGTGAAACACCTCGTGCGCAAGCCTGTGGCTTGTTGACATGTGGGGCATCATCCAGTTCCTGCTCTGACCTCTGCACTGAAATCAGAGCCTGAAAAACTCATCATCCCAATATAATACTGACAGCAGGACAAGACTTTTTGGCTTTATTGGACTTACAATAGGCTGTAACTGAAACTGTCTTGTTGATCCTGGGAAAATAAATTAGCAAACCATTAGCAGGCATCCGGTCTATTTGGAGTTTGTTCAGAAGCTTTCAATAATACTACACAACATTTGTTTCACAGTAACAGTTACTGTTTTAGGGGCAAGAATAAACAGGGAGTCTAACTAGTGACACGTTAATGAGAGCCATCTCATGCATTTCCCTGGGGCTGAGGCAAAAAGGAAACAAAGAACAAAGCCATCTACCCTCTTCATTTGTGTTTCAAATGTGTTCTTTTGTTTGACCTTTACTGCCCCAAAAAACCAATTAAATGTGGTATATTTTAATCTTTAGGTAATCTCACAGTTCTCAGGAGTGCCTGGTTGTTGACTATAATACCAGGATAAAGGCTAAACAAGAGGGGTGATATTAAATACTCTCGAGTTGCCATCTAATCAGCTCAAGAAGAGGACACTGATATGCAAGATGGAGGTCTGGTGGGCTAATCCGTAGTCTGCGGCACAAGTCCAAGCATACACTTGCGAGTGTTTCTACCCTGGAGCCAATTCTCCACTGAACTGTCAAGCTCAACTGGCTTGTTAACCTGGAAGTACGACTTATTGATCACTATGGATGCCACAGGGCTGTAATTTGATCCAGAGGATGGGATTATACTTATTACATGTTAAGGATTTACATTTTTTTAAAATGGCTAATTAGGGAGGTTTTTTTAGACTTGTGAGAATCAGGTCCACACTCTTATGGTGGGAAACGAAATAAAGAGGATTCTTTTTTTTTTTTTTATTTAACAGGCCTCTGGCTTCCATTATAAAACCATGACTTACTTCTGAAAACATGCGCGTAATAAAGATGTTCCACACCAAGAGGTCAGACCAGGAAATAAATTCCACACACATCAGTCATTAAAACTAAAGAGAAAAGGGAAGGATGGGGGGGGGGGGTTGTTTTGTTTGTTGTTTTCAGGGCATGGTACACCTACTCAGGAGCCACAAAATTTTGAAAACTGCTACAGGTTACCAATAACAGGCTTGACTGAAGTGTTTTTTATGATGCTGATGAAATCACCGCGTGGCAAAAGCAGGAATCTAGATGAGCGCACAGCTGACATCCTTTTTCCACCTTCAATATGCAGTCAGAAACCCTAACATCATAGACAGTCATCCACAGTCTAGCCTGCCATCCATCTATCCAGGACAATACATCACTGTCTCTTTCCATCCGTCTGTTTTGACCTCAGCAGAAGAGTTCTGGTTATGGGGTTCAGGTTATCTAAGAAGCTATAATGGGTAACAGAGTTAGTGGGAACATTTAATCGTGGCCACATTAACATGAACGAGCCTTTGTGCACTCGCGTCCTGCCAACAGCGTCTTTCTACTCACTGTTGACACAGGGCTGTAGTTAAGCAAGTTAAGGTCAGGGAGCATAGATAATCTTGTGTCGAAGGGGTTACATGCCCCAGATAAAGGAACGTTTGTCCAAGACCTCACATTTCTGTGGGGAAACAGAAATGTATGCATTTGGACAGCACAGCAGCCACCGGGCATGTGATAACTCATTTCTATCATGGACTTTGCTTGTTGTCTTATTAGTATCCCAGCTACTTCTTCTGTAAATTGGCTACTTTCCAGTCTTACTGATATTTTCCATTCAAGATATTTTTCATTCTGCAGCGTTGAAATATAAAGTTCACTCAAAGATAGAACAGCAAGTCCACACTAGAAGACACCTGGAGTCAATACAGTTAACAAGTGGACTTACAGGTCTGCCTATAAGCCTGTTTTTTCTCTTTTCCCATGTGGCCAGTTTAGAAATGTCTACTCTAAAGTAGCATGGAAGAGGAAAATCTGTGCAGAGTTTGGAAACTTGTTTTTGGTACCTTTTTTAATAAAGAAAGAAAGTTACATACTGCTGCTGCATCGCCCACCACACCCTTGTATTAGAGCATATTAAGTCTTAACACTCAAGGCAAACAGTTTTGTTTTTTTTTTTTTTTCAGATCGGCGTGATATAAAAACAATTCAGACAAGTCTGATCATGATCATTTTCACAAGTAGTGATGATTATATGCTTTAATTTCACCGTTAAACTGTGTCAATCACACAAACTGGTAAAACATGAATTTCAAGAAGCTTACAACTCTGTCTACTGTTGAATATATGACTGTAGAAAAACCCCAACTGTTAAATTAGAATGTATTTAAACTAAAGAAAATAGCCTGATCGCTCAGGCAATGGTGTTAAAGAGTTTTAACACTCACTTTAATCAGGATGTGAAGCAGGAAGCTGCCCCTCCTGCTCAGAGTGTAGATAGGATTAAAAGCGAAATGCAATGGATCTCATTCCAGATCGAAAAAAAGTGAGAATTTCGGAGTTAGTTTGCAGAATATGATAACACAAGGTTCACACTACCAGCAGCGACTCACACCCAATAATTCATCATTTTTCCTAATGTGCCTACAGACTAAACAGGCAGAGGTTAAACGTTAATGCAGGGAAGGGTGTTTTGAAGATCAGCCGCTGCCTTCCAACCAAAGCCGGAACGATCTAAGATGGAGGTTTGCTTGTGAGGCTATTGTTTCTTTCCCCTGTGGGGGATTCCTCTGCAGGGTAGGCATTGTTTGAAAGGCTACTGCTCAAAATGACCCTCGGGTCACCAGAGAAGATGCCACACCTCTGATGCCGAAACAGCTTTGGCTGTCTGAATTTGGTTTCGGCAACGTTTTTTTTTTTTTTTGGGGGGTGGAGGTTCAAACTTCACCTGTTCCAACAGGTCTGACTGTGAAAACCACTAAAAAAACAAACTATGCTCCCCCACTCTGTAAAACTTTGAGCTGATTTATTGCCAAATCACTTCCTTGATGAGGAAGGAAAAGTTGCTGCTGCTCAGGTTCTTCTGAGGACGGCTTCTGCATCCAACTATCCTCAGGTTAAGGGCGAGATTTATCACCATCCTGGCTCATCTCTTTGATGTCACACCAAATGCACACACCTATTTCAGTAGGTGAAATAGAAGCCAGTGTAGCCGAGTAGATTTAGGCAACATTTTTTCAGAAAGAAATGTCTTATTTTAATTGAAGTTGAATATTCTCATTAAAGTATTAATTGTTCTATTTCAAAATGATCTCCTTTGCTATTTATAGTAGCAAAGCAGTCCCTAACTAAAAGGAAACATTTAGAAAACACTGACCATTCTAATGTGGCTGAGAGCTGCTCCAACTCAAATATTCCAAATAAATATTTTATTCACTGTTTCATCAACAGCGGCTTCAAACATCACCACAATAAAGTTCAAAATAGTGACACAACCCTCCTGTATTTAGACTGGGAACGGAGCAGCTCAATAACTCATTTGGAACTGCGGCCCCTTTCCCTTTTGAACATGACTGCACTTGATGAGGTGGGAAGATAGCAGGAGGCCTTGTTTCCAACATGAATTCCAGGTCCTCTTTCCAGTAGCGGCTCCTCACACGGCCGCTGGATCATGGAAAGAACATAAATGCTTTGTTACCATGTACAAACAAAGGAGGCAAACAGTTCAATGAGTAACCACGTTCACTCACTTACTCCGCCGGTTCGCAGTGGGCATACACAAACTCCAGATTGGCCGCAGTGAAAACCAATAAACACTGGTTTACTTTGAGGGCCCAAAGAGAGCCTACAGTAATTAAATTCTATAGTGATTGAACAGGTCATACACGACAGTGACAGATAGCGCTGAAGCTTGTGGCTTTGCAGAGCCAGACAGTGGGGTAATATCACGTTTTAAAGTCTAATATGTTTTGTTTATTCAGTCAGGGCTTTATGGTTTAAGGTTAAAAAAAAAAAAAGTGCTGTATATACATGTTCTTTGTTCTATTTGTGGAGCAGGAGAACCGGCCTGAAACAGAGGCACCATTGTCCCCCAGTGGAATTAAAACCCTGCACCTTGACGGCAGCTTTGTAAAATCTCTACCGGCTCAGAAATGGGGCAGTTTGTCAAAGCCAGGAGGAAGCGCTGGGGGAAATTACTGCTGAGCTCCCACGGCACAAGGTAAAACGCTATGATTCCAGCGAGGACCGCAGCAGATGGAAGTCTGGAAAGGTCATCAGAGGATCAGCAAGCCAAAGCAGCGAGTAGCAGCAGCACAACAAGGGCCGTTCCGGACCCTAAACTACAGATTCTAGGATTACACGGTACCATAAACTACATTTCATTTTTCACGTCTGTCTCAGTCCAAAGGGCGGGTTTTATTAAAGGAAAAGAATATCTAAAAATGATGCAGACAAACCAATGACTGATGAAGAAAGCTGATATTCTAAGAACCCAACACTAAGCAGTGGGAGAGGAATTCAGAATGTCAACAAGTAAAACTCAGCTCAGGTCCAATAAAGACGCGAGCCCACTGAGAGGCAGCACCGACAGAGCTGGAATTAACCTACATCTTCTGTCCTCTCACAGTATCGCAAATCAGTTTTTTAATTCAGAAAAGGCTACATTAAATAAGCTGGTTATCCAGGAAACAAGACAAGACCTTCGGATTGGGGATTAAGGGTTTAGCTATCAAAACGCCCCTGAAATCAGTCTGATTTTCCAGAGGTTAACCCACATCGGGGGGGCGGTTCACAGGCAGGTTGATCTGTGAACGAACCACTGGTCCCACTCTGAGGCCAAGCAGGATAAGATGCGTTCCTCACTGCAAATAAAGATGCAATCATTAGCCCCACAGCACACACGGCTCTGCTCCAGATAAAGCCTAATTGGTTCTGGGGGCAAAATTACACCTGCGTAATAAATCAACGTGTCCACTGTTTACTTGTTGAAAGCGCTGGGCATTATTTAAAAGCTCCCCAGAGAAGATCACCTTTAATAACTGCATGCCAACGCCAGGTAGTGCTCCACTGTTATCAAATGTCCTTTCTTCTATTGTCTGACCACATAGAAGCAAAAAACATGGGGAACACTGATGGTGATAAAACTATTATGTTGCCGGGTGTAAAATGAGGCTAAATAGAAAATTCATTATATTACCGCCTCACTGTTGTCCCACTATGAAAAATAAAAGTAGGTCTTACATCAGTTTTCACAGTCACTGAAACAGTAAGAGAAATAGAAGCTTTAACTTACAAGCTAATATTTAAAGTTGGGCTTATCCCAGTGCAACGAGACTTGGGCAACTCTTTCCATTTTCCCTGCTTTTGTTTTGTTATGGCTGAAAGGGAAGACACCACCCTCCCAACATGAACTGAATTACCGTTTCCTCGGCCTCGCGCATGTTGTTCCAACACGTGGAGAATGCCAGGTCTGCTTTGCTTATTCCCACACTCCAGGCTGCAATGGGACCGTTGCCATTTTGGGGAAAGGATTAAGCAGAAGCCAATTATGAAAGAAAAACACAAACTAATTAACAGTAATGTAAAGATGCGCTGGATTTAGGTTGCCTTCCAATAGTGATGAAGATGTGTTCATGCTCTTCGCCTCTGCTGATCTCATGGGAACTCTCAGGAAAATATGCCCAAAATGTTTATTTTGCTCCATCGGTTTCCATTTTCCCCCTCAACCTGAAAATCATTCTGCCACTTCTTGGTGTAAACAGCTGACCAGATGTTCTCTCTTGGCTCGTAGCAGCAAACCTTAGCTCAAAAATACTCCTCCGACATAGACTGAACAGTTGTCCATCTGCAAAAGCTGTTTGTCCCACACTTACGAAATAAGATGTTTTTTGTTGTTAAAATCCTTCAAGTGGTAAATTAATCCCTCATTTTAAGACTCAAAATCCCTTTATAAACCAGTAATTTTTCCAAAAATACCTTGGTGAGATGTAGACTGAATTGGCACCGTTTGAAATGGGAGGTGAATTCAAATTCCCAAGGACACATAACTGGTTTACTATACGATACATTTATCCTATAGATCCAAAGTCAGGTCCCATAAGTTCCCATGGCATTTTTGTGTTAATGGTTAATCCAACTGCAAACACTGGTGAAGCATTACAGCACCTCTGGGCTAGTCTCTCATCTATTATAGAAAACAAAATCAAAGGCATCTATTTTGAAGCTTGAAGGGATGTTTATAAAGCCAGATTTATCAGCGCACCTGTCAGATTTAGACATTGTAAAACTCAACGATGATGTGATTTCAAATCCGGTTGACATTTTCTGCCAAGAAAGCTTGACGTGCAAAGAAAACATCCGTCTGTCGCCACCGGCTGAGAGCAAAAACCACCACAACTAAAAGACTTTCTTGTGATTTTTGTATTTTCTGCTAGAAATCTCCACTTTTTTTTTTTTAAGGCCAGAAAGATTTATGCAGTCCTTCCTTTTTGGCTCCCAAACACATCTGATTTGTTATGCTCCTCTTTAAATCCAGCACTGGTTTGTTATTTGTTGGAAGGAGGCGAGTTGCACGTGTGCAGCTGGCGCGGCTCCTCCAGCTCGTCTGCTAATAAAGCGGAACTCCAGAACAAGTGTGTGGACAATGAAAAATGATTCACGCCATTCGGATCTTTGGGTCATCCTGCAGAAAAGTGATACTTCAGGTCACCTTCTTGTCCGGCATCTGTTCTCCACTAAGCTTGAGTCATTAAAAAACATGTGGAACTAGTTTTGGTTTTTTTTTTTCTCATAAATTCAGTCTAAGCCAGGAAATCTTTTCATTACCACAGCCCCCCTCCACTCCCCTGCCATGTCATTTTGATAAAATCTCAGCTGGTAAATTTCTTCTAAGTGAAAGATTGGGAAAAGCAATACTTAAGTGACAGTCTAAACATGGCTGAGCCGTTTGAAAATGGGATTTCTGTGGCCTTTACTTCAGGGACAAAAGCAAACCAGACACAAAGATGGGACCCACTTTCTGCTTTTTCAGCGCTTGTTTTGGTGCTCCCGTCCAGATCACTGCACATTTTCCAGACTGTCTGCTTTGTGTTCTGGAGCTGGACGCCTGTCTTCGGGGTTTTTGATCTCATTTTGTTTACAGCCCAGTAGCAAACTGAGGACATTTTTTATTATTATTATTTTAGAAGCTTAAAATAATGAGTCAAACAATGAGAAATGCAAATAGAACTCAGTGGGCCACAAAGCAAACGTCAAATGTTTAGATGAAAGCTTTGGAACACGTGTTTCGTGGAGGATTCAAGGTGACAGCTTGTTTCCAACTTTTAAGTCTAAATATACCTCAAGCGCAAACTGCTCGGAGTGTTTGGAAAAAAAAGTGTCAGAACAAATGAAAGAAAACAATGAGACGATGCCTGGAAATTGCACAGTCCAAATCTCCGAGCAGCATCATCATCCCAGCGGTGCACCTCCTTTTCCCGCAACCTGGACTCGGCACCGTCCCGCACCGACGCGTTACTGGAACTTTACGCAGGTTCCTGCAGCCGTGAGTGAAAACAGTCATCGCGCCGAGGAACTTTTCCGTCCCAGGATCAAGTTTCTCTGTGGCTTTTGGAGCAGCCAGTGACTTTTTTTCCCCTTTTCTTTTTCTTTTTCTTAGGAGATTTATGGAAATCTCGGAAAAGTTGCCCTCTAAACACTCTCAGCCAGACTCCTGCTGGGTTGCGCCCGGGACTTACTTTTGCGTTCCGCCAGGACGCAGCAGCCGAGGCAGAGCAGAGAGGTGAGTCCGAACCACTTCACCAAGCGGGCCGCCATGGCGCGTTTAAAGCTCCCGGGGAGGCGCTGTCAGTCCATGGTGGCGACCAGGTTAATCCGCTTCACCCGAACTCTGGAAAAGGCGCAGGAATCTTTTATTTCAGCTGCAGTCGAAAGAGATTTTTTTTTCCTGGCCTGGGAAACTTTGACAGCTCCTCCTCCTCGCGGTTATCTGCAGCTCTGAGCTCACGCAGCGCTGGGACACACACTCACACACACTCACACACACTCCTGGTCGCTCTGACGTCAACGGGAGGCAGGGCAGATGCGCCAGCGGCGGCTCAGGTAGACCTCACCCACTGCAGCATATGGAAATACTACTTTACTCTTACTTTCTGCAGTTTTTCCCAGTTGTGATACTTGTTCCTACATTATTGGTCTGGTTTTTTTGGTTTTTTTTTTCTTTTCTGTACTGCTTTAAACTCCCACACAAAGAGTTTAGAGGCAGTACTGCGCTTTTACCCGAAAAAAATGCTAGTAACTTAAGTTACTTGGCTGATCATTACCTATACCAGTCCCACGCTTTTTGATTTATTTATGTTAATTTTTTTTTCAAATGAATGTGTTTTAATGACATCCAGTTTGGTCATTTGAATAATTCTGGCCCCAGAACAGCAGTCGTGTATTTTTGTTTTATTTGTGCGTCTCAGTGTGGATGTTAGACAGTCCCCACCATCAGTGTCAAGTGGTCAAACAGAAAAAAAGCATCCAGTGATGAACCGATGTGAAACAAATGCAAATGGATGCTGCGCTCTTCAGGTGTCATTGTCATGCACAGATCAGCCTTAGTGAGGACAGAGTTATGGAAACCATTCTACCTGCCGGTGTTAATTTCATTACTGCAGCCTAATGGCTCCACAAATCATCTTTGGTTGTCCTACTAGAGGAAGAGCTTATTGTATTGAGTAAAATTATGACCATTATCCTCAAGAAGAAAACACCTTAATTGGGGCTAATGTTTGGTAAGTGATGTCTGAGCACATCTCAGTGTCCTTCGGTGGTGATGCAACCGTCAGTTTGACTGGTCTGCCCGTGTGTGAAACCACTTCTGCATGTAACAATGGCGAAACCAGCGGTGCAACTCTTGCAAAAGCTCTAGGTCGACTTGTAGCGACAAAAAAACCCCCCAAATTCGGCTTTACTTCAAGGTGGCAGGTTTGGATATGGCTGGGTTTGGGTTAAACTGGTTTGAAACCAAGGTTTACCACATGCAAAGCCACAATGGTGGCCTGTCAGAGAGAGAAGAAAGGAAAGGAATTGCCTTGCTCTCACCAGTGTCTGATTTCCAAGCCAGTTTTCAACATCTCAATCATGATGTTCCCACAGCTAGAAAGAAAAAGGAGCCACGGTGATGCATACCGCCTGTTCTGGAGTGCTGCGCATTTCTCACAGGGCTTCACAAAGCACCATAACTGTCCTCTCTCAGCCAGTGCAAGGACGCTAAAAAACACCCGCAGATGGCAGGAAAAAGAAAACTAGCCAGGGTGGGATGACAGATCGTGGCTTGCAGAATAAACACGTCCACGATTCTCATATTTTTCATGTCTTATTCAGCACTGCCGCTGTTGAGCACAAGAAGAAACATTTCGATTCCTGTTCTAATTAATGCAGCACATGCTGGAGTCTCAAATTACCCAGAAAATGCAACTCCTACAAAGATAATATTGACGCAACGAGTCCTATTACCTCCTTCAGTGAGACAGAAAGATTATTGAACTGCGCTGGGAGAGGAGAGATCTTGTTATGTGAGACTTCTCCTGATGGCCTGGAGGTCCGATCTGCATGACAGGGCCCAGATGGGCCGCTAACGTGCCTGGCACCCTTCTGTAAAAACGACAGATTTGGGAACGTACCAACCCCCATTAGAAGCATCAGACGCAGGAAGCAGAAACAGCCAGGAGCACCAACATGTGCAACTTTACACATCTGACCAGCAAGTGACAGCATCCCACCCAAACAAACACCAGGCTGCCGTTGCAGGAACCCAACACCAGAGGTCTGGAAACCAGGACAGTGAGACAATGCCATGCAGCTGTTCCCTGTCCAGTTCCAGATTCTGATAAGATTGCTGCAGATATTGCCAAAGTGAAAGGCTGAGCCTGTGAAACATGTCCTCCACGGTGTTCTTTCGTTCTGCGAAGCTCCGCTCTGTTCCTGCTCAGCCTGCCGCATCCCTGGCTTGTGAGCTAAGACTTGGATTATATATGACTGGATCCAGGCTTTAGTAATAGCTTTGCAAAATCCCGTTTCTAGCAGCATGGCTGAGGAGCCCCAGGCGCTGAACACACACTGTCAAGTACCAATTAAATAGGTTCCATTAATGGAAACCAGTCAGATTACCGACTATTTCACCATCTGCCCCTTTCGACATCAACCAGATTAATGGGTTCTAATGAACACGCAAACTGTTTGTTTTGATTCTGCTGGAATACACGCGTATTTTACCTTTCCTGGTGAACACAGTGTCTTTTGGCAGGAAGCCACGTCAACAGGACTGAGCATGTGGTCGCCATGGCAGCCCATGGAGTTACACAGTAAACACCTCCAAGTGAATGAATGAGCCAATTTTGATCCAATCGGAATAGCTTTCTCTGCTTCCAGACAGTCATGTCCTGTTTCATACCAGGGAACACCTTGTTCCTACTTACGCCAGTCATTCCAGAGGGATTTCGTTACATTTTACAAAGGCTGCAATATTGACGTTGCCAAATTAAGAGTCAGAGAACTAACTGTTGGGGACCTAAACTTTGATTTACTATTGTTGTAGCTACAGGATTAAAAACCAGACTAAATCAAATTGTTATACAATATGATAGATGATAGATTTCTTTGAGGCATGTAAAATGTGAATAAATAGGGGCTAATTTGTACTTTAACACATTAATACATTTAAAATTCCTAAATTGTCTGGAGATGGGATTACAACGAAACTGAATCAGATATTAAAAAAAAAAATGGCATATTTGTCATTAATTGCAATATAGTTTTATTAGAAAAGGTGATACATTCTAAATCTAGATAAATATCACCGCTCTAAAAATACATGCTTGTTCATGGGTGAACTCAGCTTTCAGAGAAGCCACACTGCATTGTTTATTTGACTGTACAAGTCATAATATTGGGCTCCAAGTTATAAAAAATGCCAGCAACTGAGTCAGATATTTGTTTCTTACTGAGGTTTAGGCCAGGAGAAGATTCAGACATCTTTAAACATTGGGCCTAATGTTTGGCAAAGCCTCCGATGGTGTGATAATGACTGAGGCACATGTTGGGGTGAAGAACCGCCTGCCAGGATCCTCTTTTTGTCAGCGGCGGTGCACTCCAAATCCATTCAAGTCTGTGAGAAAGTGCCTCAAATTGTAGGAATCTCTGAGTCACTCAAAAGGGGGAAATACAAGGAACCGACTGGCCGACCACTGACGACGTGGCTGAAGATTTTCATTTAGAAAAACGGCTCAATGTGCAAATGTGTCCGAGCATCTGTCGTTGTTATTTTCTAGCATTTAGAACATACTCATTCAGCACAGATAAACAGACCTTTTAAATAAGTAATCTCCCAGTGAAGTATCAAATCAATCATCTAAGCCTTGAAAATTCACTGTGTTTATTTGTCTTTTTTAATCAATATAATTTAGGGTTGTTGTTTTTTTTTTTCTTTCTTCAGCACCTCCTAAAGTCCTCCCCGTATGCCCTCTGTGTCTGTCACATCACATCAAGCTCTGGTCTCTTTCACGCCCGGGTGGCTCATGGGCGCGTCCAGGGTGCTGATGTGTCCCCCTGGGCGTTCGGACGCCAGCAGCTGGTGAGCGCGCGGGGAAACAGCGCCGCCCCGTGGACGCTTCTCTCCACGCAGCTTGTTGTGACTGTTCCAGTCGGTGCTGCCGGGATGCAATAAGGTCGATCTGGGCCAAAACAAGCAGCCCAGTTTGTGAAGTAAACATTGATGTCCAGCCTTTGTCCCGATGTCCTTATTCGTGTGCAAATACAGATCAAAGTCCACACAAGCTGCCCGATTTACAAAGGCGCCAGATGAAAAATGCATGCTGGGTTACTTTATAATCGGGCTAGGTTTTTACCACCAATAGAGGACTCGAGCAGCACATATTCTGAAGTGACACATGCGCTATAGAGCGCGTATTTCATCTCTCACGCACTCTGCTGGGCAGCTTTCATCAGCGCCTTGTGAGGAATCAAAGCGCAGGCGTCGAGTTCGGGGAGGGAGCCTCTCTTGCGCAGACTGGGTACTGTACATGGCCATTGATGCTGCTGGGTGGATGAGAGCCGATGTAAATAAGGATGGTGAGAGCAGCGGCTTCGACGCGCAGTCTGATCTTCGCTTGACACCGCTGGAATCGGATGAAACGCGCGGTCCAGGTTTTTCTCGGTTCTCCTGCTTCTGAACCAGCTTGACTGATGATTTCCATTTGACAATAGAGCCACAACAGACGGGCGGCTTCTTCTCATAATCACTCGGGGAAAAAACGGGTCATTATGACCATAGCATCCTCCAGGAGAACAAAACCATCGGATTGCTTTTACGCGGCAGCGTTCTGCTTGTGTCTCCTCTTCTGGAATCCGTTCGCCGTATCCGGGGAGAACTATCATTTCAACGTGGAGGTAAGATGAATGGCCTCCCCTGCCTGGTTATTAGAAATGACCGTGCTCTCTCCTCCTCCTCATCAGCCTCGGCGTGTACAGAGAGAGCATCTCCAGAGCCATCCGCGGCCACCATTACCATAACGCGCAAGATGGAGACATTATAAGCTTGTCCCAAACAGCACCCCCCGTTTGTGGAGCGCAGTAAATTAGTAGGATGCTCATTTTTATAACACTGCGGTCCGTGAGCCGAGCTGATCCAGCCCACTGTTGCCATCGCGCAGCCGGGATTTGATTCCACCAAGATGCGTCTATGTCTTGTGTTTGTGTAGAGGAAAAAAAAAAAAAAAACCTGAGGCAGAGTGTTTTCTTTGTGAGGTGCAGCCTCTCTTTGTGTGTCACACACGCTTTGGCAGCATAATGTTGAAAGGGATCAAGTCATTTGCTAGAATTTGTTCTTATGCACCTTTTTCACTGATGTCTTGTCATCCTGGCTTCAGACATCCATTCCATTGTGAAGAAAACGCGCACGCACGCACACACACACACACACACACTCAGACGAATTCAATTTTACAGCTTGATGAAAACTGTCAGATATCTCTCTGAGATCTGCCTTTGAGCAAACAACACACACAGGAAACGAATCAGCAGGGGAGAAGGAATAAACACGGCGTTTAGCTCAGCACAAAGTGGGATAGAGGCCCAAAAGGGAGGGGTGGACGGAGGAGAAAACTGGAGTTTCACAGCTTTGCTGTAGTCATGAGCAAGCAGCTGTGGGAACAACTTATTTTCAAGAATCAATCTGAGGCTGACCTCACCTGCAGGCGACGCTGTCACCTCTGACCGCTGCATATAGCTGCAATCTTTGTGTGTGTGTGTGTGTGTGTGTGTGTGCAGGGCAAGAAAGGGCAGGGCCACTATCCTGTGCACCCAAAGCGAGCAGCAGCCGCAAGACACCAACATTATAAGGTCACTAGCTGGGATTCAAATGCGAACGGTTTGACTGATGACCAGACACAGGCTCAGTCTGCTGCTCACGCTCAAACCAGCGCAGCCCCTTTACGTGTTACCTTCACCTCAAAAAAGCAGCTAAGCATTTATTCACTCGGTGCAGCAGCTGCCTTCTCGGCGCTGTTGGACACCAGCCTGGCAGCAACGGTTAGTCACCTGCGCCTGCTGTGGGCCGCCGATCGAAGGCCGTGCAGCCGTATTTGCATTGATTTTCATGATGGGATTGGCTGCTGAGTGGGAAGTTCAGGGAGGGTGACTGTTGTTAGGCAAGATACACCAACCACAGCTGCAGAGGAAGTCCTGAGACAGTAGAAACAGGATAAAACATTTCATACTCTTAAATCGAATAAATAAATACCTCACCTCGGTTAATACGTACATTATCTCTCTCCCCCATTAAAGGGATGGCTACAGAGGTATGGGTACCTTCACCGCACGGAAGCGGGGATGTCTGCCATGCGCTCGGCCCAAACCATGCACTCCGCCATCGCAGCCATGCAGCGCGTCTATGGGCTGAATGTCACAGGGACGCTGGATGAGAAAACCAAAGAGTGAGTATGCAAACAGGCTGCAAGCGAAAGGACTCCAGGCACGCTGACTCCTCATCAGCGCTCACACCCATTCAGGGAAAATGCTGGAAAAATAGCTTTAAATGTGTGAATGAACTCCACGGAGGACAGAAATAGATGTGATCATCTGAACCCCAGCCCCTGTCAGCACTCCCGATACACCCCTCACTCTAATGGTGTAACACGTGTAAATGCAGTGATTTCACACTGAGAAGAGTCACACCCAAGTCTGATAAAGCCTTTTGGAATGATTGAAAGAAAAAAAAATACACTCTTACATGGCAGCAATTTTAAATTCCACTTTCTCTCTCTCTCTCTCTCTCTCGTCATATTTTTTTTCTCAGCTGGATGCAGAAGCCTCGCTGTGGCGTCTCTGACAAAAGCGCTTCGAGGTCACGGAAGAGGAGATATGCGCTGACGGGGCAGAAGTGGCAGCGCGCGCACATCACCTACAGGTGAGAGGTGTAGAGGAGGCAGTCGCCATGGAGACCATTGAGATGGGCAGCACCCTGTGCTAATTTCCTCAGCTCTCTTCCTCCTCCGTCTCTCCTTCTCCCCCTCGTCACCTGACATCACATGCGCTCCGTTGCCATAGCGACCGCTGGAGTACGTCATGCGGTGTATATTTAGCCGACGCGGTCAAACCAACACAAACATTCACCAATATGTGCTGCGAACATGTTTTATTTTCAGGTTGAGTTCTGAGGCAGCCTGGTGAGCCGGGGTAGCTGGCGGAGGATCGCTTTTTAAGAACAACATAAAAACCCTCCAAACCTGTTTTTTTTTGGGTAATAGTGTCCAAATTCTCATCAGGAATATTTAAGCACTCATCTGGCCTGATTAAGCTGCGGCTTCTATTAGGTTCTCAGAAAGACTAATGAGAAGGACCCCGGCACCGCTGCCAATTAGCAGGTTACAGCGGTACTAGAAGATAAAACCGGCAATTTATTCAAATCCCTCCTTCCTCCTCAATTTTGCATTGATGAGCCACCTCTTCTAATAGAATGTCAGTCTGCGCTGAGCCCGTGCCGCTGCCGAATCCACTTTTTTTTTCACGAAAATGTGTGGAGAGGGAGGAAGATTTGCCCCCCTCTCTGCCTGCCAGCGGCTGATAACGATTGGGGGTGTTGAAAGTTCAGTAGAGGCTGCTGGGCCTGAAATAGTCGTGTCAAGCGCAGCCTCTCCTCCCAGCATCTTGACGAGAAGAAAAATGTGCGCATCTCCTTAAACCACTACCAACACGTGATATAAGGTTTTTTTCCCCACCCACATTACTCATCCAACCTCCTGTTTTTTTATTTTTAAAGCATCAAAAATGTCACACCAAAAGTGGGGGCCCGGGAGACTCACGACGCCATCAGGCGGGCTTTTGACGTGTGGCAGGGCGTGACCCCCCTACGCTTTGAGGCCGTTCCTTACAGCGCCCTTGAGACCGGCAGGCGTGACGTGGACATCACCATCATCTTTGCTTCGGGGTTCCACGGCGACAGCTCGCCCTTCGATGGGGAGGGCGGTTTCCTTGCCCACGCCTATTTTCCGGGCCCGGGCATAGGAGGGGACACACACTTTGACTCAGATGAGCCCTGGACCCTGGGGAATCCAAACCATGACGGTAGGTAAAAAGAGTAACCTCGACGAGAAAGAGATGATCGCTGATAAATAAAAAAACCATGCTGGCAGGAGGACAGCGTGACATGAATGTATCAGGAGAAGCGAGGAGAATGTTTAAATGGAGACGATGACGCGTCTTTGATCAAACTGTTCCCTGTTAGGACACGCTTCAACACCCGTCTTTGGCCTCATGTCATATCTGCATAAAAGGCTCCTCAGAAGACAGGATAGGCAGCTATTTTAGCTTCTAGTTTCTGCTGTCAACACAGCAGATGAACTGTCTCCATGTTCCTCCTTCTCCTCTGGATCCTCGTCTCCCACACTTTAACTTCATGTCCTCTCTAAAGGACATCTGTACGTCTAGTCTTGGGCCTCCTGCCTGGCAGTTCTGTCAACAGCAGCTTTTATTATTGATCTAAATTCACAGGATTTAATTTAACCTCGTGTGTTGTAAGTTTTTATGCAATTGCATCCATTTTCTTACACCACTAAAAGTCCCACTTCCTACTCATCTGCACAAGTGTGGGAGCATCCGAATCTCAGATAAGGCTGATGCTTTTCTGGAGTCGATGTGTTTGTTGTTATGCCGTAGTTATATAACAGAGTCCTGTGAGGTAGGACTTTATAATAAACAATGACACACCTTTGTGTAGTGTTTCACATGTACAGCAGGTTGCTGCTGGAGTCCAAACATAGAGGAAAAATGCTCTTTGTGGTCTGAATTTCCATAAACTGGCAATGAAGCTATTTTGCTAAGATACTGAATAAGTCATAAAATAAGCCGCATTCTCACTCTAGATATTAAAGATGTGGGTTGTTGTTGCATTAGTGCAAAAGAAGCCCCACAACATTTACATTAGAGAGTGTCCCCGAGCCCGGGATGATAGCTCCTGAACGCCAAGTGATTCTAGAAGGGCCCGTCCCACCGTGTGTGTCAGCAAAGCTGTGTGCCTTTAATGGCCTTCCTCAGCAGCCAAACTGTAAATGGTGCATGTTGACATGTGTGCTAATGGCATCTGCGGCCTGTCTCCGGGGGGATTTTTACAGGTCATTTTGAGATGGATGGAAGATGCTGGTTATGTGAGATGATTGCAGGAGGGGGTAGTGAAACCTTTTTAACTCTGGTGTCTGTGGGCTTCTAAAGTGGCCGTGGGTGGATGTTATGTTTGTATATAATGACAGTGTCCTGGGCAGCGACTTCAGTCATGGACTCTACATGAATAAAGCATTTATTTCTAAATCAGGTCAACCCTGTGGGCCAAGAATGGCCTGGACATGCTAAACTGACATTTGTGTACATTTAGGGGGATTACATAAGAGCAGGTTTTGTGTCAATGGATTTTATTGCCAGTTCATTGGTTTATTGAACCAACTACTTTGTGCTGAACCATCTTGGTTTATATAATGATAACCAAGGTGCTAAAAACATTTAAGCGTATTTAAGTGAAAGGCAATAAAAAGCTAAGCAGGTGTGTGTTTACTCGTACCGTTCTGCTTCGGTCGGTAGTTTTCCCCTGTGCTCTTTGTCCGCTCTTGTGATGCACTCAAGGACTCTCCTTTTCTCCAGGTAACGACCTATTTTTGGTTGCGGTGCACGAGCTCGGGCACGCTCTCGGCCTGGAACACTCGAACGACCCCACTGCCATCATGGCTCCTTTCTACCAGTACATGGACACGGAGAACTTCAAACTACCTCACGATGATCTGCAGGGCATTCAGAAGATCTACGGTGAGCCCGCGCTTCATATGCTATTCTCTCTCTAGTGTCAACATCAGAGGTGATGGTTGGAGATGAACAAGTGAATGAAGCTCTTGGAGAAGAGCAGGGTGAACTGATGAAACGCTAATGCTTGAGTAGAAGATCTGAATTCCCACAGTCGTGATGGACGCTGCTGTCGCTCTCCGCTGGAACAGTAAACACCAGTTGTCAGCTGACAAAGAGAGCAGCTGACAGGCGTTTTGTAACACGAATCAACACCCACAGAAAATCTGCGCCAAAACCAAAGACACTTTCAGAACGATGGATTATTATGTGTTTGCGTAGGTCCGCCAGATAGAGCGCCTCAACCGACCAGGCCCCCACCCACGGTCCCTCCTCCACGCTTCCTCCAGCCCTCAGACCCACGCAAGCACGACCGCCACTCGCGCCCCCACCGCCCACCGCAGGGGGCCAAGCCCTCCAACCCCAACTCCAAGCCCAACATCTGTGACGGAGGCTTCAACACTCTGGCCATCCTCCGGCAGGAGCTCTTTGTGTTCAAGGTAGAGAAGCAGGAGATGACGAAGGTGACGATGACGGTGCTAACACATATATATCGTGTATTTTTGCAGGATCAGTGGTTTTGGAGGGTGCGGGACAACTCCGTGGTGCCTGGTTATCCGATGCAGATCAACCACTTCTGGAAAGGATTACCAGCCAAAATTGACGCCGTGTATGAAAACAGCGAAGGGAAGTTCGTCTTCTTCAAAGGTAACAAACACGATGCCACACAGCAGCGTTCATACGCTGCCAGGGCAGCACCATTAGGTCGAAAAATGCATTCTTTTATTTCTTCTCTATATAAAACATATGTAGTCTAGAGTGTGTTTCCGATGCTTTCTTTCTTTTATGGTAACAGAACGGGTTCAGGTCCAGAACAGTCCTCCATCCATCCATCCATCCATCCATCCATCCATCAGGCAGATTAACATGACATCTGTCACCAGTGGGATCAGGGGGGGTCTCATGCTTTATTTATTCTCCCAGGGAGACTTAACTCCGTGTGCGCTCGTGAGTCTTGGCTCCCGCGAGCGTGCCATTACCATTACAGCAGCCGGAGGCATTCGTGATTACAATGAATTAAATGCCCCGATTTAATAAGTGAAACTGAAATCTGGTCTGCAGAGTTTCAGAGCTCATGACTGTTTATTATATTAAAGATAAAGCTACACGAGCGTGTGCAGACTTCCAGTAAACCAGATGAGACTCTGGCATTAACAGATCTGTCACTGTGGTGAGAATCCACACCGAGCTCCGGAATGCCTGAGGTTTTTGTTAAACGTGACGGTCAGATCTTCATCCCAGCGCCTCCTAACTTTGCGTGTCTATTTTAGGAAGCCGTTTCTGGCTCTTCAAAGACACGACGCTCCAGCCTTCGTACCCTCAGGACATCTCGCTGTTCGGGAGAGGAATGCCGACGCAGAGCATCGAGACCGCCGTCTGGTGGGAGGTTGCTGCCAAGACCTACTTCTTTAAAGGAGACAGGTCTGTGCAGCGTTAGCCTGACGACCTCTGACCCCTCAGAGCAGCTGTAGGGACCAAACGTTTCTGTCAAAATGCTAGAAAAATCTCTTTTTTACTGAAGAGTTTTCATTTTCTGGTCTTTATTGAAGCAGTTGCAACTTATAATCAAGTTGTGAGAATCATATTGGCTTTGCTTGTCTATTGATCAGCACGTCTCAAGATGAGCCGACATTCTTGAAGCTCGAAGGAAAATGGTGCTCGTGTATTTAATAGCTCAACATCAGAGAAACACTTCTGGTTTTTCGTCTGCCGGTACTTTTATTGATTATTTTGTGCCCATGATAAGGCCCCTAGGCGGTACTGAATTGTGTCGCTGTAGGTCAGGTGACCAAACAGTGACTCCGTGCTTTGTCACAATGTTGTCACACCTCAATCTGCTGATGCTGCGCATGTTGACAAGTAGAGAAAAAAAAATCCAACTATACAACTACAGTATATAGATAATATTATATAACTACAATGTCGCGCGTAGAACCCACAGCCAGAGACCGATCTTCATCGCGGGCCTTTCATCGCTGACAGGATCTAAAAATGGCAGCCTGGAAGGCCTCACGGTGCCGCTCTGATCACCACATGCCACCTCTGTGGGGCTGCGAGCGGGTGCTGTAGTCATCATTCCGCTCCCGTCCCACTGCTGCGTTTTTGTGATGAAGTCTTGACAAGCCCAGAATCAGAGACCGGACAGCTTCATCGCATTTTTTATTTTTTTTCCTTGATGGATTAGTTCAACGCGGCCAAATGTTAATGAAACTGTCATTAAGCCATTTGGTTTAAATTTGTTTCCTCCTCAGGATTAACCTCTGCAGCAGGGTCAGGCGTTTGACAGGGAAGGCCTAATTACTACACCTCCGCTCTGACTTGCTTTTCCTGTCGTTTAGATACTGGAGGTACAGCGAGGACATGAGGACTATGGATCCGGGCTACCCGAAGCCCATCACTGTGTGGAAAGGCATTCCGGACTCACCACAGGGGGCTTTCGTGGATAAAGCAAATGGTAGGGTTTTACCTATTAATATAGATATATATATATTTTCTTTTTAATGTATGAATTCAGCTTTTTCTGCACATTGTCTTCAGAAATATGAAAAGCAATGTGTTTGTTGTCTCCCACACCACTAGGTTTCACCTATTTCTACAAAGGGAAGGAATACTGGAAGTTTAACAACCAGCTGCTGCGTGTGGAGCAGGGCTACCCGCGGTCCATCCTGCGGGACTTCATGGGCTGCGATGGCCTGCCCGCCGATCACGAGTGGGACTGGAGCCCGCCGGTGGCGGAGGAGCGCCACTATGACAACGGTGACATGGATGTGGTGATCAAACTGGACAGCACGGGGGGCACGGAGAAGGCGGTGGCCATCGCCATCCCCTGCGTGCTGGCGCTGTGCATGATGGTCCTTCTCTACACCGTCTTCCAGTTCAGGAGGAAGAGCACGCAGCGCCACATACTGTACTGCAAGCGCTCCATGCAGGAGTGGGTCTGAGCGTGTACAGGGAGGAGTGTGGAGCCCTGATAAAGGTCTTGCCATTACTTGAAGCCCCAGGTACAGTAATTGGAAGCACTGCTAAGGCTACCGAACATCAGATTTTCCACGACGATCAAAATGCTGACTGAGGACGTGCTGAGGAAAGCTGCCAGAGGGTGAATCTATCAGCAGAACTCAGCTGAGGTCTTCTGTGTCTTACTAAAATCTGTGTGTTCTCCCGCTCTGGCTTCTTTCTGTGTCCTGGAAGGAACTCAGTGACGAGAGACGGAGCTAAGCTGCTGTAAAATGGGAACTTGTGGATCCTCGTTTCTGCACGCTGCTGAAAAAGCCACTAGCTCAGACTTCGGTGGACAAGTTGGACACGGTCCTCTTCCGTACTTTCATTTCTTGATTAAATTTCTTTAGGTTGTGCTTTTTTTCCTAACTACTTGTGGTCCTGTGAACAATTACTCATTGTGCGGATGACAAAAACAAAAACCAAATATGACCTTTTTTCTTCCAAAGAGGATTACTGCTCAATGTTTCTTTCGAGTGGATTTCTCTCTCTCTCTCTCTCTCGCTCTCTCTCTCTCCCTCGGTGGATCGAACATTGTTGCACCGCGTTCAGATTTGACTTTTTCTCGTCCTCATCCGCCCGACTGCTCATTAATCGGTGGCGAGAGGAAGTGGCCCTTCCAGGAACTGTGGTGGCAGTCTATCTCTTAAAAACAGCGGCCACCAACCTCTCTGCAATATTTATGAGACTGCCTTAATCACAGATTGCTTTAACCCCCTCCTCCTCCTGTCGCTCGTGTCGCCCAGCGATGGAAGCTAAACAGCACACAAAGCCCCAGGATGCTCCTTCAGAGGCTGTCATGGAGGACGGGTGTGTGCCAGCTTGTCCAAAAAACAAAAAAAGGAAAAAAAAAATCCACCGGCTCTCTTTTACTGCTTCACCTGAGTTTAGAGGGGGAGGAGGGGGGGTTATTTCTGCGGGGAGGGCGTGTGTGTGTGCTGAGAAGCACTGTATGTCCTCCACCCAGGTGTGTTGTGGTGTCAGTGATGGTGCAGGTCAGACCCAGGTCAGGGGTCAGACCCTCACCTGACCCACCCTAACCTTGCAGACAGACCTTCTGATCTGTGCTTCTTCTCCTCTGACCATCGTAAAAAGTTGGAAAAGCTTGCATTATTTGTGTAACACAGGATAAAGAGAGAAAAGAGAAAAAAGAAAACAACAACAATAATAATAGCTACAGGCATGTCGCTACTGTTCAAACTTAGAAGTAGTTTTACTGAGAAGTGGAAGTCTACAGAAGCATCATTTGGGACATTGTTGGAAAAACAGTCTACGAAATGAGGAAAGAAGCTGCTTTATGAGCTGTAAGTGTACCTGACAATTAGATTTAAAATAAATTGTAACATTAGTAAAGAGAAGCTTTAGAAGGGAGCAGATCTCCGCCAAGCAACTCATTTCTCTAGGTGTTGTGACTTACACCTGGATACTGTACAGGCAGTAAGACAACCTAACATAGCATTCTTCCTCCTGGCCTATGATTTTTAACAGATCCCAGGTTGGATTCCTCCTAGAACATCACCCAAGTTTATTCCTCTGGCCCTTGGCCCATTGTCAACATTTCCTGAAAAGATGCATCCAAATTTCCTCATAACTTTTCAAGTTATTTTGGTAAAAGTCAGACAGATAAACAGGCTGTCGCACGAGCACCTTGGCGGAGGTACTTACTAATTAGGTCCTATAAAACATTGTAACATTGTTGGAATTAACACACATACAAAGAACTAGAACCAGCTAAATTAAGTATGCTTAATGTACATAACAGCAGTTTAATCATCCAAAAAAATAGCAATAATTAAGCAGCATTAACCTAAATAAAAAGACCCATGGAGACAGCAACATTTATGTTTGAGATATGATTTTAAAGCTCTGCCTTTGCGGATCTGAATGCTATTTTGTTTAAATGTACAACAGAACTGAGGTCTCCAACATATTCTTATAAAAGTATTTAGTAAAAAACAAACAAACAAACAAAAAACAAATACACACTTCTGCTTGTACTACTAACTTTTTGAGAACTATAACAGGTTACCCCCTGACCCTTTAACTGAACTCAAACTAACTCTAACCTGAACTTTATTCAGTTTTACCTTTGAAACACACACAAACACACACACACACGATGATGACACGTTTGACAGTGTTAGCTTTTGTCTGGTGAGTGGTGGCAGTGGTCAGTTGTGAAAGTTAAAAAAAAAAAAAAAAACATGAAGAAAACCACCCAAAACCTCCGTGTTTAAGGCTCCTGAGTTTTTCCAGGTTTGTGGTGAGGCTCTGAAGGCTCCGTTTGGTGTGAAATAAGGACAGCCAGAGAAAGTAGTTACTGCCGTATGTATTCCATTTGCCCCTGGAACTTTTAATATTCCAGCCCAGTCTACTAAAGGAAAGGAGTTGTTATTAAAGTTGGATTGAAATGCTGTTTTTTTTCTCTATTTAATCCGGCTCAGTGCTCGTAAACATGTTGTTACTGCCCCGGCGACAGAGAGATCTCCTGCTGGTGTGGTTTATTTTGCATATCTTGACAGACACACTCCAAAATGTTTCATATTTCCAGTACGTTAACATATAGATGTGTGTGTGTAAGCATGACGTCTTAATGTGCTGCCTTGACACACACTGAAAGGAGAGGAGAACGGCTGAGGAAGGGCATTTAACAGCGGTCAACATCAACATGCAGTATGGACTTCAAGCCATATTGTATGAGAAACATACTGCATAATATGTGCACAGAGAGACTGTACATAGTCATAGGGAGACATTTTTATCCGCCTATAAAGAAATGCTTTGTTGTAAATAAACATGTGCATAATGACTGTTTCCTTGTTTCCTGCTTGCTCACATAAGTGTTTTAATCAAAAACACCATAAAAAGATATTCCTTTGGTACTCCTCTTCCTCAGTCAAAAGATGCTAAATGAAAGACCTGACCCTGCAGTAATCTACGAGGAAAGAAGGATTTTTTTTTTCATCCTAATTCCTGCCCCACTAGTTTGTAGATTGAGCTGACCCTAGCTTTAGAGAAATGATTAGAGATATTTTTCATCTTTATTTGGAAAATCTCACTCTTTAGTCTGTTACTCCTGGTTGCCACTAGATGTCGCGTGTCTAATTACATCGTCAGGGTAACTGATACAGGACGCAAAACTGTTTTGAGCACGGTTGCAATTCTGACAACATCTGATTATTTCTGACAAAAGATAAGAGCATTTAATTGGTGATGCAGAAAGTAATTTCCCTCCTTCAGAACTGATAGCTTTTCCTGACAGCAGCTGCTGAACACGGACGAGGATTTGATGTTCAGTTCTGACGGCTGCCAAAACGCCGAGGAGACGCACAGGTGATGAAATTCAGACTACAGAGATCATTAAAAACTGGAGTGTCAGTTTGTGTTTTGCAGCAATCTTTGTATTGTGCATCAAGTATTCCCAGGGTTATCAACCATAAAGCATTTAGTTACTATCAATAAAAGACACAATAGCTTTTTTTTTTTTTTTTTTGTCTTAGAGAGCTGCAATAAATGCTTAAAACACTATGGGATATTTCCCTGTGAGACGAGCTGAAACTAGACCAGAGCCCCTAGCAGGCAGCAGTCGTCCTTCAACACCGCATTCTCTTTTGGAGGACACGCTGAGCTGTCTGCATGGTTCACCAGAGCCTGAGAAGGTTCACTGCTGGCGCCAGCAGAGCTCCGACTGTCATCCTGCCCGTAGTGTGGTTCTGACCACCCCAGTAAATATCTCTAATACCTAACAAACTGTGGTTATTTCATTCGAATTCGTGATGTGGTGACTCAGCCTAAGGCAGCTGGGATGGCTCCCTCGGGGGGACCCTCATGACCCCATCAAGGCGAGGAATGATGGATGGCCCTATCTTCAATGTTAAGATAATTCTGACACACCAACTTCAAAACTAGGATCAGAAGCAGTTTAGCGGATACATTTAAAAAAAAAAAAAATCTAATAATAATAAATAGAATATTAATAAAAGAAATGTTGTGTTTTGTTTTTTTTAAGGGTCTATCGGCGGCCACAAACAGGAGCAGGGAAAAGTCAAAAACAGCCGTTGTCCTGTTAATGGTCACGACTGCGACTGAGACAACGTTAACGCTGTTAACAATGTGATCTGAACCCACGTGTGAGGAAACGCATCCATACCATCCTGAGTGAGCATCTTTCACACAGTTGCATCCTCCTCCATCTGTTTTTGTGGGTTTTAACGCTTGTTTTCACATGAATTGAAATTGATGGGCGCAAAATCAAGGAAACACAAGGAACAACGTGACTCATCTGACCGTCATTCACGAAACTTGTGACTTTTCCTTCTAACCTTTGTCGATGGGAGTCACACACGATCCTTAATCCAGTGCTATGTAGTGTTAAATTAATGAATGAAAAAAATTACATCTAAATAATAAAAAGTCAATTTGAGGGATATCAATCTGGAACAAATTACCTACACATATTTATATTTTTTCCTTTCCTCCTTTTATTTTATCAAAAATGCAATTTACAAAACTATACCACTGAACCTGATAGAGTAATAAAAATGTTTTGATTTGGCCAGCGAAAGGAGGAACGTTCATAAAATAATTGATCAAAACACGAGGACAATATGATTTTAGCCAGAAAAAAAAAAACATGTGAATAAAATTCACTTCATGGACATCAGTGCCACGAAGACCAGAGTGGCCTCAATCTCCTTCGTTGTTCTGATGCTCACAGGACACGATTGGTTTCACGGTTCTTTACATTTTCACCCTCATGACCAGACTGAGAGTGGTATAAAGGCTCCTGCAGCCTTGCCCTCATCACTCACTCCCAGACCAGCTCTTCAGCCACAGGAAGGAACCGCCAGCATCTCAACAGCCATGAGGACTCTGCTGCTGCTTGCTGCCATCTCTGGACTCTTAGCCAGCCTGGCTGCTGTACCAACCCCTCCAGCTCCTGCCTACCATGCCTTCTGTACGACCATATGGTGAGTCAGCCATCCTGGTTTCATCCTCCGAGCATCAGACTTTAACTCGTCCACCTGTCCAAACTCCATCATTCCTTCCAGGCTCTTGGGAACACCTTGTGCTGAAGTCGCCGCTAAACTAGTTCAGCAGATCAAAGCGTTCAGCCCCATGTCTGGCTGTGCACAGTGTGGCTACACGGTGAGAACCACCTCTGTTGGTGTGAACGACCTTCTCCCCAAACCTAAAATATGTCTAAAGGCTGCACAGGACAGCCAGTCTATGAGGATGAGTATTGTTCTCTCCTTTCCAGCTGGTGGCAGCCACTCCTCTCTCCATCCAAGCCAACCACACGTCTGCTGCAGCCCCTCTGGGCGAAAACGTCACCTTCACCCTGAGCCCCACCATGCTGACCGGAGGATGCCGTGTCGGTGTGAGTGTATTAGATACCCAGACTGCTTCAAAACAATGACAAAGGGTTTTTTAAACAGTTGCATTCAATGATTTTTGAACATTATCTGACAAAAACACAGAGATTGTCCTGATTTCCACAATGAACCTCAGTTTCTCTGAGAATACATACAGCAAACACAGTGCCAGTGTCTTCACTCAATCCAGAAAATAACAAGAAAATATTGAAAATATTGATCTTTCTGGTGCTTTTTAGGCTCATTCCATGTCCCTTGGCTTCACCAGCCTTCTTGATGATGGATTAAACTACTGCAACCTCCACAACCTGCTGACAGGTGGGAGCAGACGCCAGAATCACATCAGCATAAGAAATGTTCCTCTAGTAAAAGCAAGCTCATTTTCTTGATCTCGAATCTTTGTGTTTTAGCGAGTGGGCTCGACCTTTCACCGGGCTTCATGGAGCTGACCAACGAATGGGCTTGCCTGGGAGTCGGACTCTCAACCTGCAGTGCCAAATTCGAATACTGATTTCATAATTTTTTGCATTCGTTTACAGAGAAAAAAAATGTCAATAAATGATTGCAATGATGTGGTTTTCTCTGTTGTTTTCTTTGATTTAGATCATGCTGATGACGCTGATGTTGCTTAACACGCTTCAAAACCACATGATAAAACATGTTAGACATTTAAAACAGACAGAAGGGGTGCTGGAATGCGCTGCAGCTGATGTTTTTACCCCAAAATTAAATTCATGCAACAAAGTGGAAAAACATGCTAAAAATACACAGGAAACAATAAAAACTGTAAATGCTCTGCTGTGGCCACTCATGATGGAGTGAGTTTTATTAAACAGAGGATTTGATTGTAGAAGAACTGAGGAGGAGATTCAATAAAGATGGCATGAAAACAGCCGCTCTTAGAGAGCAGGTGGTCATCAAGGCAGCCAAGAAGGAACAAACAGTAAATGTGGATTCTCTGCACCTTCTCGTGCACTTTGACAGCGACTGACTGGAAATGCAGCTAAAAATGTTTGGAGACCTCCTGGGCGACTCTCCCGAAGGACCGTACAAGACAGAGCTGCAACGATGTCCACGCTTCATCCACACCTGCTCTCATGCATGTTATGGGAGAATGTTTTGAGGTTCCTAATGAGGAGGCTTTTCCTGACAGCAGCTGCTGAACACGGACGAGGATTTGATGTTCAGTTCTGACGGCTGCCAAAACGCCGAGGAGACGCACAGGTGATGAAATTCAGACTACAGAGATCATTAAAAACTGGAGTGTCAGTTTGTGTTTTGCAGCAATCTTTGTATTGTGCATCAAGTATTCCCAGGGTTATCAACCATAAAGCATTTAGTTACTATCAATAAAAAACACAATAGCTTTTTTTTTTTTTTGTCTTAGAGAGCTGCAATAAATGCTTAAAACACTATGGGATATTTCCCTGTGAGACGAGCTGAAACTAGACCAGAGCCCCTAGCAGGCAGCAGTCGTCCTTCAACACCGCATTCTCTTTTGGAGGACACGCTGAGCTGTCTGCATGGTTCACCAGAGCCTGAGAAGGTTCACTGCTGGCGCCAGCAGAGCTCCGACTGTCATCCTGCCCGTAGGTGGGTTCTGACCACCCCAGTAAATATCTCTAATACCTAACAAACTGTGGTTATTTCATTCGAATTCGTGATGTGGTGACTCAGCCTAAGGCAGCTGGGATGGCTCCCTTGGGGGGACCCTCATGACCCCATCAAGGCGAGGAATGATGGATGGACCTAATCTTCAATGTTAAGATAATTCTGACACACCAACTTCAAAACTACGGATACAGAAGCAATTTAGCGGATACATTTAAAAAAAAAAAAAATCTAATAATAAGTACGATACGAATATTAATAAAAGAAATGTTGCATTTTGTTTTTTTTAAGGGTCGATCGGCAGCCACAAACAGGAGCGGGGAAAAGTCAAAAACAGCCATTGTCCTGTTAAAGGTCACGACTGCGACTGAGACAACGTTAACGCTGTTAACAATGTGATCTGAACCCACGTGTGAGGAAACGCATCCATACCGTCCTGAGTGAGCATCTTTCACACAGTTGCATCCTCCTCCATCTGTTTTTGTGGGATTTAACGCTTGTTTTCACATGAATTGAAATTGATGGGCGCAAAATCAACGAAACCCCAGGAACAACGTGACTCATCTGACCGTCATTCACAAAACTTGTGACTTTTCCTTCTAACATTTGTCGATGGGAGTCACACACGATCCCTTAATCCAGTGCAATGTAGTGTTAAATTAATGAATGAAAAAAATTACATCTAAATAATTAAAAAGTCAATTTGAGGGATATCAATCTGGAACAAATTACCTACACATGTTTATATTTTTTCTTTTCCTCCTTTTATTTTATCAAAAATGCAATTTACAAAATTATACCACTGAACCTGATAGAGTAATAAAAATGTTTTGATTTGCAGCTTTACAAAAAAAAATCCTTTAATTTCCTATCATTCTTCATTTTAGCTATCTTTAAATGTCCTACATTATTTTATATACCATGTCCTCATTGTTGTTTGATCCTCCACCATGTTGATCAAATGTCCTGAGCCTTTGACGATGGCCAGCGAAAGGAGGAACGTTTTAAAAT